>CAJHNH020001868.1:699831-749831 GCA_905116865.2 Candidula unifasciata
GCGCTCACTGAATCAAGCCAGCGGGGTGCGATAGTGGCAGGCGTAGACAAGTTGGCAGAACGGTGGGTTCTGTGCCGAATTGATGTCGAGTTCCATTCATCTTGTGTTTTCTCTCTGCCTAACTTCTCTAAGAGTTTTTCGACGCCGCGCATTTACTTGACGATGAGATACGCCCTGTGTTTAGTCAGTGTGGCTCCGTTTCTCCTTATAGCACCACTTCAAGTTGTGCTGTTTTCTTTTAATGTGCAAACACATCAATCACTCTTTATTGGTTATGAAAATGTGCTGAAGTTTCAGGTCTGATGTGAACCCGTGCAGCTTCCGTCTGTGCTTTATCTATCTATCTATCTATCTATCTATCTATCTATCTATCTATCTATCTATCTATCTATCTATCTATCTATCTATCTATCTATCTATCTATCTATCTATCTATCTATCTATCTATCTATCTATCTATCTATCTATCTATCTATCTATCTATCTATCTATCTATCTATCTATCTATCTATCTATCTATCTATCTATCTATCTATCTATCTATCTATCTATCTATCTATCTATCTATCTATCTATCTATCTATCTATCTATCTATCTATCTATCTATCTATCTATCTATCTATCTATCTATCTATCTATCTATCTATCTATCTATCTATCTATCTATCTATCTATCTATCTATCTATCTATCTATCTATCTATCTATCTATCTATCTATCTATCTATCTATCTATCTATCTATCTATCTATCTATCTATCTATCTATCTATCTATCTATCTATCTATCTATCTATCTATCTATCTATCTATCTATCTATCTATCTATCTATCTATCTATCTATCTATCTATCTATCTATCTATCTATCTATCTCTCTCTCTCTCTCTCTCTCTCTCTCTCTGTCCGTCCGTCCGTCCGTCCGTCCGTCCGTCCGTCCGTCCGTCCGCCCGCCCGCCCGTCCGTCCGTCCGTCCGTCCGTCCGTCTCTCCTTACGTCCCTCCTTCCGTCCGTCGGCCTGCCTGCCTGCCCACATGTCTTTCTAGTTAAATCTCTGCCTGCCCACCTACTTATTTGTGTTGATCTGATTTATCTGTCTGATTTTTTTAGTACAGCTACCTTTCAACATTCAGTTTTACTGTTATGTCGCGGCATTAAGCTGTCGGTTTGGTGCTCTTGTGTTCAAATCCCAAAAGGACGTCGGATTGTCTAGAAACTGAGCTTCCCACATTCCTACAGTTGGTGTCAGAAAATGTTTTGATAGTCAAGGATTTTGATGTGATACTGACCACTTTCACCATAGCATAACTTTTAGTCAAGTGAGTTTTAGACATTGGAGCAGATGGACGCTGCAATAACACGCTCTGTAGATAATAATTTGGACACTTAACAAAATGTTAAACCCTCATTTTACATTTGAATTCATCAACGATTTCAAACAACTCACCTTTTGCAGCGATTAATTAAAAATAGCTAATATTTTGGGGGAATATATATTTTACAACTGCAAACCAAGAGATATATCCCTTTTTTTAAACTCAAAAAAAGGTGGGGGGGGGGGGGGGGGAGGAAGGATTCATTCATTTCTTTTGCCAGCTGATTCGCTGAAATCACCTTACGTTGTTGAACTTGTTGCAGAGGTCACGCAGTTTCAAGACAGGCTCCCAAACTAAACGAACCCAAAGAGTAGACAGCAGTAACTACCCGTTTGGAATGTCAATCACGCTGGCTATTAAGTTTGGAATTCACCGCAAACAAAATCGGGTTAATCCCAAAGGTTATTCCTTCATTAGCCTTTGCTGTGTCAGCAAAAACTTGTCTTTGGTTAGAGGTGTGAGTTGTAACTGTGTCTTTTTTAATGCTCTGCCAGCGACCCCGTAAATCATATCTAAATATTTAGCCCGAGATGTGACACCCTGGTTAACTATGCCAAGACTTGTTGAAGGGCCTATGCTATAATTAGGCAAGCTTAGCAACGCACGTTGAGCCCTAGAGTAGAAAGAATTAACGGTTTCTTAACTTTTTTTTTTTCCTTGAAAGTTTTGATCGCTGAAAATGAGATTCACTTACAAAGCTAAAGTAAAAAAATGACAAGACAAGTGACTTACTGATCTTCTTCTGAAGTAACTAAACTAAGGCGTGGAGAAGAGTATGTACTATATGTAGACTAACTAAGCGACATACATCGTGCCTTAGAAATTACGCATTTCATGTTTCCTTAAAATTCTTTTTTTTCCCCAAAGTTTTAATCGCTGAAAATAAGATTCAGTTTATAAATATGTGGTCAGCTCTGTGGCTAAGTCGATGCGAACGCTTCGTGATGCCAGGCTATGCCATGCGCCTTGCGTTGGTTTCGACAGTGGTATCAAGATAGCCGATAGTCCAGAAAGCAATGGCAAACTACTGGGCGTAAATTGCCTAGAAAAACCAACGGGGCTGGTTATGCAACGTCCTGTAAAGGATACGCAACTAACCTTATAAATATGTGAGAAAGACACGACTTTTAGCTTCTCTATCTTCTTCTAAGATAACTGCATGCCAAGGCTTGGGGAATAGCCTGTACTGTAATTAGAAGACACGACTTTTAGCTTCTCCATCTACTCCTTAGATAACTACATGCCAAGGCTTGGGGAATAGCCTGTACTGTAATTAGAAGACGCGACTTTTTTCTTCTCCATCTACTCCTTAGATAACTACATGCCAAGGCTTGGGGAATAGCCTGTACTGTAATTAGAAGACGCGACTTTTTTCTTCTCCATCTACTCCTTAGATAACTACATGCCAAGGCTTGGGGAATAGCCTGTACTGTAATTAGAAGACGCGACTTTTTTCTTCTCCATCTACTCCTTAGATAACTACATGCCAAGGCTTGGGGAATAGCCTGTACTGTAATTAGAAGACACGACTTTTAGCTTCTCCATCTACTCCTTAGATAACTACATGCCAAGGCTTGGGGAATAGGCTGTCCTGTAATTAGAAGACGTGACTTTTTTCTTCTCCATCTACTCCTTAGATAACTACATGCCAAGGCTTAGGGAATAGCCTGTACTGTAATTAGAAGACACGACTTTTAGCTTCTCCATCTACTCCTTAGTTAACTACATGCCAAGGCTTGGGGAATAGCCTGTACTGTAATTAGAAGACACGACTTTTAGCTTCTCCATCTACTCCTTAGTTAACTACATGCCAAGGCTTGGGGAATAGCCTGTACTGTAATTAGAAGACACGACTTTTAGCTTCTCCATCTTCTCCTTAGATAACTACATGCCAAGGCTTTGGGAATAGCCTGTACTGTAATTAGAAGACACGACTTTTAGCTTCTCCATCTTCTCCTTAGATAACTACATGCCAAGGCTTGGGGAATAGCCTGTACTGTAATTAGAAGCGCTCAGTGACCCGGGTCTTGCCCAAGAATTGAAGAAATTCAACGTTCCTTGTTATTATTTATTTTTCAAAGTTAGCTATTATATGCTGAAAGGACAGTTTTAGGTTCTTTCGTAATATCCTGCCTCCAGATGACGTCACAGGACAGTCCAACATTTTAGAGGGCAGTAAGACTCTGTTTCCCGGCTTTCCAAAACATCTAGAACTGGCTCTAACCCCAACCCACCTACGTCCCACGAGAAAGTGCATTTAGCCCATGGTCAAATTTAACGTTTATAATGTTTTGTTTACTCCTTCCAACTTTCGTTGTCTGGGTCGTGCACGTCCTTGTCATACGTGTCTGCCGTCAACCATTAATCGGAGCTGCAGGTTGATGGGAATTCATTCTGATAAAATGTCTCAGCTATCTAAATGTTCAAAAATATTGCATCATTCTTATTTTTATTTTTCTAAGAACGCTCAGCATAAAAACAATTGCAAACAAAAATAGCTTCCAGGCGAAAACACTAATGTGAATCAGTAATGTTATATGGAGTAGAAACACTGAAAACGATCGAAACAGTTAATAAAATAAACGTTCGTTACCTGGTAAATTCACAGATAGACGAAATTAAATAGTAAAAAGTATATTAACACGCGCCTCAAGAAATAAATGAACAAATTTCAGTGCAACAAAAGGCGAATGAAAGATAAAGGTACTGGATAGGACACACTGAATAGACTTGAATTATGGGTAGATTTTTCTTGCACTAAGACCCATGTGGTTAAAGTGTTTATGTATCTTGATAACAATTTGGGTAGACTTTCCTTGCACTGAGACTTATGTGGTTAAAGTATTTATGTATCTTGATAACAGTAGCTGGAATTTGCATTAAAGAAGTTGAAACTGCATGCCAGTTAGCAAACAAGGTGACAACCAAACAATAAGATCCTAGACGTCCTGATCACATGACATGAACAGGGCGAGACACTACACCTAATCCAAGATGGTCGTGTGTGATAGCGAACCGTGACCACCCACATATTTTGGCATGGTTAGCGAAGGTGGTGATTATGGTGTAGTGTTAATACTTCTGGGCTGATTATGATTGTGTTCTCATCTATGGAAATTAGAGGGGGCAAGAATAGACATACTGCCTCCTAAAACTATACCATGAGATCTACCCAAAGTATTTCAGGATCCTCGCCGGTACGCAGAGTTCGTGCACTGCGCTGAGATTCTCCGGACTCAGCCTGGAGTTAGAAGTAGAACGGAGCATTTATGGGTTACTACCCTTGTGCCATGATATTGATCCGGTGTATAAACAAAACTACATACCATAAAAGGCAACATTAAGGGATTACTGGGATCAAACGTCTTGGGCTGAAAAACCTATATATCGGCAGCCTAACTACATAACACAGCACAGCTCTTTCTTGGGCAAACACAGACAAAGAAGAAGACAAAGAAGAAGAAAAAGAAGAAGAAAGAAGAAGAAGAAGAAGAAGAAGAAGAAGAAGAAGAAGAAGAAGAAGAAGAAGAAGAAGAAAGAAGAAAGAAGAAGAAGAAGAAGAAGAAAACAAAGAAAAAGAAGACAAAGAAGAGAGGGAGGAGGAGAAGAAGAAGACGACGAAGAAGCAAAGGCGACGACAAAAAAGAGAAGAAGCAATAGGCGACGAGACGACCAAAAAGAAGACGTCGACGAAGAAGAAGAAGAAACAGGAAAAAAGAAGAAAAAAGTAGAAGAAGAAGAAGAAGAAGAAGAAGAAGAAGAAGAAGAAGAAGAAGAAGCGGCATGTGATGTAAACATCAGTAATTTGGCTCTACAGTTTCCACAACTGATTGGCTCCTTATCTGCCTGAGGCCGAGATCTGAGCACGGTCACTCGAGGCACTCAATCAACCTCACGACTTCAAACAGTCTCGCAGGAAAACAGCAATGGCCTAGCGGATTCCTGCCCTGCAGGTGTCTGTGTGCTTATTAAAACATCGCGTGCTGTACCTGGCTTCCAGAAGGGAGTTAGCGTCATACATTAGAACATTCCACAATTATTAACTGCTCAGGTATTTTCCTTTAGGGAAAACATGAACTATCCACTCTAACTGACTAAGTTTACATTGTTGTTGTAAGACAACAACAAAGCCACCCTGTTGCCTAATTATAAATCTCTGTACAGAGTCCCCACAGTGTGCAAGTCACATAGGACCACATACACCGGAGCACATTCTGCAGACCTGCCCACTCTACCTACAATTTCGAAAAGAAACCTGGCCTCAAGGGCAAAGTGTGAAGAGCAAGCTATGGGGAACCATGCAGGACTTGTAGCTGACATGCGAGTTTATGGAAGCAACCCACCTGATGGTCTTACTTGAGCATACAACACCGATCGCAAAGAGGAAGAAGAAGAAGTCCACGTGAGAAAATCCCAGCCCTTACCGGGGAATGAACCCGGAACCTCTAGCACTCGAGGCGGACACCATGCCTCGAGACCTCGCAGCTTTCTAGCTTTATGGTAAATCAGTTAAGAAGCAAAGGCGACGACATACAACATGAAAATCGAAACACCAAAAGGCAGGGGAAGACCAAGAAGAAGATGGATTGAAGGAGTCACGGACAACTTGAGACTTCATAACATCACGGCATATGAAGCGACTGAGCGCGCCCTGGCTCAGTTGCCGATCATCTGATAGACTGCGACGCCTAGCGGCACAATCAGATTTTGACAAAAGAAGTTAAGAAACTGCTGCTTCAATCCTACAATATGAACCTACCGGTAAATGAATCTATTGTTTGCATCCTACTACTTGAAGTTCAGTTAACCAACTAATGTTTCTATCCTACTAAATGAGCTTTCTGGTAAATCAATTAAGAAACTGCTGCTTCAATCCTACTGTATGAACCTTCCGGTATATGAGTCTATTGTTCGCATCCTACTACTGGAAATTCAGTTAACCAACTAATGTTTCTATCCTACTAAATGAGCTTTCTGGTAAATCAGTTAACAAGCTAGTGATTCTTTCCTGTGTGAGTCATATTAACCTTCCGGTAGCCAGTTAACAAGTATATCGCAAACTGACGTGCCGTATGGCGCATACAATGGCGGTTCCATAACCACAGAGATCACCAAGTGAACAAAATCGGCTCAGCGTCCCCACGGTCTGTTTTTTGCCGCGTGAGCTAGTGCGAGACGCACTCACTCCGAACTCTGCCGGTACACGTGGACAGGAGAAATACAAGGGCGGGGCTTAAAAGGCACAAGTAATGCTAGAAAAGGGGTGGGTGGCTGAGAGTTAGAGCTACCACATTACTCAATCCTTGGATTCATTTTTGTTTTTCTATCTCAGGGAGGGAAGTTTTTTTTTTTTCTTCTTTTACTTTTGCGTGTGTGGCAGCCATAGAGCGACGCGGGAAATTGGCCCGGAGTTTTCGTTTACGATACAAGTGTGCTGCAGCGACCGATTTATTCCAACAAGTGTGCTCCTGTGTGCAGCTGTGCTTTCACGCGCGTAAAGTGACATTCATCTGTATGGAATAAAACAATCTAAATTTCTGGCACGGTAAAGTTTACTTTGTTCTAACATAGATTGTTGTCATTAGTGATTTTGTGAACCAGCGTGCCTTTCGAAAACTTGCCTGGGTGGATTCGTTTCCCTTTCTCTTCTGTGTTCTGTATGTGGATTTACCAGTTCAAACACCGGCTGATAAGCCTTTGCTTTTTGCCTTCATTTCAATTTTTCAAGAAAAGACAACTCGTATTATCTCCTCTCTGCTGTTTGCAAGACCGTTGACATCTTGTGAAGGTACCTTGCCTATACTTACAGAGAACGACATAAGAACCTCAGACAGACTACACACGGAGCCAAGAAACTAGGTCTGCCTGATAGCAGAGGAAACGATTCTGATAAGACCTCGCTTCGAGTAGGCAGATTGTTCCTCTGTAACCATTAACGTTAGTTTATTCACACACATTTCGGAGCAGGTCGTCGTGCCAGCGCTTGAATGTCGATTTTTGTACCCATTGTGGTGAGTACATTTATGTATTTCGTTTTGGTAATCTTCTATTCTCGGCTGTCGGTAATTTACTTCTGTAGATACGGAATAAAACTTACAAAGATAATTGTCTGCGTATGTGAAGTGATATGTCCGCAACTGTACTGGGTCATAGCGTTTTAGAACAGGGTGACCTGTTCCATCAGTTGCCTTTTTTTTTACTTCTCTAAGGCTTAATTAAGCCTTATGCAATTAACTGCGTGTGCAGCTACTGATCTGTTGTAACCGCTGCTTTCATCGACGACGAAATGGATTTGTATTGTCAAAGTGTTTGTGCTGGAACTTCTGGCTGCTGCGTTATGCATTTAATGCATAGTGTCTTTCGAAAATATGTTTTTGGATGTTATTGCCACTTCCCTGTGTGGTGAGGCAGCAGAGGCTTACTCAAACGTCTGCGCTGGCAAACTAAAGGATTGTCCACCAAACTAAGCTGGTTTCTGGGAATCTATGAGCTAATTAGGAGTCAGTCCATGCCATTTATTGCCTCGGAAGTTATTCATTTTTAACCTGAAACACAGTATTGATATAGAGGCGAATCTTTTACAACAGCTCTCCCCTTCTCTCTTGCCACGTCTCTTTTCTCTGTCTCCTTTGCCTACTCCCACCACCCTCACTTCTTTCTCTTGCCACCTATCCCTCCTTTTTTTCCCTCTCCTTTCACTTCCCTTTCCATCAGCTGTCTTTCTGTCTATTCTTTACTCTATCTGCTCTCTCCCCATATTCCACACAAACTAGTTTTGCACTTTAGTCGCCTTTCACAGACAAAAGGATGCTATAGAGGCTGAACAGCCTCTCACTGTTAGCGTCAGTACAAAGTTACAAGTCATTACACTAACAAGGCATTCAATAAGGGGTTCCGGGGTCCCATCGTGGGGAAAACAAGAATAGACCCTCTGCCTGCCCAAAAGCATGTCATAAGAGTCGACTAATTGGGGAGCTTCCTTTGAAGTCGGAGTGCATCTGCCTAAGAGGCAAGGAACCAACAGTCTGCATTCAAGTTAATCAGATCTGTAAAACTGATGCACACGCAACACTCAGGTTCTGGAGCAGGACTGCAGTTCAGAAGTGGACAAACAACGAGAACTTTCCACAAGAGTGTACAGCTGGGGAAGGCGAAGAAGAAGAATCAGTGCTCTCCAAACTGACACCAAGTAACTGTCTACACAATAAAAGACTACCGTAACTGTCTACACAATGAAAAACTACCGTAACTGTCTACACAATGAAAGACTACCGTAACTGTCTACACAATGAAAAACTACCGTAACTGTCTACACAATGAAAGACTACCGTAACTGTCTACACAATGAAAAACTACCGTAACTGTCTACACAATGAAAAACTACCGTAGCTGTCTACACAATGAAAGACTACCGTAACTGTCTACACAATGAAAGACTACCGTAACTGTCTACACAATGAAAAACTACCGTAACTGTCTACACAATGAAAGACTACCGTAACTGTCTACACAATGAAAGACTACCGTAACTGTCTACACAATGAAAGACTACCGTAACTGTCTACACAATGAAAAACTACCGTAACTGTCTACACAATGAAAGACTACCGTAACTGTCTACACAATGAAAAACTACCGTAACTGTCTACATAATGAAAGACTACCGTAACTGTCTACACAATGAAAAACTACCGTAACTGTCTACACAATGAAAAACTACCGTAACTGTCTACACAATGAAAAACTGCCGTAACTGTCTACACAATGAAAAACTACCGTAACTGTCTACACAATGAAAGACTACCGTACCTGTCTACACAATGAAAGACTACCGTAACTGTCTACACAATGAAAGACTACCGTAACTGTCTACACAATGAAAAACTACCGTAACTGTCTACACAATGAAAGACTACCGTACCTGTCTACACAATGAAAGACTACCGTAACTGTCTACACAATGAAAGACTACCGTAACTGTCTACACAATGAAAGACTACCGTAACTGTCTACACAATGAAAAACTACCGTAACTGTCTACACAATGAAAAACTACCGTACCTGTCTACACAATGAAAGACTACCGTAACTGTCTACACAATGAAAGACTACCGTAACTGTCTACACAATGAAAGACTACCGTAACTGTCTACACAATGAAAGACTACCGTAACTGTCTACACAATGAAAGACTACCGTAACTGTCTACACAATGAAAGACTACCGTAACTGTCTACACAATGAAAAACTACCTTAACTGTCTACACAATGAAAGACTGCCGTAACTGTCTACATAATGAAAGACTACCGTAACTGTCTACACAATGAAAGACTACCGTAACTGTCTACACAATGAAAAACTACTGTACCTGTCTACACAATGAAAAACTACCGTAACTGTCTACACAATGAAAAACTACCGTAACTGTCTACACAATGAAAGACTACCGTAACTGTCTACACATTGAAAAACTACCCTAACTGTCTACACAATGAAAGACTACCGTAACTGTCTACACAATGAAAAACTACCGTAACTGTCTACACAATGAAAAACTACCGTAACTGTCTACACAATGAAAGACTACCGTACCTGTCTACACAATGAAAAACTACCGTAACTGTCTACACAATGAAAAACTACCGTAACTGTCTACACAATGAAAGACTACCGTAACTGTCTACACAATGAAAGACTAACGTAACTGTCTACACAATGAAAAACTACCGTAACTGTCTACACAACGAAAGACTACCGTACCTGTCTACACAATGAAAGACTACCGTAACTGTCTACACAATGAAAGACTACTGTAACTGTCTACATAATGAAAAACTACCGTAACTGTCTACACAATGAAAAACTACCGTAACTGTCTACACAATGAAAGACTACCGTAACTGTCTACACAATGAAAGACTACCGTAACTGTCTACACAATGAAAAACTACCGTACCTGTCTACACAATGAAAAACTACCGTAACTGTCTACACAATGAAAAACTACCGTAACTGTCTACACAATGAAAGACTACCGTAACTGTCTACACAATGAAAGACTACCGTAACTGTCTACACAATGAAAAACTACCTTAACTGTCTACACAATGAAAGACTGCCGTAACTGTCTACATAATGAAAGACTACCGTAACTGTCTACACAATGAAAGACTACCGTAACTGTCTACACAATGAAAAACTACCGTAACTGTCTACACAATGAAAAACTACCGTAACTGTCTACACAATGAAAGACTACCGTAACTGTCTACACAATGAAAGACTACCGTAACTGTCTACACAATGAAAAACTACCGTAACTGTCTACACAATGAAAAACTACCGTAACTGTCTACACAATGAAAGACTACCGTAACTGTCTACGCAATGAAAGACTACCACAAAACCATTCTTTCCATGAACTCATTATAAATCATTAAATCCATCATATGTTATTTATTGTTTACTGCAAGCACAACGTACCTATCTAGAGAAATCTGAAACAATGTGGTACTTTATGAGTTTGGCTCACTTGTGGATACTAGTACCAGCTCATTGATGGCACAACTTTACAAATGTCACTATTAAACTGATGTCATAACCTCTTGGATTAACGTGAAGCCTGCACATTAAAAACATTACAGGGGAGTTGAATCTTTACAACTTTACATCAAGTTTAGTTATACTTTTATAACAACGCACAGACTGAAAAATTGTTCAGACAAGTTTGTAAAAGTGGCATACATTAGAAGCTTGGCACTGGTGCTTTAATCTCTAACACCGTTTACAATTGAATGTTGAATTAAGAATCGACATCAAGGCACTCGAGACGCTCTCATGAGCGCTCTGTCCCCATCTTTAGCAGCAAGCGAAGGGTTCAAGAAGTTCCGATGGCACCAGTAACTGTCTCATTGTATACCCGTCTCGCCTTTTCCTTGAATGTTAAGCGTCGGCCCTGGTAACTCCCCGCAGCACCATTCTCCTCAGACCGTAATGTTCTATTTGTGCCTCTGCACTGTTCATTCACTCCCAAAGGGCCCTCACAACATCTAGCTTGTCATACATCATTTCACCCATAAGTGGTGCAAAACCAGCCAGTGCATCTGCTTGCTCGTTTCCCAACACAACCGCATAACCTGAAGAAAATATCCAAAGGAAACTAACTGCCCTGTACCGCTGAAGAGATGCTTGCCACTCTGCACGGAGCATGCCTGTCTCCACCTTTCTCAACATGCTCTGTGAGTTACTTACAATTACGAAATGTTTGTACAGTTGATTCTCAAACCAGCGGAAGCGTTTGAAATTGAGGTACAGCTTTAGACCTAACTATTAGTTTGTCAAAACTTCCTTCTCCCACGTGGTTTAATTGCACTTCCAGACTATGATAGATGTCGAGTAATAGAATTTGTTAAAGTATGTTCAGTTCAATGTGAAAAATAGTGGCTCAGTAATTACAGCCTCGCTTGTAACTGTGTTGGTTCTTGGTTCAAGCACAGGTAGTTTCAGAATTAGATGTTACCTGCCTCATTGAGGTAAGATTTCGAGAAACTAGGCCGCTTACCCCTGCTTATTATTCATTGGCTTTGTTTGTTGTATAAGTGCCAGTTGGTCTATAAAATAAAGGTCTAGCCTGCATGCCCAATACATCTGAGAGCGTGAAAAGGGATCCTTTGCTTTACTTGTATGTTGTATATACAAGCGTTTTCAACATCCCCACAGCCACCCCCTCCCCCTTCCGAATAAATGACAAGGACCCTCTCCCTTTAATTTAAAAAAAAAAAGATAAAAAAGAGGAGTATCCCCCCCCCCCAAAAAAAAAATAATCTCTAACACTATTAATAAGAACGTGGGGGGGGGGGGGGGGGGGGGAAACACCTCCATATAAATCAAGTGTCAAAATAACATAAATAAAACAATCGCCATCACCGGGTAATTTACTGTCCAGATATCAACGTGATGGTCGACACTGAGTTGCCTTGACGAGAGGTGATTTAGTCAAAACCACGTCGGTTGCCTTTACTTCCCATGACATGTACTGATATCCATGTTAGGCTGGGGCGACCTGATAGGTCAGGTCAGTATAATAATCGGCCTCTATATATGTTTGAACCACGGCCATCTTATGTCTGTCTCGCCTTTCTCTTGAGTGTTGAGCGTTCGCCACATCCCCTGCCCACTCTTCGCAGCATTAATCTCTATAGACCGTGATGATCTATGTGTGCCTTTGCATTGTTTACCGATTAACCCTTTGGGTAAAACAGTAATACGGGACAAAATTAGCTGCATGTTTCGCTCACTATTTATGAAACCAACTTCAGCACTTATTACCTGTTGTGTGGTTTTGCAAGTCGGTTTTAGGACCAGTTGTTTGCCAATGCTTTTTGAACGATACGTTATTCCTATTGTTACCAACGTCAAGGCAAAGTCGCCAGCTACTCAGTCGCCTTGAGTTTACCTCGAACCCTGTTTTTGTCGGCATTGTGAAACTGCGTTCCCACCCCATAAGTCACAGTGGGGGAAAAGGCAAGGATTTCTTCGTTAATGATCAGGGTGCGTTAACGCTCAGAAGAAGGGTTAATATCCACGTCCGTTAATCCCGCGAGCCCATTTTGCAGACATTCATTAGATACCAGAATTAGTAAACGACAAGAATCCGTTAACGTGTGCATTAATGCCATGCCCCGTTATGCCGAGCCAGTTAATAACCAGGGCTCGTTAATTAAGGGTAACCGTTTATTCATCTCAAATATAGTCAGCACAATTTTATGATTAATTTGTGTGTGTTTGAGTGTGTGTGTGTGTGTGTGTGTGTGTGTGCGCGCGCGCGCTTCATAGGGTCTTTACAATAGCAGTCGCTTTTTCTTCTTCTTCTCTTTCACCTTGTACCTCATCGAAGTGTCAGGGGGAGGGGGAGGGGAGATGTTATATTCATTGGTAAGCTTTGCACTATTAAGACTGATGTTCATTACTGTAAGGCTGTTCTTGATGTGATCACTCCATATTTTCCGAGGTCTTCCACTCGCTCTATACCCGTTGCAACGTTTTAGTGTGGCTCGCTGTGGCTAGATAGTAGCAGGGCATTCTTGTTAGGTGTCCAAACCACTTCATTTGTTGTTCTTTGATGACCTATAAGTCATCTGTACCTGTAATAAGTCGCTATTAAATTATCAGATTAATTAAAAATACTGATCACCGTTCAAAGAATACACAAACACTCTCTACACAAACCGACCTACTGACAACAGGAAGATACTGGCGTCGAAACAGAGTCCGCCCAAACATTCAGAAGAAAATTGCAAATGCCCAGGGAGTCATATCATGTTTTTAAAGTCCCCTTTCTCCCCAAGAAAATTAATCTGTTCAGATCACTTCAGCTGATTTCAGTGCCAGTTATAATCACTGCCTGGAAAGTAAAGGGGGTCGGTCTACTGTTAACCATATAAGCCTTCGAATCATGTACAAATTTTGGTCCAGCACCAAATGCCTCAATGGCATTGTAAATCCATCGGTGTACAGCGACAATTTGTACCTGCTGAATGAACACTGACGGACCAGCTTCGTGTCTGTCTTTTTTCCTGGCTACCCTTTTATTTAGTGTGAACCTGTTGCGCATTTACTAACAGTATTAATTCATTTAGATGAAAACACGTTGGCAAAGGAAGAAAGTAGAGATGGGATGAACATGTTTGCAGAATGCCCCTTGATACTTTGGCAAACACACAACTCAGACGGATAGCAGATGGAAAATGGGACGAGGACGACCTAAGGAAATATAGAGAATGGCAATAGAGAAAGAAATAACGGCGTGGAAAGTGTCGGGGTATACCATGGGTAGTAAAGGAGCAGATAGGAGGAAATAGCGAGTAATGAGTAATGGAGATCATTTGTGAATACCTTATGTTTCAATAATTTCTAGAGGCCTCAGAGATGTGGTTTTACAGAAGAATGCTTAGGATTCCTTGGACAGCCAAAAAAAAAGCAACCAAGAGGTTTTGAAAGAGGCGGGAGTCCGGAGACAGCTTTTCACAGACATCAGAAGGAGACAGTCATCATTTTTCGGCCATGTTATGAGAAGAGGGAAAATAGAACATGTTGTGACCACTAGAAAGATCCGTGGAAGGAGAGATAGGAGAAGACAACGAGAGAAGATGCTTGACAGTCTTGTTGCATGGCATGGAGGTGTGTCGGCACACGAACTGATACACGCTGCAGGATATCGCAGATTATGGAGAGGCATGATCGCCCACGCCAGTCGGCAAGGCACCTGATGATGATGATAATGATATGTTTCAACAGGGAGTAGCTGTGACCTATAGCGCCTAGACGTAGCGGAAGGTCGTGTTGTCGCTCCCTGACGAGTGCTGGGCATTTTTCTTTCTTCAGAAATGACCGTGGCTCCCAGGTCGACCCAGCCTTGAGAGGGTACCAGGTGCAGTACTAGGAAGTAAAGGCCGGCCGGTGTCATGCTGACCACATCACCTGTCATGTGCAGATTGGTCTATAAAAAATAGGTCTATCCGTACATGCCTAATGCGCCTTAAAGGCGTGGAAAAGGGTCCTTTACTTTCCTTTTATGTTTCATTAACGAATATGAAGAGGATATGTTGTTGTTGTTGTTGTTGTTGTTATCGATCCAGCGTCGTATGAGCTTTCGCCCTTTGGCCCAATGCCATGTAGTGGAATGTGCATGTTTTTACAAATGAAGAGGATATAGACAGGTCAAAATAATTATTTTGAGAAAAAACACCCCCCTTTGCAATAATGTCGTCTTGGTCCATTAGCTGATCATGGAATTGCCTAACAACCGATCTGCTATTTCTTTGCCCACAACACTTGCATTCCTTGGTAATAAAATGGTCTTGAATCGTGGACACCTGTAGGGATTCGATCCAATGCTTATATTCCTGCTCAGTCAGTCACTTTGTACGGACATATACATCTTGCTGCAAGCGACTACAGAGATCACACTTGTAAACTAAGGGAGACACGCTAGAAAAGCTCAGTAGGCAAAATCCTTTACTAGTGTGTCTAAGATATGCTATCCACATTGCCAGGTAACTTCACACACTGATGTCAACCCCATCAAGGCACTTCATTGCACATGATTATTAAACTCCAGTGCGTTGTGAACGGTCTTCGTCTTTTATTTTAGGGGAGCAACATTTAGACCTTTTTTATTCCAAGGTATTGAGCTCAAAGATCTGAAGGCTTTCAACAGAGACATTATGAGTAAAGAAGTAGATCAATATATGGAGTTTAGAAACAAAGGGCTTTGGGCTTAAACCTGGTATGAGTGAGACGACAAAAGAAAAGAAGAAGAAGCAGAAGAAGATGCAAAGAGGTAATATAGCATCTGTCTATGATAGAAGGGTTCGATCCCAGCTGCTGGCCATGAGCATTGCGTTGGTTTCGACAGTGGTATCAGCCAGGGGCTGTTAGGGTTGGTTCTGCAACGTCCTGTAAAGAATACGCAACTAACCTAACCTATGATAGAAGGCAACAAGAATATCATTTAACTCGTTGATTGACCAAGAAACGTATGGAGAGTTCTTTGGTACTGAAATACTGAAACCAGAGCAGTACAATTGTTTGTTAACAGTACTCATTTGTAAATGGTTTGTGCTTGCGAGCTGTCTACTATCCTAACTGGGAATTGCTATAACTGTCGCCAGCCGGACACTATGACCAAACCAATTTGTTCGCCTTGACTGGCTTCGTCACCTTGTGGAGACTAGTGGATTCCCGCCTTTTCAGTCAGCCTGGTGTGTGTATCACATGATGCTGTGCAAAACTTTAAAGCTCTTAACCAGTTTGCAGTCTAATTTAAGTACATGTACATTGGTTTCTCTGCTTTTCTCACTGTACCATTAAAATAGCAGCATATGGAGTTTGGTAATTAAATATATAAAGTCAGTTGGTGAACCGGAGTTTGACAGTGTAGGGAAACAAACATACAGACACCAGGCACAAACTCATATACACACTCACATAAACGCACATGCCCACAAGCACAATAAATGCACATAATCACACACGAACATGTTTACACACATACAAACACAATCAAACCGCTGACTTACACACACACACACACACACACACACACACACACAGGTGTGTTTTGATTCCAGCAGTTCAGCGTCGAAGCAAACCCCAAGCGTCGATACTACGGCCATCTTAATATAATGAGTTACCGTGTCCTGGCCTTAACTGGCTTGCTAGTGAAATGGATCTGAAATAGCGGGCGCGTGTGTTAGTGCACTCAAACCTCACCACCTGACGGTGCCGAGTCAGCGGTACATAGTCAGTGTATGCTTCCGTGTAGGTGAGCATAGTCAGTGTGCTCCTCTCGTAGGTGTGCTGATGGTATATTTTTATGTGCGTGTGCGTGCGATGCATCCCTTTGTACACAGAACTGGTTGTAAATGTAAATATAATTATTATTCATTGTTTATCACAGACATCAGAAGGAGACAGTCATCATTTTTCGGCCACGGTATGAGGGAAAATAGAACATGTTGTGACCACTGGAAAGATATGTGGAAGGAGGGATAAAGAGGAAGACATACAACGAGAGAAGATTCTTGACAGTCTTATTGTATGGCATGGAAGGTGTGTCTGCACACGAAATAATACACGCTGCAGGAGATCGCAGATTGTGGAGCGGCATGATCGCCCAACCACGCCTTGGCTACTACGGTTAGCAGGGTATGGCCTTGGTTGTAAGGACCTAACTAAGAGGCGACGGCGTCTACGCCTTGATAACTTTTCCGTAACTAGAGCATGACAAGGCCTTGTTTTCTAGGACGAGTAGGGAGCCGTGGATAGATGTTATTTCCCAAATCCTAACCACATCTACCAAATTTGAGATGGGTGGCACCCTAAGACTTCGCAGCTGAAGCAGAAATGAGCCTGTTAAAGCATCTGATGCAAATGGAAGATTTTTTAAAAGATCCTTTTGATGCAAATAGATGATTTATTTAAGGACCCTTTTGATGCACATGGATGTTTTATTTAAGGACCCTTTTGTTGCACATGGATGATTAATTTAAGGACCCTTTTAATGCACATGGATGATTTATTTAAGTACCCTTTTGATGCAGATGGATGTTTTATTTAAGGACCCTTTTGATGCACATGGATGATTTATTTAAGGACCCTTTTGATGCAGAGTGATGTTTTATTTAAGGACCCTTTTGATGCACATGGATGTTTTATTTAAGGACACTTTTGATGCACATGGATGTTTTATTTAAGGACCCTTTTGATGCACAAAATCCAAATCCCCAACTATTTTGGTGTGGCACCCCCCCCCCCTCCCACTGCTGTGCTCTAGTGAAAAATAGAAACCAGAAGAAGAAGAAGAAAACGAAGAAGAAGAAGAAGAAGAAAAAGAGGAAGAAGAAGAAGAAGAAGAAGAAGAAAAAGAAGAAGAAGAAGAAAAAGAAAAAGAAAAAGAAGAAGAAGAAGAAGAAGAAGAAGAAGAAGAAGAAGAAGAAGAAGAAGAAGAAGAAGAAGAAGAAGAAGAAAAAGAAGAAGAAGAGAGCTAACATAAACATAAACAAGGTTTAAGTTAGTTGCGTATCTATCCTCCGCCTCAGACCAGGGCACAACCGATTACTTAACCACATGTACACACAATTCAAGATAGGTGTATCAGCCATGCGCACCTGTGGAAATGTGCCCCAGACAGCAAAGCATGTACTCCAGGACTGCACCGAATTTGACACATTAAGGCAAACCTTTTGGCCAGAAAGAACAACAGTGAAACGTAAACTCTATGGACCACTGAATGAACTAACAACGACAGTGAAATTTATACAAGAGACAAAACTGCTGATATAGACAACCTATTTCAGGCGAACGAAAGAAGAAGAAGTTGCGTATCCTTTACAAGACGTTGCAGAACCAACCTCATCATATTTGGGCTGTTTTGAGTTTTCTTGGCAAATCTTACATTCAGTAGTTTGGCATTGCTACTGAAGGTCAGCTTTCAGTACCACTGTCGAAACCAACGCAAGACAGACCGTCCGAAGCTGGCATCGAACCCGGCACCCCGGCATAAGGAAGCGCGTTCGCAACGCCCAAGTCACAGACGCCGAGAAAAACAAAAAATTGTCATAAAACAAAATAATTGATTGATCGAATTTGTTACCCGTATCAAAAGTAGATATGGCACATCCGTTTAGGTTTGTCTTGAGAAGGACAACTGCGATGATATGGCGAGGGGAGATGGGAATCAAGATGGAAGAAATTGGACCAGCTGATATGATGGCAAGCAGTGAGTGATATCCGTTGCAACAGTGATGGACTGTATGTGTCACAAATGGCTGCGTACAGAAATTACTCCACTGAACTCTGACTATGAAGTTTAATTACGATGAGAAAGGGGTTGTGGGGGGGGGGGGGGCACAAGAACAATCAGACGTTTCCGCACAACCCTTATCGACAAAAACCACTCAGTATTGTTTGTCGATAAAGGCTGCTCATAAAACGTCTGAATGTTCCTGTGTATCTGTTTTTCGCCTTCACACCATCTTTAGAGCTTCTAAGTCAGAGTTGAGTGAATTAATATCTTGACCCGAGCTTGACTGACATCCGCCGTGGTGTAGTGGCTAGACTCTGGTCTGCGGATCGGAAGGTCGTAGGTTCGGGTCCTGACGGAGCTGAAAATTTAAAAAGTAAAATGAGTCATGTCAGCCCAGTCTTGAGTGGGCACCAAGTGAAGTCCTGTGAAGTAAAAGTGGCCACATCATTCACCAGGTGCCGATTGGTCTATAAAACATAGGTCTAGCCCTATATGTCCTTTACGCCTACAGCTGTGGAAAAAGTCTCCTTACGATCTTGACTACAGTCAAATCTGGTAATCACTTGTGGACAGATAAAATGGCCAAGAATCATCATCATCATGTAGCAGGTCCTTTGCAGAACGACGCTCTTAGCACAGTCTGCCTGAAAGAAACTCGTTTTCTCGCCAGTTCTCACGCCTCGCGTACTTTCATTCTCAAGGAGTCACTTATAACCTGTCAGTCGGCCCCTGCCCCTCCTTCCTGGTACCATGTCTTCTGCTATAATTTTTTCCAATCCGTCGAGGCGCTTGATATGACCAAAATATTTCAACTTCCGAGACAGGATGCTGTTTATTAGCCAATCTTCCTTGATGTTCAGATCTTTCAAAATGTCAGTATTTCTCCTCCTCTTTGTCTAAGATATTCTGAGAATCTTTCTATAGCATTTCAGCTTAAAAGCCCCTATGTGGCCAAGAAAACACGACATAATTTTAACAAGAAGTTCTCTGGTCGGACTGATGCGGCACTAGAATCTGGTCAGCTGATGGAACTGAACTTCTATAGTTCCAAGACACGTCAGATGTGTGATTAACTTCTATGTTTGAATCCTAACTACGACCACAGTGTATTATATTAAACTGCTCCTTTGGTCATGGCATGCCAAGAAAATCTGGCTTTTCCGGTAGTCACATTTTTCAGAAGTCATGCACTTGTGATTTTTCACAGCATTGATTTATCTACTGGGCATCCGGTACGAAATTTAGGGGGACTGACATATTGAACTTACACTTACATCACAGTGTTGGGTCGAACAAGAATAGTCAATTTACTGTGCCAATCAGCACCAAAAAGAATATGGCGAAAGTAGTGCTCGGCTCATGTTCTTGATGAAGCCCCGTATAGAAACTGTATCTATGCTATCGACAGTGCACAAATGGCATCTTTTTTTTTTTTTCACGACCGCTACATTGAACTTCCGCACAAATAACAAAATGTGTCTGTCGAGGCGCCCCTGTTCATCCGGTTTACTTTTTTTTTTTTTTTACCCTGGTTTCTTACTTGACATCTTCCTGTTTTCTTCACGGATGCAGCGATGTTTGTTTTCATAAATATGACAATTTTTAAAATTGGTTTTAAGTAAGGGACAAGAAAGATGCAGGTATACATGTTCAGTCGCAAGTAATCTGAGATTTTGTCTGCGGCAGAGACAAAAATGGACTGGAATGGGAACTCCGAGATTTCGTGGCGAGCTCCCGGAAAAGTCCAAGATTAGAGGGGTAGGGAAGATTTATACTGGAGCTGGCCGAGGGTAGGGTTAGTGTTAGTAGGTGTTCATTTCACACCCTGACACGCCTATACTATTGGAATTTCCTGGGCGTTCACCCGTGAAATCGTCGAGTACCCAAGATGGGATAAATTTAAAGAAATGGACTGTCTCCCTTTACAATCTTTCCCGTGGTCACAGCATGTTCCAGTTTCTGGTGCAGTGTGTGCACCAGATTCGTATTTCCTAAAGCAGTGTATAACAGAATGGATAAAAATGGAGTTGTGTGAGTGTGTGTATGTGTGTGTATGTATGTGTGTGTATGTATGTGTGTGTGATGATGAAAACGCACGAAGAAGTAATAATAACAACAGTCTGCCTGAGTGAGATTACCCTTAACTCTAGTTTACAGTTTGGCAATGGTTGTAAAGCTGATTATCCGAAGCATTCCCATCTTAATGTGTGTAAATGTTAACGTATTCCCCCCTCTGTAAGTATTCCAACATTGCTGCTATTAGTAGCAAGGCACGCAGCCATTAAAGCTTCAAACAAATATATACACATCAAGCATGCAGTATTAGTGCATCTGCTACATCGTTTTCCCTTTCCACTTCCTCTCTCCAACACTTCAAACCGGCTCTGGAGCTCTGGATATTTTTCCAATTACCTATCGGTGGCACCGTGTTTGTGCTTGTATGTATGGGTTTGTTCTTGCGTGTATGTGTTTGTGCTTTCATGTATGTGTTTGTATGCAGGAGTTTGTATGCGCTCAGCAGGAGTACCAACAGTCTGTGATCTCATGCGGGATTCATATCCTGAAATCAGAAGACATACCCGGAGAATTGGAGACATCGAGGTGCAGCCAGGGTGGTGGTAACCTTTGATAACTGGCGACATTTGTTTGCTTTTGTTGTACTTGCCAGGGGCGGGTTGGATAGAGTCAGTTATTAAGGTACAGTACTTGTATATGGTAAGTATTGGCAGATTGTAATCGGGGATTTACTTTCTATTTTGGCAGCGGTGTAGACAAAGTTAGAGGTAAAGATATACAAACAAGAGTATAAAAGGCGAGAGAAACTTCCATGACTATGTAGCCAAAGATAGCAGAAAAGAAAGAAC
Source organism: Candidula unifasciata (assembly GCA_905116865.2). Lineage (NCBI taxonomy): Eukaryota > Metazoa > Mollusca > Gastropoda > Stylommatophora > Geomitridae > Candidula > Candidula unifasciata. Next base: position 721,379 of record CAJHNH020001868.1, read on the forward strand.
TGGTAATAGTAAGTTAGTTAGTCGATAGATTATCCTTATTGTACATCGAACTATTCAGTTCATGTGTGCTGGAATGCTCTCCTTAGTAAATGCACCAGTATGCAGCTGCTGATGACACAAGTTTATTTGTTGCTTTCTTAGTGTTCTTGTCTGGATACACCCTTTCTTATCTTGCTGCTCTTGCAGTCTGGCCATTGGGGCAGATCAGTCACTTGGTTGTCAAAGCGGTGCACTAAAAATAAGAATACAAAAGGAAAGAGGAAGTTTTATAGTGATGTAGACTAAGATGGGAGAATAGGCAGAAGCGAAAATCAGAATACGAACTGTAGGAGGGACTGTCCAAGCACTAGGAGCTTTGTGAAACTCAGAATTTAACAAACTCAGTACTAGTCTTAGAATATTTAACTCCAGTGTCAAATCAGTAATGTTGTATGGAGACATTTTGAATGTTGAATTAAGAATCAACATCACATTACTCGGGACACTCTCATAAGCGCTCCGTCCCCATCTTCGACAGCAAACGAAAAGTTCCAATTCCGATAATACCAGTTACTGTCTCTATATCCGTCTCGTCTTTCTTTTGAGTTTTGAGCGTCGGTCAGATCCCCTGTTAATTCCTCGCAACGCCATTTTCCTCAGTCCGCAATGATCATTGTGTTTCTGCACGGTTCACTCGTTTCCAAAGGGCTCTCACGACATCTAGCTTGTCATACATCAATTCACCACTAATTGGAGTCTATCTGCTTGCTCGTTTCCCAACACACCGGATTCACCTGGGGAAATGTTGTGTGGAGGAGAAACACGGACCACAGTTAAAACAATTACACAGTATCGGCAACTTACGAAAAAGTTCCATTTCGACTAACAGGTCGTAACTCGAACTGATGATTATATATATATATATATATATATATATATATATATATATATATATATATATATATATATATATATATATATATATATATATATATATATATATATATATACTTAAAAAAGAAATCTTTTTCAACACTAATCTCATTCAAATTGTGGTTCCCGACAACCTGCAATGCGCGGAAGGATCAGACACACTCTGATGTCTAGACCTTGCTGCGGTCTAGCCATGAGTTCCGGGAATCTTTTAACCTGCCAATGTAAACTTTAAAAACAAAAAACCTAGGTAATCGACAGCGTGTCTTTATAACCTGAGGGGAAAGCACGTGCGCCTAATAACTATCGAGGACCCAGATGTGAAAGAGCTGTCACTTGATAGTTTGAATTCTAAGGTATTGTTATATTTTTTTATTCTTATTAAATTATAAACATTTTCAATGTCAAAATTATTCCAAATTTATGTTGGTTTCCTTTAAGAAACTTTGCGTTTCTTTCTTGCTACTTCGTCTTCTTCTTCTGTTTTTTTCGTATTAAAAAAAAAAAAAAAAATAGTATTGTTGTCTTTCTTTATTAATTATTTATTTATTTGATTGTGATTGTAAACGCAGATGGTCGTAAGTCGCACTGTTGTATATCAGTGGAAAGGTGTAACAATATGTTTTCTAGACTGGTTTCCGATTGTTTGTATTGGGACTGGTGGTATTTTTTGTTGTTGTTGTGGAAGATAGTTCCACAACAGAGCTATGAAATATACGGAATACGGAGAGAGATATTTTCGATCTAAAGCAAACAGTACAAACAAAATTGTTTAGTACCTAACAACAGCGCTCAGAGCTGGGTTAAATTACTGACAAAAATGTGAGGTAGTTCAACCGTCTTGTATGATGGAGAAGACGAAAGGTTAATACGAGGGATAGCATGCTCACTGATAAGGTTTTAACTTTAACACATTGAGAAAACATGAAATTCCCTTCGCTTTGTTGTGCGTTTGTTTTATTAGAAACATGTTTTTGTTTTCGTACACTGGACTTATCAAACAAGTTGACCCAGCCTCGAATGGGTACCAGGTGGATTCCTGTGAAGTAAAGGCGGTCAGTCTGATGCTGACCACATCGCCCACCAAGTGCCTGTTTGTCTATAAAATATAGTTATAGCCTTGTATGCTTAGTACACCTGAAGGCGTGGAGAATACTTTACTTTATACTTTGTACTAAAAACAACGATTAGACGGACTTTCGGTTGTCAACGTTTAATGGTTATCAATGTTATTTGTTTTAGTTAGCGAGCCTACAACTAATAAGTGCAGTAAAGTAAAAATACTCTTTCACGCCTTAGGCGCATCGGACATATGGGAAAAGCGTCCCATATTTTTACAGACCAATCGGCACTGGGTGGGTAATGTGGTCAGCATTACGCCGCCCGTCTTTACTTCCCAAGGACAGCCATCCGGGTACTCATTTTAGGCTGGGTCGACCTGCGACGCCCCATACCATGATAACAATCCATGCAGTCAGCAGTGGGTTTCTATCGCGGTACGTTGGAATTACGAGTCAGACTCGCAACGCCTAAGCCACGGACACCCCTACAACTAATAGTAGTCTCTAATTACATGATATCAGAGCTGTTGAGAAATTGTCCGTGCTTGTTATAAGGGCCCCCAATTTAGGGGTGGGGGGCGTGGGGGGGGGGGGGAAGAATATGCTCACCACCCAATTAGAGTGTCGTGCAGTCATATTAGTTTTCAGTTGGCTGAAATCGGGTGGGTTGGGCCAAACGACGCAGGTATCGCAGCCTTTTTTTTTTTCAACAGATAGACATAATAACAATATTATTAATAATAATAATAATTTCTGAGTTTTAATGCTTTTTTTACTGAGTTTGACCGAGGGCACCTATCCTCCATTAGGGGTTAAAAGACACTATAAAAAAAGTTACCGTTCACTGTTTGAAGTTACTGTTGTAGTTTGCTTATTTAGATTTTCGTGATAAATTGCCCGAAGCTGACAAGGATTAGCTAGACAGGAAAGTTTTCTCTTTTCCGTAGAGCTTCACTGATTTCGTTGAATGTGGCAACTAAAAATGTGTCGTACTGGTAACAGTTAGCACCGAGATGGTGGGATACAGGAATGTCTAGATGACAAGGGCACATAATTTTCTTACAGCTACTCTGTATATGGCAGCTAAGAATATATAATCCTAGTGGCTTTGCGGATAGAGGAATGAATAGATAAGAAGGGTAGATACATTTCTTCTCGCCTCACTGATTTCGTTCAGCATGGCAGCTTAGAATGTATCGTGTTAAAGGACCAACACTGGTGTTTCGACACGATGACGTCCGGTAAAGGAGAGATGGTTCCCCTGAATAGGAGAGGACCCCCTGTATAGGAGAGATGTCCCTCTGAAAAGTCGAATGCCCCTTAGAGGAGAGATGGTTTCCCTGAAAAAGCGAGGGTCCCTTAGAGGAGAGATGGTATCATGAAAAGGATAGGACCTCTATAGAGGATAGATGGCCCACTGAGAAGTCGAGGACCTCTTAAAGGAGAAATCGCCTCCCAAAAAGGAGAGAACCCCTGTAGATAAGAGAATATCCCTGAAAAGAAGAGGGCCACCTGCAGAGTAGACGTATACCCCTTGTAGACAAAATATTTGCCAACGGCCTCCTCGTGTGGGTTCTGGGGCCCCCATGGTGGTGGAAAAACCACAATATACACACTGCCTCCCTAACAAGCATGTATTAAGAGTCTACTAATAAGGGTTTTCTTTCGAAGTCGAAGTCGTACCTGAAAGGAAAGAAACCAACAGCCTGTATACAAATGAACCAGCTATGTAAAATGGATGTGCACGCAAAATTCAAGATCTGGAACAAGGCTGAAATTCAGATGTGGACGAACAATCAGAACTGTCCTGCCGAAATTTACAGACGGTGAAGGCGAAGAAGACAAAGAAGAACCAACGGCCTGCATAGTTTTCTTCAGCCTTGTACACTGAGTAAAAGAGAACTCTCTGTGAAGACGGCCACTAAAGTGGATTTGGTCGCCTCCGTCTAATCAGCTGTAGGCAAAGGCTCAGGGTTAAACACCCGTCCAGTTAACTTTATGAATTAGGAATTGTTAAATAATGATTTCCAGATGTCTGGTTTATCTTTACAGAATTGAAATATTATGCTATGGTTTTCTAATGTGCACCTTAACTTTACTGAATTGCAGTGTTGTGTAATGATTTTAAATTGTCTAGTTTGATTTCGCTGAACGGCAGAATTGTGTACTGAAAATGGGAATGAGACAGTCTCCACACTTAAGGTTACTACCTATTGTACACCTGCTGTTGTCTGTGGGAATATTATGTGGTAAGCTCCCATTCTTTTCCATGACGCGGTTCTCTTACTACTAATCAAATGCCACAAAAATCTATTTAAAACCATGTTTTTCGGGAATCGAACCTTAATACATTAGAATAGGAGATTGTAAAACGCATTTAGTAACCTCTAAAACCACTCCATACTTAGTTCTTGTCAATATCACTCATCAAATGATGTACTACAAAGCACTGAATGCAGACTCACTGTGGCAAATAGGATGTTTTTATAACCAGCTATAAACTTCCCAATCATACATTTAAAAAAAAAAAAAAATGAAACAGCCAAAATCGAGGTTACAAATCACCGGCAATGTTCACGTATAAACACAGATGGCGTATTTTCAGTGAGATAAACGTAACTTTTGTTGTTGAAAGAATTCGGCATTCGTTGTGCCTGACGCAGATCCTAGGAAATTTACTGAAATGTAACTAACGTTTAATTTATTCATTGTGACTGCATAAATTAGAATTTCCACTGTACAGTCGTGTGATGCACACAGCGTTCTGTCATCTCTACCACATCACTTTGTTCACACAGTATCTCACTAGGGAAGAGTGAGGAAACACCAGTGTGCATAAATAATTGCAATTTTCACCCCTTCCATTTCCTATGTATATATAATTCTTTCATCCATTTTAATAAATTCATAGAGTATATTCAAATAGGCTCCTTTGTAACGTATTCACTTTCATTGAAATATATTTCCCTCGTAAAGAAAATCACATAAGCCTGTGTTGCTTTCTCGCGATATAAATATGCAAGCATTTGTCTTGAACATAAACCATTCGTAAATTTCAAGCCGAATTCTTATTAAAAAGAAGCTCACACAGTTGTCTCCTTCTTGTGGGATGCAGTTTTTAATTATTTTGAAGCCCCACTCTGGCTTTTGCCCGGGGCCCTAAACACAGCCTGGCTTGAAAAATTGCCTAGCGGCTGAACAGTGTTTCCGAGACCTCTACACGGGGGATCCTCATCCGCATGGTGGCACTTTATGTTTCCCAGTGTTTATCGCTTGTGTGATGTCCAGGTGGGGTACAACATACATACATAGTTGTCTCCACTTGCTTATTTCACTAACCTAACCCGCATGCCAGACCATCGACACTTAGTCCATCATCCTCTTAAAATGGCTCTCAAATCAGTTAGCATCGACAGAAACAGAAAAGCCTTTTACTAAAGTCCGATCTGGACAGCATACAGTCTTTAAACATAATGCATCAGCATCTCAGGCAGCAGGGGGTGGAATTGAAGATAGACGGAGGCAGACCAGAAAGAACAGGGGTGGGGGTTTGGATTGGAAATTATTTTGGGGGTTGGAATTGGAATGTGGAATTAATTAATCGTGGGCAAAACCTACCTCAGCTGTCGCTTCCATCTGTTGTCCGCTTAAGAACTCTCAGCGCTCGAATTGGACTCACAAGTCATCATCGTACTCACCAGTCATCTTCGTACTCAGTCATTGATAATTTTTAAGTTTGGGTACAAAGTGGTCTCCATTACTTGTGAGGGGCAAACACCACAAAGAACATTTTCTGTCTTTACTGTCTTACTGTGTGTTTCGTAAATGGGAACTCTTTTTTGTCTGCTTAGAGCTAATTGGATATATATAATATCGTTCGCCAGCCCCACACAATTATGAACTTTAAAATGAGCTAACTATTTTTTTTTGATCTAACATTTTAAATAACTTAGCCTGCAGTTGCCACGACAAATGATTTCACCTGCTTTATATGGCCTGTGGGTCAGACATTTCCCAACTAAGGTCTGTATCCTCACCCACAACAATGAAGTTTCATGGGCCCCTATGTATAAACATTGCACACACACACAAAAGCCAGACAACACAGCCTGAGTACGGCCATTCAGTCACACTGGAACCTAATATCAAGACATAAATAAGGTTCGCTGCTCTACGTGTAATATTTTCAAGACTTTTATTACATTTGCCATTTGAAAGCGGTCTGACACGTTTATGCCTCGCAAGGTTATGCTGTCAGTTGTTTCTCACGTATGCACAACTTTATGTTGTAAAATCTACCTTTCATTTACTTGTTGTTTCGTCTACAGGCCAAAATAAAATGGAGGATTTCTAAAATAGTCGTGTATTTTAATCCCTATTTCTTACAGTCGATGAGCTAGCTCATCGTCTTGCTTGTGTGCAGCTTTATGTGTCGCGTGTTGCTTTTTTTTTTTTTTGCTGTATAAACGTTTTCTTTCAAACAGTGCAGTCACTTTACACTTCTTGTTCTTCCTGTTCTTGTTTTTTTGTGTGGTTCTTCTTGTTCTTTTTCTTCTTCTTCTTCTTCTTCTTCTTCTTCTTCTTCTTCTTCTTCTTCTTCTTCTTCTTCTTCTTCTTCTTCTTCTTCTTCTTCTTCTTCTTCTTCTTCTTCTCTTCTTCTTCTTCTTCTTCTTCTTCTTCTTCTTCTTCTTCTTCTTCTTCTTCTTCTTCTTCTTCTTCTTCTTCTTCTTCTTCTTCTTCTTCTTCTTTTTTCTTCTTCTTCTTCTTCTTCTTCTTCTTCTTCTTCTTCTTCTTCTTCTTCTTCTTCTTCTTCTTCTTCTTCTTATTATTATTATTATTATTATTATTATTATTATTATTATTATTATTATTATTATTATTATTATTATTGAAATTGTAGTTGTTCCCCTCCTTCCCCATCTTTTCCGCTCCTCTTCTTTCTACCCTCCTGCTTCTTATTTTCCTTCGTTCTTCGCCTTCACCGTCATACAGTGTTTGCTGGTCGTTAAGTTCACAAAAGAAAACTTTGATTGTCGATTATCTAATACTGGGAAGACGAACCAACCGGCATATTACCTTTTAATCACGTCTACAACCAAGATGGAGGCACTTAAACGATCCACGGAACCCCTACTGCGATTCAGTTCAGCATTTGAGAGTTGAACCCGCTGTAGCCAAGTGCTGCATGATACAAATGGGAATAGGTGATAGCAGTACAAACAAGTAACTCGAGCCTTGCATGCTAGAAGAACGAGTACTTCCTAGAGAAGAAACGATGAGATAATAAAAGATGTGCATCAATCACGGACAGATACTGAAAACTAAGTTACAAAATAACTAGGATGTTTGTGCACTGGAGCCCGCAGGGGCATAGAAGAAAAGGCAGACGGAGAAACACACACACACACACACACACACACACACACACACACACACATGGAGAAGGAATCTAGAGAGTAAGGTTAAGTAAAAAAAAAAAAAACAGCTGGGGGAGGACATGGGGTGAGCTGAAGGCAATAGCGAATGTTAGAGCGACTTAGCTTAATTTGGTTGTGTAAGGTATGCTGCACTGGGTTGATAAAAGGCAGAAGAAAAAGAAGAAGACAAAAGACAGAAAACTAAAAAGCATGCTCCGGTCTCATGTTACAGACAGACAGAAAGGCAAATTTGCTATGTGCTAACACTCAAGTACCTGTAAACCTAATCAATACAGGACAGTTTGTTCGTTAACCTTCCCGTGAATGTTTCGGGGCACCTATTGTGGGGGCGCGGGGGGGGGGGGGGGAGGGGACACGAATAGACAGATTGCTTCTCCAACAAGCATGTCTTAATAGTCAACTAACTAGGGGCTTTCTTCTAAGTCGGAGTACATCTGCCCGAGAAGCAAGGAACCAACAGTCTGCATACAAATAAGCTATGTCTATTAAACGGATATGCACGCAACATTCACGTTCTGGAACAAGACCTAAAGTTCAGAGGTGGACGAACAACCATAATATTTCGCTGGAAGAGAAGAATGGTGAATCTTGAATGTTGGATGAAAAATCAACATCACAGCACTCGGGACACCCCTATAAGCGCTTCCTCCCCATGTTCAGCAGCAAGCGAAGAGTTCCAATTCCGATGGTACCAGTCAGACAAAAATAAAACTTTGTTAAACGTAAAGTAAGGGTAACATTTCAACATAAAAAAGCACAGGTCTTCATACGTATTGGGCATATTGGGCTAGTCCTTAACGTTACAGAGTAATTAGCACTCGGTGGGTAATGTGGTAAACGTCACGTAACCGTAGAGTGTCTCACTATAACCGTTTGTACGGGGTATGTAGGATTCGCTTTTTCTGGAGTCGCATTTGAAACATGACTTTTTATGTCACTGGAAGTCTTTCAGGGCGGGCTTTTATATATATATATATATATATATATATATATATATATATATATATATATATATATATATATATATATATATATATATCATCTAGAGGCCTCAGAGATGTGGTTTTACAGAAGAATGCTTAGAATACCTTGGACAGCTAAAAAGAGCAACCAAGAGGTTTTGAAAAAGGCGGGAGCCCGAAGACAACTTATCACAGACATCAGAATCAGACAGTCATCATTTTTCGGCCATGTTATGAGAAGAGGGAAAATAGAACATGTTGAGACCACTGGAAAGATCTGCGGAAGGACGGATAGAGGAAGACAACGAGAGAAGATGCTTGACAGTCTTGTTGCATGGCATGGAGGTATGTCGGCACACGAACTGATACATGCTGCAGGAGATCGCAGATTATGGAGAGGCATGATCGTCCATGCCAGTCGGCGAGGCACCTGATGATGATGATATATATATATATATATATATATTTGTGTAAGATCGTTTTATATATATATATATATATATATATATATATATATATATATATATATATATATATATATATATATATATATATATATATATATATATATATATATATATATAAAACGATCTTGGCTGCCAGCTTGACCTAATCTAGAAGGAGTACCAACTATTGTCGTGGGAAGTAATGGCGGACAGCGTGATGTTGACAATGAGATATGGAATTCCAATTACTCTATAAAAATACAGACATGGTATGATATGCTTGATGCGCCAGTGTTAACTGTTCTTGACTTATGTTCTTCAATTCACTTTTTTTTTCCATTTTATTTAGTAGAGATATTCAACAGTTCCGCAGATATAATGATTAAGTTTAATTCTGAGAAAGCGAAGAGTATTAAACTTTCATGTCTTCACCTGCATGCATCATTGGAGATAGTTGGCTACTGAATGCAATAGGTTCAAATTTCGGATTAAATCTGGCTTTTTGCAAAATGTATTCTAATGTATATCTGCGGGATTTGTTTCGACAATGGTATCAAGAAAGCCGACCGTCTAGTAAGAAATGGCAAACTACTAGACGTAGATTTGCCTAGAAAAAACCGCACAACAGCCAGGGGCTATTGGGGTTGGTTCTGCAACGTCATGTATACGCAACTAACCTAATTCTCGTTGTCTCTACTTCTTTCTCTTTTGCCCAGGTTGCCAGCCAATACCTGCACATTTATTTCTCCTGTTAGAACAATAAAGTATAAATGTGGAAGTGGGATACCATACTGTCTCCATTTCTCCGTAGAGGTTGAACAGTTGCTGTGAAACAGAAGCAGTTATGGCTTCATTTATGTGCACCTATAATCAACAGGGCCGCTATTTCGGTAATCTCTGTGCATCATTAATAACATGGTCCCCATGTTTCCGTGCAACAGTAATAACACATTCAGCTGCCACAGAGAAGTCGATGCATCAGTCCGTTGTCAGGCGCCATACGGGTATTGGTTCTGTACAGAGCGTGCGCGCACACACACACACACACACACACACACACACATGAGAGAGAGAGAGAGAGAGAGAGAGAGAGAGAGAGAGAGAGAGAGAGAGAGAGAGAGAGAGAGAGAGAGAGAGAGAGAGAGAACTTTACTATCATCATCATTATGTGCCGTAGGCTATGATGTTTCTCTATCTCACACTATCACCACCATAATTCAGGCTCAGTTCAGTGTGTTTGTTTATCCATCAGGACAGGCCATCCATGTATTTACCTCTTTGCCTTCCTCTTGCTCTCTTTCCACCAGTATTGCCAGTTGTTACCAAGACCATTACATCCCATAATATGCCAAGAAAAATATTGACTGTCTACATCTAATTGTTCTAATAAGTTTACGATGTTCATCTGTTTCCGTGAGGACTGTTTCGCGCCCCTGCCCCCCTCCTCCCACCCATCTTTCCGTGATATTCTTTGCACTCTTCTCAGAAACCACATCTGTCTTTACTATTATACACTACTCGAAAACATTGTTGTGACAAATTTATATGTCAACCATGCACGTCTGCGTGCCAGCAGAACAAAGAAAGATCTTTTAGTGAATCTCAGTCGAACAATTGGGGGGGGGGGGGGGGGGAGAGGGGCTCTCTTGGTGATTAAATCTTAGTATGCCTATAAATCTGATCCTTATGATATTGTAGCAAGTCCCTTGCAGAACGTTTCTCCCATCACTGCTTCCTAGAAATCCTCCCTGGGTTCTCCAAACCTTTTATGTTGTTGGTCCACATTTTAACAAACAGAATTTGGCGACACAGTAATTAAGTATGCCAGCAAATCAAAAGTTTAACCGTTAAAACAGATTCGGACACATACAGTAACAGAAAGAAGAACTCCACAGTGGGAGCTTCAGCAGAAGCCTACCACGTAAGTGGTTCCCCCTTTGAACAAGGGAAGCTGCGTGGTCTCCAGGCGTGGTGTCCGCCTAGAGTGCTAGAGGTTCTGGGTTTAATCCCCGGTAAAGGCTAGGATTTTTTTTTACGTGGACTTAGTCTTCTAGTAATCCCCCCTGGTCTCTAAGTAGTGAGATCGGACGCCAGTGTGCATTGTTGCGCACGTAAAAAAATCCTTTGGCAGTTGGAAATCGAAAAGAGTAGCCTAACGGCACTGCTCGGGCATAATTTGGAGTTTAAAATCTACCTAAAGTATTTCAGGATCCTCGCCAGTGCTACAGAGCCTGTGCACTGTGCTGAGCTTCTTCAGACTCATACTTGTTAGAAGAAAAACGGAACACTTATGGGTTACTACCCGTGTGCCATAATGTTGATCCGTTGTTTAAACCTCAAACCCTTTGAACAATTGTTTCAGCTCGTTAAACCCCTAGAAATCTAGGGGACCGGGCCGGCCTTGGTCGTGACTCCCAGGCCTCGGATTTCTCCTGCAATAAACTACCTTCGCGCCACACACATTCACACTGCAGCCAACACACTGACAGTGTGGAAAGCACTGCTCAAGTCCCTTGCTATTTTTCCCTGATGAACCTACTGCCCAATGTGCCTTTAGCATCCCGTCTCCACCTTTTTGCTGACTTCTTCCATTAATGATTTGCCTAAGCGACTGATATGGTCCAGGTATTTTAGTTTGCCGTGACGTAGCGGCTAGACGCCCTCCTGAGGATCCGAAAGTCGTGGGTTTGGGTGCTGATGAAGCCTGCTTCTTTTAAAAAAATGACCTTAGCTTCTAGGTCGACATAACCTTAAATTAATACAAGTAGAAGTCGCGGGAAGTAAAGGCAGCTGGTGTGATGCTGACCACATCACGCACTGAAAGGTCTATAAAATATAGGCCTAGCTCTATGTGCTCAATTCACGTTGAGGCGTGGGAAAAGGGTCCTTTAATTTACCTCAAGTATTTAAGTTTTGGAGGCATGATAATTTGATGAGCTAAAATCTTGTAGAATTTCGGCACCTTTATTCTTTATTAACTGTACCCTAAGCATGTTTTTGTAACTTTAAAATTCACAAATCTCTAATGTCTTCTCATAAGATTGCGAAATGGCCCATGATCCACATCCGCATGTTATTACTTGAAAGATCATCATTAATCAGCATGTCCTTTACAGAACGTCGCTCTCCTCACGGCACGCCTGAAAGAATCCCTTTCCTTGGTCAACTCTTTAGTCCCATGCGCTTTCAGTGCCAATGCATCTTCAATGTCTTGTATCCATCTTCGCAGAGGTCGACGCCTGCCTCGTTTTTTACAAACTGCACCTTCCATCACCGTCTTTTCCAAGCCAATATGACCCTTGGTGTGCCAAAATATTTCAACTTTCAGGACAGGACGCTGTTCATGAGCCAGTTCTCATTGATGTTCAGCTCCTACGAAACACGCCTGGCCAAATCATAAAGAGATGAAACCAAGGAGGAAACACCTGAAAGGAAAAAGCAAGAAGTACACAGCTAACAACTGGGCAGAGAACGAGCGGTCTGACTCCAAGAAAGGAAGCATCAAGCCCAGAGACGGCGCAAATACTAAAACTTTAGTCACGACAGTGACGCACAAAAACTAGACCACAAACATAGACGGAGACTGTTAGCAGCCTCGGCCAGCTAGCAGCGGTCTGAAAGTGGTCGAACTTTTAATTTTTTTTTTCTCAAAAGGAATCGGAATCGTGTAGAATGTCGATGTTTTTGTTTTTGTTTTTTTCCTATGATATTCTAAGAACTTTTCTTTAACATTTTAATTCAAAAGCTCCAATCTTTTTCTTCAGTGACTGAGAGTCCAGGACTCACAACCGTAAGTTGCCACAGGAAAAAAATGCATGATCTCAAGATTTTAAACTAATTTATTGGTGCTTTGCCATAGGTTCTTCATGCTGTTTAATCTCACAGGAAATATACATCTTCTAGAAGTTGTCACTATGTTCGCTTGTGTTAATTCAAAACAACTCCTTGTACAATATATTTGAAAATTTAGATATCATTTGTTGGAGTTTATTTACTGCTATAGCTAAATGGTTTTGTACTGTAGGGCGTTTAATGTGGTTTACTTCCTACATTGCAATAATGTCTTTTGTGACTTCAGTGAAGAGTCTCCGTAGCTGCTAACTATTGGTTCAAGATAAGACACATATATCAGGATAGTTTCAATTTATTCATTGTTGATTACAATTTTATTTAACAGGTGAACTTGTCAATGTACTCTTTTGCATGATTTAATACTTCGTGAGAAGATTTTGATATTCATTGTGTCTCTTGACAGACCGGATGAACAATTCTAATCCTTTCTACTGTTAGAAAATATGGAACTGTCGACTACGTATCTGCGTTCTGGGATTTGATTTCCGCCAATTATGAATGGATTAACATTTTCATCATTTTTTTTGTCGTTTGCCATTAAATTTTTGCTTTGATGTTGAATATTTATTTTAAAAAAAGATTCAATTATTTACTTGTGTGTGTGTGTGTGTGTTTTTTTTTAAATTTCTAAAATTCAATACTGCTTTAATTAAGCGGATCAAATATGCTGCAAATCCGTATCTTGCATAATGTTTAACAATTTGAGATGGTGAATACAGTTAAAAAGTTAGTTGCGTATACTTTACAGGACGTTGCAGAACCGACCCCAGCAGTTTTTGACTCTTGTGGTTTTCCAAGGCAAATGTTACCTTCAATAGTGCCCTTGCTTTCTGCCATCTCTTGTCAGTTATTCTGATAGATGAACGATGTGGTAACTGATGTGTGAAAGTAAAAGACCGGGTTATTTTTTTTTTCCTTTTACACCATCACGGGGCTCTGAGATTTTTGGGGGATTTCCTGGGAAAGTCCAATAGTATAGAGGTGTTCAGTTGTGAAATTAACAACATCACTAACCATAACCCTATCCCCTCCCCCCTCCCCTCCCCCCATCATATAATTTTTGACTGCCGGGAACTCCCCAAGATATACGGAGTCACCAAGACAAGATTGGGTGGAATAACATCAAGGAATCTCGTATCTGACAGAAGGAAGAAAACGTATATTGATGTGGACCAATCGGCACTAAATGAGTGATTTGGTCATCACTTTGCAAGCCGCCTTCACTTTCCATGTCATTACCCGGCACCAGTTTTAGGCTTGGGAGATCTAAAAGCCAAGATGAATTTTGAAAGGAAAGAAATGCACTTCTGTGCGAATTTGAACCCTAGACTATCGAAACGACAGGCCTCTAGTCACAACCCTTTTTCGCAGCTCCCTACCTAATATGTACTATTCTCTTTTTTCTTTCTTTTGTAGTCTCACTGTTACCAGGTTGTAGCCCAGTGTCGTGGTTTTGTCGTCTCACTGTTACCAGGTTGTAGCCCAGTGTCGTGGTTTTGTCGTCTCACTGTTACTAGGTTGTAGCCCAGTGTCGTGGTTTTGTCGTCTCACTGTTACCAGGTTGTAGCCCAGTGTCGTGGTTTTGTCGTCTCACTGTTACCAGGTTGTTATCCAGTGTCGTGGTTTTGTCGTCTCACTGTTACCAGGTTGTAGCCCAGTGTCGTGGTTTTGTCGTCTCACTGTTACCAGGTTGTAGCCCAGTGTCGTGGTTTTTGTCGTCTCCCTGGTACCAGTTTATAGCCCAGTGTCGTGGTTTTGTCGTCTCACTGTTACCAGGTTGTAGCCCAGTGTCGTGGTTTTGTCGTCTCACTGTTACCAGGTTGTAGCCCAGTGTCGTGGTTTTGTCGTCTCACTGTTACCAGGTTGTAGCCCAGTGTCGTGGTTTTGTCGTCTCACTGTTACCAGGTTGTAGCCCAGTGTCGTGGTTTTGTCGTCTCACTTTTACTAGGTTGTAGCCCAGTGTCGTGGTTTTGTCGTCTCACTGTTACCAGGTTGTAGCCCAGTGTCGTGGTTTTCTGTATTTGTCATGTGTTTCTCGTGTGAGGTAAGTGATGGATTTGTTCAACTTTTTGCAGGTTTCATCCTCACCATTTATCGATCGCTTTTTTGGTCTTCCTCTCACCTTCCTCCCAGATGTTCTACTGTAAAAAGTCTCAAATGCAGTCTCGTCTAGCTGCATTCTCACTAGATGGCCAAACCATTTTATTCTTTGTCAATATAATCCAGGCATGGTCTTGTTCCAACTTTCTGTCTAATGCTGATATTCGCAACCCTTTCTCGTCTAGTGTTGTTAGTGACCTTGCGGAGACAGTGCACTTCTTGTGCCCTATTCATTTTCCATGTTTGGCACTGATAACATAAAGTAGGGATGAAAATGCTATTAGTCATTTACTGTTTTGCTGGAAGGAAGACGTTTGGGTGTTTAAGCAGTGGGGCTAACTGGTAGGTGACAGTCTTTGCCTTCTGTACTCTGGCTTCTATCTCTCTTTCGAGTCTGCCTATCGTCTGCAAATATACTTCTTAGATTTTTGAACAGAACTATTCTCTTACGTTGTTATTTCATTCCCCTGTTGTTTTAAGTTCTACTTAGACAATACACAACCCGGCGTCTACAGAAACGTCGACCTACTGAGAACTAGAAAGATAATATTTTGACATCCGAGAAAATGTAAACCATATTCCTTTTCCAGTTCCCACCGCGCATTGCAGCAGCAAGTTTTACTCTCTTTAATACCTTCCAAAAATAAAACCATAAGTAAACGCCTCACAACAGTGTGGACGCGCCGCCCACGTCAGCCTGCGTGCGTGAGTCACGGGGAAGTTTTCAGCTCTGATCCACACTAAATCTCGTGCAGCCACTTCCTCTGTGGTTGGAAGTCAGAGCACACTGCCCTTTTGTTACAGGAAATTGGCACAGGTTGGGAAAAGCGAATACCAAGGGCGCCGATAAGGAGACATTGGGACGTTTGGAGGGTTGGGCGCGGAAACAGGCGTAAAGGGAGGGGGGGGGGGGACTTTCACTGGTTTAAGCCTTGGTTTGTTTTCTTTTATTTCACCCATCTGATATTTCGTGGCGAGTTCCCCAGAAAAGTACAAAATGTGTAGGGTTAGTGGGGGTGTAGGGTTAGTGTTCATCGGTGTTCATTTCACACTTCAACACCCCTATATTATTACTCTCCCGGGAACTCCACGCAAAATCTCGAAGTCACCGAAATTAGGTGAAATAGAAGAAAAACCCAATCATTGCATATAATTACAGTTGGGTGCTAAATAGCAAAATAAATAGTATATTATTGTATATTTTAAACAATATAAAATGTATAAATAATACTACAAAAGAGAAACTGTATACATGTATAGAGGAAAACACCTAACCATCTTGCAAATTTTATTATTGATAGTGCTTGCAGCGGCCTTAACAAACACCATTTCCCCCCTCCCTAACCCTAAACAATTTGGTTGATCTGCTCAAGGTGCTAGAGCCCTTGTGTCCCAGCGCCCCTGTCGGATACCGTTGAATCATGCGCAGGGTCTGGTTGTTGTCTGGGGGCTGACATAACTGACAAGATAAACATGTTAATGGTGAGATTAGGATGTGCCGCGTCCCAGATCGTCTTTTAGTCGTCTAGATTATGATGTCGATTTGGGGAGATTAATGAGAAAGGATATGGTTTATATACAGCGGCAGAGTTGCGCTTACAGTTTTATCTCGGCCCCAGCATTCAGTTGGAGAATGATACGCGCTGAGCTGCTGGTATCTGCAGGTTTGACTCTCAGAGATCGCAAAATCTGAATCTAGTTGACAACCCAACAGGGCAAATCTGAGACATCGCCATCAGTCACTAAAGAAATTATAACTGGGACAGCCCTAACAGCAACACTAGCCCGGTTTTGTCTGCAGTCCTGTGCAGATGACGTTAACTTTAAGTAAAATGTGGAAGTGTTCATTAACTGGTGCCTGGGGAGAATGCAGGAAATTAAATGGTATGATAGAATCACCAGTGCAGAGCTTTGGGAGAGAGCTAAACAAGCTGCAGAGGACCAAGAGGCGAAGAAAAGACAATGGCATTGGATGGAACACTGAAAACAATATAACTAGAATGTCTTTGCACCGGAATCCACAGGGGCATTGAAATAAAGAAAGACCAAAAACACACGCATACGGGCACATAGAAGAAAGAAGCTAGAGAATGAAGAGATAAGAAAGACTTAGGGAGAACTACATGCAATAGCGAAGGATAGAACGATTTGGGGTAAGTTGGCTTATGCTCCACTGGGGGGTTAGAAAGCACCAGAAGCAGCAGCAGAAGAAGAAGAAGAAGAAGAAGAAGAAGAAGAAGAAGAAGAAGAAGAAGAAGAAGAAGATTTAAAAGCCTGGTCTGAAGATAAGAAACATAAAATTTGGTCTAGCCGCAGTGAAACAATTGGTGAATTTGTGGCTTTACTGTGTTGACATACAAGTGTCATGTCAGATTTGCACTGTAAGGAATATCTTTGGTGAATCGACGTGACTTAAGGTGGAGACTGTTGTCATGTTTCTTTGTTGATATAGGACAAATACAACATTATACACTCAGACGTGTTGAATGAATTGTAGAAGATAAGGTGACAGAAGTTGAATCACAGGCGACGCTGAGCTAGAGATACAATTGAAGCAGTGCGGACAACAAGTGAAAGCCGCAGTAAATGTAGGATTAGAAATACGGTTCTTTCTAGTCCGCCTCGGTTTCTCTGCCTGTGCAACCTCCGCTGCCTGGCAGGCTGACCCACCATGGCTGAGGGATGTACGCCATCCAGAACGGTCTTGTGCAGCAGCCTCCCACGTCGCTGTGTTGATGCCAAAAGAATTGAAAGATGTTTTTAGAGTGCCTTTTATAGCGCTTTTTCTATCCTCCCTGGGACCTCTTCCCTTACTGGAGCACCCTTACTGGAGCCCCCAGTCGCTGTCCACTGATAGAAGCAGTAGTGGACTTTAGCAGCTCCCAGAGTGACAGAGGAAATAATGATAGATACAGAGAGAAAGGTGACGTCTCACCGCATCACACTGGTTGTTCAATTACTAGTGATACAATTCGAAGTGGGGGTGGGGTAGAAAGATTGTATTGGTGGTAGTGGTCACTGAGTGTGCTTTTGGAAATTGGTGCCGAAGTTCGATCATTTATATTTCAGCTGTTGTGGAAACAAAAATTGTTGAAATTATGTGTTAATATTTACTTCATTCTCAAACGTTATGTCATACCCCGCCCCCTTTTGTTTCCCCCACATAACAAGTAATTTGAATGCATTTATGCTTATTCGCGTAATATAAATGTACAGTGATCCTTTCTGGACTGCCTTTTAAGTTATACAGCCCGGCTCTCTAGCGTAGTTGGCTAAACCGGATTGCACGGTGACCGGGTGACGAACTCCTTGTGGTCCGGGTTCACTCCCGGGGGTAGGCAGAGAAGCCACTTTTCTCCCAGATTTACGGTATTTACAATGGAATCAAGACCGAAAGGTTGCAATATCCATAATACCTAAGGGTTACTATTGGCTTCTGGATACTAAAACACAAAAAAGAAACAAGAGTTATACAGCAATAAGTTCAGATGTAACCAGTCGACCTTTTAAAAACAGACGTGACTTTCATGTCTTGCCCTCAAAGTGTCGACACGCTCTATAAGATACTTTGAGCAACTTTCTGGGGCATTCATTTTTTTTTTTTTTTAATATTTACAAATATAGTAGTTCCTTCTTTTACTATAGAAGTCCTTTCTGGTGGAACAAATTAAATTAAAATTATATGATACTGAAAAAAGTTAAACGGGAGTAGAAGGCCTATGAGTTTGGGAACCTGTGCTGAAAAAAATAAGTTTCGGAACCTATGCTGAAAAAGCTATATCAGAGATATGAAGTGCGTAGAGATAAACTCGATTCTAGTAGTTCCCTGTCTGGATTCTGGGGCCAAATTTAGAAAAGACCAAAAAAAAAAAAAAAAAAAAAAAGCACACTGAATCACACCCCCACCCCCACCCATAAACGTGTCGTAAAATATGAATAATTATGGATGTTTCTTCGGGTTCAGGGTGCATCTTTTAGGGGCGAAGAACCAAAAGCCTGCATACAACTAAGCCAAATCTTTATAACAGATGTGCACGCACAACTCAAGTTCTGGAAAAAGACCAGAGTCTACAAGCAAACGAACAAGCAAAACCTTTCGCATGAGTTTTCAGCCAGTGAACGCAAAACAGAAGAAGAAGAAGAAGAAGAAGAAGAAGAAGAAGAAGAAGAAGAAGAAGAAGAAGAAGAAGAAGAAGAAGAAGAAGAATAAGAAGGAGAAGGAGAAGAAGATGAAGAAGATGATGAAGAAGAAGAAGAAGAAGAAGAAGAAGAAGAAGAAGAAGAAGAAGAAGAAGAAGAAGAAGAAGAAGAAGAAGAAGAAGATGAAGAAGATGAAGAAGAAGAAGAAGAAGAAGAAGAAGAAGAAGAAGAAGAAGAAGAAGAAGAAGAAGAATCACCCTATTGTAGCTGGTTCAGGTGAATGACCCTAGCTGTTGAACACACCCGGATTTCGCACAGACCTGGTAAATCGTTCATAGCCAGCAGCCATGACCTTCGTTATTCTGAGAACATTCCTGGTAATCAGCTCCACTGATTATCTAATTTTAGAATTAAACCAGGTGGTCGGGGGGAGGGAGGGGGAAGGGGGGGGGGGGAGGGGATTTCTTTCTGCGTTATTGCTAAACAGCAAATATTATGGAGATCCCAAAACCTTTCATGTAAAACTAAGATACGATTGCTCAGAGCACTTGTTTTAGTACGTCTACACATACCTGTGAAACGTGGGCATTAACAGGTGAACTCTCAAACAAGATACGAGCATTAGAAATGCAGTTCTCCAGAGAATTCGGTTCCATCCCAATAATTTACCCCAGATGACGTAACTGGACAGTCCCATATTTTAGAGGGTGGTAAGAGTGGGTTTCCTCGCTTTCTGTGTGTTTTCACGGGCGTTGCCAAGATTTCTTGTGTTGGCGCGTTTTATCTTCCGACGGCGTCTCTCCAGGAGCTTGTGTTCAGTCTTTATTGCCACCAGTTTCCTGGAAATGGCAGCATCGGTGTCTGAAAAGGAGAGCAGTGTTGCTTTCCCGTAACATGCTCAACTTGCGGGTCGCGACGTGTGTGACCATTCTGGCATACATTGTTGCATTCTGGCCACCAGAACAATAGTCAGTCGTCTCTGCTGCTGTTGCCGCCGCCTCAACAGCAAGTGTCGCATTCCGACCTCTCTCCAGATCTACTAATGTGTGACATTGTTCTGACTGGCAATTCGTGCGTAAATCCAGCAGTATACATCTAGAATGACTGACCCTTTCTAGGGCCACCCCCACAGTACGCCAATCGATAATTTATCCATGACTGCACATATTTTGAGTAAAAAAAAAAAATAAAAAAAAATAAAAATAAAAATAAATAAAACACGTTTTGTCAGCTGCCGGCGAAATCGAGTGTTCTATATTCCACGATGTGAGCGCTTTTACCGATCCTAAAACATCTACAACTGACCCTAACCCCAACTACCTACGTTCCACTAGAGAGTATGCAGCCCAGGTCTCACGAATGTATGCAGTTTAGGTCACATGCCTATGCAGCCTAGGTCCCCCCACCCTCTTTCACTCACACACAAACAGATCACTAAAACTGCATCCTCTCGATTGCATCAACACACTGAAAAACGAACACCAAAAACAGAAAAATAAGCTCACAAAATTGAAAACTGCCAAATTACTAAGTATACGCTTCATCCACCACCCCTTAAAATATTAGACTGTCCCGTCACCTGTGGATTTTCCGTGTTTGGGGTGAATTATTGGGATAGAACAGAAATTTAATGTTATGTTACACGAAGACAACATCACATAGGACGAGGTTCACCGTAAAAATATCTATCACATTGGCAACTATGAACTTTTTTTTAGCTACATTGGAAAGATGAAAAATGCAATGACACCGTAATATAAATATATCTAACAGCTTCTCAGAAACAAACTACATGGATCAGTAGACGAGAAGAGGATACAAGGCAGACCAAGAGAGACCTGGATACAGAGCTTGACTGACTGGACAGGCCTTATATGTATTTACAACCATGAAGTCCATCGCATCCTAATGTCAAAGATGGAGGGAGCTGATCAGACAGTCAACAGCAACTGATGACCCAAAGACACGCAGTGTTACGGCATGATGATGATGATGCTTTGATTGACACCGTTACAGGAGATCCACTTTCTTAAGGCTGTGTTGATTTTTCTCTCCATGGTTTCCACTGCAGTCATCGTCACCTCGTAGACTAACAGTGGCCAGAGCAGCTTCGGAATCAACATGAATTGGAGACACCATACCTTTGAATTTCCCGACCAGCCTGCATCGCTAGATCGCGAGCAGGCCTGTAGCCAGTGACTCGTGTATTCGCCGGACCTCCGCTCTATCAGATAACTTCGAATCGTAAACGCGACCGAGGCTCTTCAACGGTTCCTCCAGAACCGTGGGGATCTTGTTCCTTGCCACCGTAAAACTGGTTGCCGACACCTTGCCCTTATGGATTGACAGACTCCTCGACTTCTGCGGTTTGAACAGCATACCGCTCCATTGGACCACCGCGTCCAATCTTTTCAGGATCGTGCGGGCAGACTCCTCGCTGCCCGTTATAATAGTCGTGTCATCCATAAATGCGCGTAGTGGCGGCATCCAGTGATCCCCTATAATGGAATCAAGGCCGAAAGGTTGCGATATCCATAATACCGAGCCTAAGGGTTAACAACTCATGGCTTCTGGATACTAAAACAAACAATCTGTATTCACTCATAAAATGGCGGTTGGTCAATTGTATTACGGTTTACAAATAGGCTGCGTTATTTACCCCATTTGAGCCAACACGTCTGGTTTCAATGACCTTCTAATTAGTCGTCTTTGACGACATGCTAATCAGAGGGAACTGGATCTACAACCCCCCCCCCCCCCCCCCACATTTTTATACCCTAAATGGGGCCCTGAAGATGGTTTGTTACAATTAAATGTAATTAAAACATGTAAACCTTTCTAAGCGTTAGATTATAACAGTTAAAAGTAATGGATAATTTTCGCATTTTATGGACCATCGGAGGTATGTTACATATATATATATATATATATATATATATATATATATATATATATATATATATATATATATATACACATGCTTGTCGGCTCTGTGGCTAAGCTGCGGGCCATGCGCCTTGCGTTGGTTTTGACAGTGGTATCAAGAAAGCCGACCATCCAGAAAGCAATGGCAAACTACTGGACGTAAATTTGCCTAGAAAAACCACACAACAGCCAGGGGCTGTTGGGTTGGTTCTGCAACGTCCTGTAAAGGATACGCAACTAGCCTTTATATATATGCTTGTGTGCTTGTCTATGTGGGTGTATGTTTGTGTGTGGGTGGTGTATGTGTGTGTATGTATGTGTGTGTGTGTGTGTGCGTGTGTGTGTGTGGGTGGGTGGGGGAGGCGTTAGTTAACACTCACTCGCCCTTTTGCCCGTGTGTTGTGGTTCCCAAAATACGTGTGCTATCTTGAGTGGATAATAAACTCGCCTTGTTGCTGTTTTCAATCCCGTCTTTGTCTATCCGTGACTGTCCCACTTACAGGTCACCGGGATGTGTCTGAGTGCTGTGTCACGCTTAAGTAGACCATGAGTGGACCACTGCCTCGTTGTGAGCTCTTACAAAAAGGTCATCGGCTGCAGTTCCACTCAGGGCTGCCAATGCTGGGTTTTCCCCCAAGATCTGGGTTTTTATTTTACGCCTTGGGAAAATCTTTTTTTTTAAATGTATCCTTATATAAAATTGGTAAATGTTTCGTTTCGTAACTATAGATTTTGTAAATTTTAACAATCTAGGTTTTTTTTTTTTTGGGGGGGGGGGGGGGGGGTATGATGATTTGCTAGGGTTTTTGTTTAGCGAAGCTGGGTTTTTCACACACAAAAATCCCATTGGCAGCCCTGGTTTCACTCTTGAGTATCTTGACTACGTGCTACTGGTCTACCCTTGAGCTCGATAGTCATGCGACTTACTGTGACCTCTGTGCATCAATTGTCTCACTCGTCTGAGTAATGAATACCAACTAATACGTGTGCAATTTGTTTTTAAAATATATTGTTGTTTTTCCCCTGTGTCCTGGTGGTATTTGCGATTACATTGAATACTGAATTTTGAGTGAAGCCAACGTTGCTAGGCTGGACTCTTGTCTATGATATCAGATTGCAGAGGATATAACAGAGAGGAGAGAGCCCGGCTCTCTAGCGTAGTTGGCTAAACCGGATTGCGCGGTGAACGGGTGACGAAACTCCTTGTGGTCCGGGTTCACTCCCGGGGTTGGCAGAAAAGCCACATTTTCTCCCAGATTTACGGTATGTACAATGGAATCAAGGTCGAAAGGTTGCGATATCCATAATACCGAGCCTAAGGGTTAACAACTCATAGCTTTTGGATACTAAAACAAACACAGAGAGGAGGAATTGACTGTGAACCCTGTGTGACCCACTGCCAAAACCAAGATGATGATGATGCCGTGTTCAAGGTTTCTCAGTTCACCTTTATAGGAGATTTTCCTGGTTGCCGATGGGAGGGGGCGGGGGTGGGGGTGTCCTCTTTGCTGGGTTATAAAGAGTACTCTAAGCTGGATTATTGATGTATCTCTTTGCTGGATTATAGAGGATTCTCTTTGCTGAATTATAGAGGATTCTCTTTGCTGAATTATAGAGGATTCTCTTTGCTATTTTATAGAGGATTCTCTCTGCTGAATTATATAGAATTCTCTTTGCTGAATTATAGAGGATTCTCTTTGCTAGATTATAGAGGATTCTTTTTGCTAGATTATAGAGGATTCTCTTTGCTAGATTATAGAGGATTCTCTTTGCTGGATTATAGAAGATTCTCTTTGGATTATAGAAGATTATTTGAAGATAGAGGATTCTCTTTGCTGGATTATAGAAGATTCTCTTTTCTATATTATAGAGGAGCTAGTTATAGAGGATTCTCTTTGCTGGATTATAGAAAATCTCTTTGCTATATATAGAGGATTCTCTTTTCTATATTTATAGAGGATTCTCTTTGCTAGATTATAGAGGATTTTCTATTGCTGGATTATACGGATTCTCTTTGCTAGATTATAGAGGATTCTTTTTGCTAGATTATAGAGGATTCTCTTTGCTAGATTATAGAGGATTCTCTTTGCTGGATTATAGAAGATTCTCTTTGCTGGATTAGCAGATTCTCTTTGCTAGATTATAGAGGATTCTCTTTGCTGGATTATACGGATTCTCTTTTCTATATTATAGAGGATTCTCTTTGCTAGATTATAGAGGATTCTCTTTGCTGGATTATAGAAAATTCTCTTTGCTAGATTATAGAGGATTCTCTTTGCTGAATTATAGATGATTTCTCTTTTCTATTTTATAGAGGATTCTCTTTGCTGGATTATAGAAGATTCTCTTTGCTAGATTATAGAGGATTCTCTTTGCTGGATTATACGGATTCTCTTTTCTATATTATAGAGGATTCTCTTTGCTGGATTATAGAAGATTCTCTTTGCTAGATTATAGAGGATTCTCTTTGATGGATTATAGAAGATATTATCTCTTTGCTAGATTTCTCTTGCTATAGAGGATTCTCTTGCTGGATTATACGGATCTCTTTTCTATATTATAGATTCTCTTTATGCTAGATTATAGATTATTTCTCTTTGATGGATTTATACGGATTCTATATTATAGAGGATTCTCTTTGCTGGATTATAGAAGATTCTCTTTGCTAGATTATAGAGGATTCTCTTTGCTGATTCTCTTTTCTATATTATAGAGGATTATACGGATTATAAAAATTTTCTTTATAGAGGATTCTCTTTGCTGGATTATATGGATTCTCTTTTCTATATTATAGAGGATTCTCTTTGCTGGATTAAAGAGGATTGTCCTTGCTGGATTGCAGAGAAATTATCTTTGCTGAATTATAGAGGAATCTCCTGGTTCGAGTAGACTGCAAAGAGCTTTCCCGATCAGTTCAGAGGGCTCTCCTGTCTAATGTATCTAATATAGACCTGTTCTCAAGTGCTGTCAGATGTTGGCATGTTTTCGCTGACGCTATTTTGAAGTGTCTTCATCTCCGTTCTACCTTATAAGGGCAGTCGACACACCGTGTTGTGGTTTACGCCTAGGCTGTACAATCCAATAATTTCCACCGGACACATCTTATTGTCACATGTTCTTAGCTCAGCCGTTCTCAGCTTATGGTCGCGACCCTTTTGGGGGTCGAACGACCCTTTCACATGGGTCACCTAGGACAGTCAGAAAACACATATTCACTGTAGTCATTAAGTAGCAACGAAAATATTTGTATGTTTGGGCGAAGCCACAACAAGAAGAACAGTAAAGGGTCGTGGCATTAAAAATTTTGAAAACCACTGCCTTAGTCGCCATTTATAAGACGCTTGTTAATACTTGATAGGGGGCTGTGAGTTCATTATCTTCAAGAAGGGGGGGGGGGGAATGGGACCCTGAAACCCAACACGAGGATCTTAAAGTGGCTGGTAGTAACTGGTGGCGTATTTTTTTTTTTTTCCTTCCGAGAACCAAGAGTTTATGGGATGAATACGGTCGGTCAGATTTGACTTTAATTTCTATGTTCAAACTCTCTGTAAGACGAAAACCCTTGCTAAATGACGACAGTGTTTTATATGTCTAATTGTATATCCGTCCCTTGAGTGATGATCGTCGACCCAATCCAGAGGCCACCCCGAGCAGTATAATTCTTTTCAAGTCGTGATGTTCCATCTGTGCTTCCGCATTGTTCACTCTCCCCGAAGGGCCCTTACAACATCTAGCATGCAATGCATTAGTTCACCACCAAGTTGTGCAGAACCCGCCAGTCTATCTGCCTGTTCATTTCTTGATAAACCTGCATTTCCTGATGATAATATCCAGAGGACTCCAAATACCTGAGACCTTTGAAGCGATGCTTGCCCTTCTTTGCGGAGCATAACGGTCTTCACCATTCTCAGCATGCGAAGTGAGTCTGTTAAAGTTGCGAGATGTGTGTGCAGCTGATTCTCAAGCCAACGAAAAGTTGCAGTTACTGCATCCACCTCTATTCTCAAACTAGAAGTTGCGGTGTCGTATGCCAGGCTTTGTTGTATTAGACAACGTCCATTCACTTTTAATCTGCCTCTCAACATAGAGCCATCTGTATAGATTACCACACCACATGGACGTGAATTATTATGAATACTGTCACAGTTCCAGTAACCAACTTTTATGTTTTAATCCCAGACGCTCTAATTTTCGCCTGACTCTCCAGGCTCCAGCTAGGAAACTAGTTCGCTATAATTCAACAGAAAACCGCTATTAAACACGTTCGCTTTGATTTAACATCAAATGGCAATTGCTTGACCTCGCTTTGCTTCAGTTTAGGAAAGCTGTAGGACTAGTTCGCTTTGGTTTAACATAGTACAGCTATTGCCTGAGTTCGCTTTCGTTTAACATAGAACCGCTATTGCTTGAGTTCACATTGATTCAATGCAGTTCAGCTGTTGCTTGAGGTTCTCATTTAGTTCAACACAGTACAGCTATTGCTCGAGTTCACTTTGGTTCAACTCAACACAGCTATTGCTTGAGTTCACTTTGGTTCAACACAGAACAGCTATTGCTTGAGTTCACTTTGGTTCAACACAGTACAGCTATTGTTTGAGTTCACTTTGGTTCAACACAGTACAGCTATTGCTTGAGTTCACTCTTGTTCAGCACAGTACAGCTATTGCTTGAGTTCACTTTGCATCAACATAGTACAGTTATTGCAAATGCTAGATTCTTGGTTTCCCTATATTTGTATCTCTCCGATTACGCGGGCATTCGTCTTCTCTGCTATCTGTGATTGATATCGGACACTCGATACGTTGACCTGCCTCGCTGGCTCCCAAATGTCGGCAAATTTCCTATGGTACAGATTACTAGGACTGCGTTTCCTGCTTTTGAAGAAAGCATTCTATTTCTTCTCAGTTTATGTTTCCCGTTATCAGCTTTACTACTGTTGTTTTTGAGCTTTGATGTCATTCCACTGAGTGAAATCAATTTACGAATTAGGTCTAAAAATACTGGCTATCAGGAAAATTGGAGCCTGCCCACATCCGTACAGTCATTAAAATTTTTACAGTGTCTTATTTTCTGTTCGTTTTTAGTTTTTGGATTGCCGTCTAGAATTAACATATCAAGGATAAGAATCAATTATATATAGATATATATATATATATATATATATATATATATATATATATATATATATATATATATATATATATGTGTGTGTGTGTGTGTGTGTGTGTGTGTGTGTGTGTGTGTGTGTGTGTGTGTGGTGGGGGGGGGTGGCTGGCTGGCTGGCGGCTGATATGGCACAAATCGCTGGCTGGCTGGCTGGCTGGCTGGCTGGCTGGCTGGCTGGCTGGCTGGCTGGCTTTAGTGTCGAAGATATCACAAATCCAAAATGTCAGTAAATGTAAATACACAAAATAATTTCCTGCGGAAACTTTAAAGTTAACACAGCGGCTCACATGTGATGAATATCACATTGCAGACGTACACACCGAATTTCAACACATTTAAACGAAACGTCAACTCTAGTACTCCCGTTGTATAAATCAAACGAGGGCACACCTGTTATAAATATTTCTTGCACAGAACTTAGGCGCCAACGAGAGCACATCGACGCAAGAAATCTGTTTACTGGAAATAGTTTTTGTCAGCACTGAATAATGACTTACATACACATCAGATACACGAATATACATAAATACATTTATGTGTGTGCTAGCACGTGCGCGCTCGCGTTGTCAGAAGCAAACACATGCGGATATTCAATGTGTACGGTTGCGTTGTTCTTCTGTGTTCTGAATCCTCATATGCAGTGTTGCCACTTTTCTTTGACAAAAAAACATCAAAAACGGAGTCAAAAAATATCTAAAAACATCTAAATTTGCGTGGAAAACATCTAGAGAAAAAAAATCCGAATGAAAAGAGTCACAAATTACATAGAAATTGAAATGACTTACCCTATAGAATCGTGTCCTCATCTTTACTGAAGTCTGCCTTACAAGATCCACAGGATAAACTTAGCTTGGATGATGAAGTTTAAGCTTCAGATCCAAAATGACTTGTATGCTTTAGCTGTTCCAATTTCTTTTAATACCTAATCAGGGAGCTGATAAGTGGAACAGCCTTTTCTTACTCTTACCAGGCTGAATTTTATTGTCAAGATAGCATTTAACAGGTCAAATGTCATCCTGTTTCTTAGGTTAGATTTGATAAATTCACTACAAATGAAAACGTCTAGAAAAAAATCTACCATCTAAACGTCAAAAACGCCATCTACACGCAAAAGAAAACATCTAAATCTGGATGTAAAACATCCAAAGTGGCAACACTGCTCATATGTGTAAATCCTCGGTTTGAAATAACGAAAGCAATCGTTAACATATAGTAAACGTTCAATATCTCTGCTAGTGACAGCTATTGTATGGCAATTATACATTCTAGGAAGAAAATACACTTGGAGCACAGCTAAAACAGATACACCTTTTTACAATTTTCCTGAAAACAGTCCTACGTCGAACTTTTGGACCCGTCAAAGATGCAAACAGTCGGGAATGGGGAGTTAAAAGCGACAACGAAATTCATAATTTGTTTAAATTACCAGTGATGACAAGCATCACGAGGGC
>CAJHNH020001868.1:759831-861752 GCA_905116865.2 Candidula unifasciata
AGTTACCCTGGCAGTCCAAGGTATTCGTAACATTCGTCTCAAAAACCACATCTCTGTTGCTTCCAAATTCTTCTTAATTTGTTCACTCACTTCCATACAGCAAAACTGGTTCGGAATTACACTTTAGCACCCTCTTTCTGGCATTAAATGAGAGCGATTTATTGCATAAGATATTTTTCATTTCCTCAAATGCAGCTTTCGCTTGACCTATTCTGCTTTTTATTTCTGTCACACATTTTCCATTTGATTATATGATTGTTCCCAGATATTTGAATTGACTGAATGCTGCATCCTACAGATAAGGAAAACGTGGATTTCGCCGCAGTTACAGTTTACGTTAGATGTTCTGTATTTGTCATCACTCGATCTATATTTATGTTTCTGACCGGTGAACGGCATCCCAGGTAAAAAAAAAAAAAAAATCGGGAGTAAATTGTTCATTTTCTTAAATTCATGTCTAGAGGAAATTGGAATTTTGTATACTTCCGTTGTTTTTCCCCCCTTTTTTTTCCCCTCGACCGACAGGAAGCTGGATCGCCAAAACTAGAAAGATGTAATTTGGCGAATGAGACGTTTCCAGTATGTAACCGTCGTTAGAGCTATATCCTGTTGAATTATCTTTGCTTAAAAAATAAAATGAAAACGTTTACCTGTCGTGGTTTTCGATTTTGTTTCTAAAACAAAATGCTTAGCACAGTCAGTACACTAGCAGTATACTCGTCTGTCATCTCTCTCTCTCTCTCTCTCTCTCTCTCTCTCTCATCTCTCTCTATATCTACCTACCTACCTACCTATCCATCTGTGCCAAGGTGCTATAACGTAGATGCTGGTATCTATCACTTGAGTGGTCAACCTCTAGTACTGCTTCATTTGTGACCACGTGACAGGACTCTCTGTGGGGCAAATGTCTAGTGGTGGTCTTGACAAATGACCGAACCATTGCTCAGAGAAAAAAAAAATGCTCAGGCTAACAGTGCTCAGGCTCGCCAGCTTGAATGATATCTATCTGGTTAAATACTCCCTTTCTCTGCTATGGGATCAGCAAGCCAGCAGTGGGTTAATCTTGTTCAAAAAAAAAAAAAAAAACAATAAAAAGAGAAATTCGAGTATCACTTACAGCTAACAGTCCCGCTGTCTGAGAAAAGTTGTCAGTAGAAAACAGTAGGTTAATAAATAATGGAAGCGGTAAAGCAGAACAGTCGTGTATGTATAAATGTTTCAATGTAAGGACACACAGAAATGGAGACGTTCTTCTATTGATAAGAAGCATTTAAAACGGTTTTATCATTATTACTACCTCAGCAAGTAACTGCTCAAATGAAACATTTCTTCCACGATCATTTTTTTTTTTTAAAATGAACTAGATATGGCTGCGTTTGAGGTTTGACAAGAAATGCTAAACAACATAAAAGGCGACTAAAAAGCTCAATGTAGGGAATGTGAAAGTCGCACACTACAATTGAACGTTTTGATCAAAGTCTTGTCAACGGAATACTTAAATAAAAAACAAGCTTTAACTGGAAAAGTCAACGGACAAGATAACAAAGCTTCTATAAAACCAAGGTCAGCATGAAACAAATAAATACATAATAAGGGAAAAAATATGGATGTGAAAGGCTGGTTTCATACACACACACACACACACACACACACACACGCACGCACACATACATATACACACACTCACACGTTCACACTCATACACTCACACTCACACACAGACTCACATACACTCACACACACACTCACCTTCAGATTTCTGTATTCAGATTTTCAGTAGAGCAGAGCTTCTGATTTCTTGCTCCGTGGAACCGGGGCGATCAGAGGTGCAAACATAGGCGTCCGTGTCATCATTTTTTCAATTCAACTTTAAAATGGAATCATTTTGATTCAAACATGTATAAATTATAATATATTCTTTAAAGTGAATTTTAAGAAGTGTGGGGCCAGTAACAAACCTTCGAAATTAGTTAAATGTTGACTATTGGTGTTAAGTACCATCTGAAATTGGAGGGGAAAAAATGCGAACTTAAAATCAACAGAAGAGCAAGGATACAGTTTTTAGTTGTATATCTAATTATGTACAGATATAGACCATGGAGGCTGAGTTATGTTGCTTCGTTCCTATTATACTGAGGTGTTTATTTGGGGAGGTGGAAGGAGGAGCGTTGCACTGCTCGTTGGTTTCCGACTGCATTTAAAAAAGAGACGAGAAGGTTTAGATGGCTGGTCACCTATTGATTTGAACAAGTTAAAGGGCCCTTTTCACGCCTTTTAGGCGTATTGGGTATGAAGGGCTAGACGAGTGTTTTATAGACCAAGCGGCACTTGGTGGGTGATTTGGTCAGCAGCAGGCCGGCCGCCCTTACTTCCCAGGAAGGCACCTGGTACCGAGTCAAGGCTGGGTCGACCTGGGAGCCAAGGTCGTTTTTGAATAAAGCCCGGCCCCTGTCAGGAACCGAACCCACCACCTTCCGTTCCGCAGGCTCCGTTAGATGGACAAAGCACTGCTCTTCTGATCCGACAGCTTCTGCAGCCTGCTTTGTTTCAATCATCTTGGTGATAGTTCTCCTTTGGAGTAAACAAAACAGATCGAGTGGGCAAACCATGGTCTCTGCAATACTGCGCAGGCTTTGTGCTATGGTGGCTAGGCCTTGCAAGTCACACTCGCTATGTGCTAT
Source organism: Candidula unifasciata (assembly GCA_905116865.2). Classification (NCBI taxonomy): domain Eukaryota; kingdom Metazoa; phylum Mollusca; class Gastropoda; order Stylommatophora; family Geomitridae; genus Candidula; species Candidula unifasciata. Next base: position 762,513 of record CAJHNH020001868.1, read on the forward strand.
AATTTTTAAGCCTCCCTAAAGCGCTATATAAAATTGCCATCGTCTGGAAAGACAGAAAGGTGCGAACAACCAATGTAAGTCTTCATAAATATATTCTTTTATGATAAATGACCAGATGCGTTATGTATAATTGAGATACCGCCTCCACAAGAAAGGTTGCTGCAGTCAATTATTTTCTGTTTAATGCCTCGGTTGCATAATCTCTGAGTCTATATTTGTAGTACTGTATTCTTACAATCTTAGTTTTAACTTCATAGCAAACAGGTCTCCCATAGTTGCTCCACTCCTGTGCAACGGAAAACACAAGGAATATCCATCACTGTCCCTTGTGAAAAATTGACATCATAAGTGCTTACTGAAACAGTGCAACATTAGAAATCCAGCTCATCATCGACGGAAGCAACAGTTGCAAACAGATGAGCAGTTGCACACGCGATCAATTTAAATCACATAAGGCACTACCATTTCTGTGGCCAGAGGCCACACGCCATTTTTTGTTTATCTTTAGTTCACCACACCACATTGGTCACAGTTAAAATAAATTGCAAATGAAATTCGCAGCTCACAGTGTCGCGCCATGTACTTAGTGGCAGGGCGACAAAACTATATCCTTTCAGTCTACAAGAAAAAAAAAATGCAACGGCCACTGTAGAGGCCAAAGAGATTTTGACTACTAAACAGTGACCGTGCCTAGCTTACATTTTGACCGGATTTATGTTCTAAATTTGTGTCGCTGTCTGAGAAATCATCCCTCAACTAGACGGATTATGTTCCTTCATAATTTACCTTGGCTTCCATGGCCGATGTGATGTTGATCACTTAATACGTTAAATGATTTTTGAAAAAACAGGTCTAACATTATATACCTGATGCGCCAAAGGCTTGCAAATGTCTCTTAACTGTCATCATCATCTTGCAGCAGGTCCTTTGCAGAACGTCGCTCTCATCACAGTCTGCATGAAAAAAACTGGGTCTCTCGCCAGTTCTCCCGCCTCATGTACTTTCACACTCAAGGAGTCACTTATATCCTGTGCCCATATTCGTGTCGGTCGGCTCCTGCCCTCCTTCCTGGTACCATGCCTTCTGCTATAATCTTTTCCAATCCGTCGTGACGCTTGATATGACCAAAATATTTCAGCTTTCGAGAAAGGATGCTGTTTATTAGCCAATCTTCTCTTAACTGTACTTAATATAAAATCACATATATTGTAAATATTCTATTTTGAATCGATTATTCCAGGTCTCTCTTTCTCTCCCCCCCCCCCGCCCCTTTTTTCCTTTCCGCCCCCCCCCCCCCACCACACACTTCACTGGGCTCAACATTTTCACGTCTTCTGTGTTGTTGTTTTCAATTTTATAAACTTTTATCGGATAAGACTAGTTTATCAACATCAGGATGGTGTAGAAAGAAATTACAGTCAGTTTTCTTGTGTGTGTGTGGTGTGTGTATGTGTGTGTGTATATATATATATATATATATATATATATATATATATATATATATATATATATATATATATATATATATATATATATATGTGTGTGTGTGTGTGTGTGTGTGAGAGAGAGAGAGAGAGAGAGAGAGAGAGAGAGAGAGAGAGAGAGAGAGAGAGAGAGAAACACCACATTGTCTTTATCGTGGATTGAACAAGCTTGTTCTAGTCAAAAAACTGATTTAGGTTAAAGACTGCGTAGCACTTTTTAGGACATTCTATCTATATTCTATCATTTATATCTATATGAATATAAAGGTGTTCAAAGTAATATCCGACAGGAAAAGAAACGGTTAAATATAACCGAGTTAAATATAAACAGCCCGGTTATTTTTAAGTGACTCTCTTTTTTAGTGGAAAGTAACACGCTGCATTGTGGTTATCCAAGAGATCCTGTGAATTATTTGCATTCTGAGTTACCTACGTTCACATCACAGCCCGCCCTTGTCTCCCCAACCCCCTGGTACAACTCCTCTTCTCCGTTCTCATGGCAAGCTGGTTCAGCCTGGGCTGGGATACAAGTTTGGTGTACAAGTGGGCGACCTGACACCGCCTCGAGTGGCATTTTTTGGGACAATCTAGTTGTACGCAGGCCAGCTGTGGGGAGTACTTCGCAAACAGGCTACGGATTTCTTAAGGGAAAAAAACAACCCCCGACACAAGTCAGCCCTGCAGAAAACGGAACATTATTATGTACTTGGATAGTGTGCGGCGTTTGTTAGCTGTTTTCTGGACATAGCTACTTAACTGTACATGATGTTATGTTCATATAGTTTAGAAAATGCGTTGTTAGTTCACAAATACTCCGTTTTCTAAATATACTCATTTCAAATCTACTATAAACAAGTGATTTTGTCATGTTAATTGTCAGTTTGGTTGCTAACACGCAGTTTTGTTAACATGTTTATTGTCAGCACAGTTATAAACACGTTTTTTTTGAACGTTGATTTTTAAAAGTTATAAATAAGCAATTTTGCAGAAAGCTTGATAATTTAACATAGTCATAAACACACAGTTGTGCCTGTATGTTCATTATTCATTTTAGTTATTACCATTGGGTTATGCTGCATTTTTCCTTTTATTTGCAATCAACCACGCGATTTTGCTAACTTTCTAATCAAGCTGCGTCGAAGCGTGATATTCTTCTTGTTTTTTATACCCCACCACACAAGTGATAAACACCCGATGACACAAAGTGCCACCATGTGGATGAGGATCACCCGTGGAGCGGTCCCAGAAACCGGGCACCGCGTTCAGCCATTAGACCACATTTATGGCCGGGTTAAATTGCGACCCCTAGCAAGAGCCAGAGTAGGGCTTTAAATAACGAAAAATTAAATCTTAAAAAGGGATAACAAGATAGCGTAATATTTTTTGTGTCGGCATTAAACTACATCTAACTTTCTGCTTTCATCTGTTTTTTTATTTCTTTTTTTTCCGGTTTTTAAAAAAAATCAATGATAAGAATAGAACTCGCAGAAGTTTAAAACAAGTCAAGTCTTAAGAACTGGTTAACTACTTTGGAAGCAGTAAATCCACATATCGGGACAAATAAGAGAGAGGAAACGTGAATATATTGTGACACCAGGAAATTTGGAGAGAAAGAGGCAGGGGGAGCACAGGAAAGAAGACTCTTAACAGCTAGCATCATGACAGCACCTGATGAAAGAACATCTGTATCAGAAATAATTGATTGTACAGGAAACAGAAGGCAGTTCACCAACCTGATTACTTGTGATACTTTCTTTATTAAAGTGTTCAAGTCAGCATGCAAACTTGTTTCTGTACGCAGACAATTTATAAAACAAGTTCAAGATTGATTTTGTTTCGCGAAGTGACACAGCTGGCATGTGTACTCATTTCCTAACCCAAAAAAATATAATGAGGAGTAAAGTCGGTCGGCGTGTTTTTGACCACAGTTTTTTTGAAGTGTCGATTGGTCTGTAAGATTAGGTTTTCGGTACCATGTGCCAAATGATCATTAATGAGAGGATATATATATATATATATATATATATATATATATATATATATATATATATATATATATAATCAGTTACTGAAAGATCAAATCAATGCTTTAATTATGTCTCGTTGTACAATAACACACCGTTTCAGTGTTTTCAATATTACTTATTTCATAAAAAGTAAAATAAAGGACCATTTTCAACGCCTTCAAACGTATTGGGGCATATAGGGCTAGACCTATATTTTATAGACCAGTCGGCACTAATTTGGTGATGTGGTCATCATCACGCCTTTACTTCCCAGTAAGAACACATTTAAAGCTAGGGAGTCAGTTTCCGGTACCGTCAAGATCTGAACCCACTACTTTCGGATTCGCAGGCGAGTGGTTAGCCACTACACCAAGGCAGCTCCCTTATGTTAGTTAATCCTCATTGCAAACCACTGAGTACGTAAGCGCTCGGATCCCCTCCTCAGTAAATCTCACAGCGTGGAGCTGCTGAGACAACAGTCATGTGTCGGTGACCCCTCTTCTTTGACTTCCTGCATTGTAATTCTGTATGGCCATACCCGTTTTAACATGCGGTCTGGTCATGGTTGCAGATTCACAGTCATCTCTTGATTCTCGCAAACCTTCAACTTCTCGTAGAGCATTCAGTATACCAGCATGGTCCATGACACGTCCGCCGCCACAGTGGCTTTACCTGCAAGCCTATCAGCTTGCTCATTTTCTTACACACCTGTGTGCCCTGGCACGAATATGAAACATTTGATTCAGCTCCGACTGTCTCAGAGACTCCAACCACTGTCTTCAGACTTAGCCCATTTATATTTTCCTGAGCATATCACTGAGTCACAGAGAAAACATGCGGAGGTAAAGGTTTAGGTCTCCAGTCATGTTATTGCTTTGGTGGCTGCCATGAACTCTATAATTAGACTACTTCTCAGACTCCTGTTTAAGCAAATATGATTTCATTGTTACCCAAAACTCTTTCTAAGCCAGCCTATAATTATATTAACTCCTTATATGGTGAGAAGCGCAACTTCAATGTAGCCAATATTTGAGTCCAAAGAAGTTAAAATAATAAACAGTAGGGTCAGACATAAGATTGTGGATAGACGTGACCACTAACGCCATACGGCATGGACTACAAAAGAAAAGGTCAGAAAAAGGTACAAATAACATTTCAAATTAACAAGTTAACGTAACAACTATCTGCGATAGAAAAGAGTCAGAAATTAGCACTGTCTTTATAATAACTAAAGAGCATATGTTTTGTTGCATATTATCTAACAGGTTAGTCCCAGTCACACTTCTTTGTAACATGTTCACTTTAAATAGTTTGCCTAGACAACCCATCATTGGCATTGCCTAATTACTAGATACATGGGCAACATAAGTCAGTGCCTTCACTATTTGTATTTACTGACGTCGCCTTCTTATATTTCCTTCGCCCTGAACCAGGCCACTGATACGTTGTGTTGTGGTTTAGACTTAGGCTGCGATATCTGTGTCTTTTGGTTTAACACCAATTTAAGAAAACTTCAGATTAGTCGCTATTTCTTTTTACAGCATGCTTGTTCAGGAGCAGCTGGGTCCCTAAATCCACGCGGAAAACTTATGTCTAAAATCATTATTTTGTTAACCATATGTAGCTCATAGAACCATTTGAAACCTTAGTGGTATCTTTAACTAGTTGTGTAACCATTCCTATAAAAAAATTAATGCTCTCTCCATCAGTACTTTTATAGTTTTACGTAAAAACACTTGCCAAATGCAGTTTACCTCGCGTGTGTAAGTAAAGCGAACTTTTGAAGTACAAACAAGTGCAGTCATTGCATAGACAAGTTTCCATAGACGCAAACATGACAGCTTTAATACCAGCATACGATGATGTGCGCATGGCTTTGCTCCCGCCAATGCTTGGCTCCAGTTTGATGTCACCGCCTCATACAGCTGTGCTTACGGAGCTCTACTATGTACGTATTTACTGCTGGTAATTAGCAGTGTGTCTTTGTGTGTGTGTGTGAGTGTGTGCGTGTGTGAGGTGAAGTCCCCGGTAACTCATCACACTTAGCTGTGTGTGTGAGCGTGTGTGTGTGCGCTGTGTAGCTCTCACTGGTTCAAGCGGTGGCTCGAGTGCCCGTGTCAAGCAGTACGATGAACAGCAACGCATCCTTACCAGCACAGCACTGAAGGTGCCTTGGACTGATGAGGACTTTACGGGTGCCCTAGTTATATCTTTACTAAGGTTGAACGGGGTATCTGTGTTTCCGCTGTTGGTCCGCCATTCTTATTAAGATCTTCTGGTCTCTAGCTATCAAACGTTTTTGGGGATTGACGGCACGCACATGTGGCGAAGGATTGCAGCAGCTCGCTTGTGAAGTCACTATTGTCTTGTACTTGTAATCCTTATTTAAGCACAGAAGAAATAAACAATAGACTCCACAATTTATTGCCTGGTATATTTGGATCATTTCGTCAGGCGCATGTGAAAGCAACAAGTAAATAAAAATAAAAATAAAAACGTAAATCCCTTTAAGTGAAATACAAAATCAACCACACTTAAAAATAACTGCCTTGGTAAACAATATGCCAGGCAATCAATTGCTCAGTCTATTGTGTCTTCCTTGTTTAAACTTACAACGGGAAAACATTGCTTTGAAATCCTTCAGTTTGTTTCTTTTAAAGTGTACACTCGGCTTTGTTAAAGCTAGCAGAGGAAAGATCCGTAAGCGAATGCTGGCAGTCGTTTGTTCATTAGGGCCTTTCCGTGTGTAGGTTCAAGTATGTAGTCAACAAATTCTTCGCCAGTGTTGCGGATTGTATGTACAAAGGAGATCAACTAATGAATGGATCATAGTGCGAATCAAGTCAGTCATTCTAAGTTGGTCCCAATTCTACCTGGGAGTAAACAGAGTGGAAGGGGACGGGAGGGGGGGGGGAATTCCCGATCTCTAAATTTTTGGGGGTAAACACCCCCCCCCCCCCCCCCACACACACACATACATACACACACCCCACATACACATAATGCCAGGCATTATGTATACGTCTGTGTTATATTATTATATATTATATGAATGAATCAAGAATTTACATATTTGCACTTGGGAGATTCCCACAAGTGTTCTGTCTCCTTCCTCAGTAGCCAACAAAGAGTCTATATGCTAGTAGTACACACAGACAAACACACACATAATGCACATATTGTTAGGTATATATATATATATATATATATATATATATATATATATATATATATATATATATATATATATATATATACATACATATATACATACACAAAAATATTATTATATATTTTATGAACGTATGAACGAATAAGATCAAGAATTAACATGACTACCCTCAGGACATTCCCGTGCGTGTTCCGTCTCCTTCTTCGGTAGCTAACGAAGAGTCGACATAATAACAGTACCAGTTGCAACTCGATTAACGGTTCGCTTATGTCCCCCCCCCCCCCCACCCCTTAAGAACTCAATATCTTCCAGAAACCCTACTTACCCCTCCCCCCCCCCTTTTTTTTCCCCCACCCTTCCCAATGAATTAGTCTTTAATTGTATAAATTATCTCTCCTTTCTATTGCAGTGTTAATTTGATCACAAATTCTCTCTGCTCTATCGCAGTGTTAATTTTATCTCAGTGAGCCTCCACTATATATGCCTTATCATAAAGTAGCTCACCGCCCAGATGCGCGGTAGCAGGCCGTCTATCATCTGCTCATTTTCCCTCAAACGAGAACACCCTGGACAAAAAATTCACCATATGCTTCACGATTTGCTTCGATTACCATGGGACAACTTTCGTCTATATTAATATCAACCAGCTGTGACCAACCAACTTTCTCTCACTGTTGTCAGCCAGCTTTCTCTCACTGTTGTCAGCCAACTTTCTCTCACTGTTGTCAGCCAACTTTTTCTCAATGTTGTCAGCAAACTTTTTCTCACTCTTGTCAGCCAACTTTTTCTCACTGTTGTCAGCCAACTTTCTCTCACGGTTGTCAGCCAACTTTTTCTCACTCTTGTCAGCCAACTTTCTCCAATGCTAATGGCACACAATGGTGGAACAGAGATCACTAGTCTACTGCTTCGGACAACCTGGAAGCTGCGCTTCATTTGTTTTATTATTCTTTTTGTTCTCAACGTTATGCTCTGTTTTCTTTATATGCAAAGCATTCTTTCCGTTCTTGATTTTATTAGTACTTTCTGTTTTCTTTCCTTGCAAAGCATTCTTTCCGTTCTTGATTTTATTAGCATTTATTTTAGCCACTGGAGGAAAGTGTTGCTTTCTTTCTTGTACATCAATGTTTAGTTTCTTTTGCCGGGATTTAATCTGTGTTGTAGTCTGTTTCTTCCGGTGTTTTATTATATTAGAATTGCCAACTTCAGCACTTTCATCTTTACCGTCATTATCGGAAGTAAGTTACACTGTAGGTGACCCTTATAAGGGGGCTGTGTGGTCTCGGGGCATGGTATCCGTCTCGAATGCTAGAGGTCACGGGTCCAGGCCCTTTTGAAGGCTTGGATTTTTAAAGTGGACTTCTGGTAATTTCTCCTGGTCTCTGGGTAGTGAGATCGGACGCCCATGTGTATTGTTACGCACGTAAAAAAAATTTTGAAGCTGGAAATCAAAAGAGTAGCCTAACAGCACTGCCCAGGACAAATTTGGAGTTGAAAATCTACCCAAAATATTTCAGGATCCTCCCTGGTGCTAAGGAGCCCGTGCACTGCGCTGAGCTACTTTGGACTCAAGACTTGAGTTGGAAGTAGAACAATCGGTTACTACCATTGGGACATGATATTGATCCGGTTTTTTTTTTTTTTACAGCCAAGTGTTTCAATCCATGGGCCGCGGAAACTCTGTGGAGGTACCCCAAAATGATCTCGTTTCAGAAACAACGCTCCACCCACATATGTCAGATTTTCTAAACCCTAGGTAGCGGATCCGATGTTTAGCGGCTAGAGGTTCGCCTGCGGATCGGAAGGTCGCGGATTCAGATCGTCACGGGGTCGAACTGTTTTTTTTTTTCTTAAAAAAATAATCTTGGCCTAAACGTTCACCCAGCCTTCACTGAGTACTAGGTAAAGTCCTGGAAAGTAAAGGCGACCTGCGTGATGTTGACCACATCATCTAGCGAATGTCAAAATGTCTATAAAATATATGTCTAGCCACTATATTCCCACAACGCATGAAGGCGGGAAAACGTATCTTTTGAAGCAACAGATTTTTCATTAGTTAAAAACTTCAGTCTTTTAAAACTGGTTTAATTAAATAGAGTTTTGTCTACATTTGCCGTTGTTTCTGTTTTTGTCGTTGTTTCTGTTTTTGTCGTTGTTTCTGTTTTTGTCGTTGACCGGTCGGCGAAAAATGTCCCTTTGTCCCGGTCTGTAGCAGGGCTGCCAGTGGGATTTTTTTTTTAACCCAGCTTAGCTGACAAGCAAAACATAAGCAAAAAAAAAAAAAAACCAAAAACAACACAAAATTAAAAAACCCAGATTGTAAAAAGTACAAATTGTATAGTAACAAAGCGAAACCTTTATCCACTTTTATATAAGGATTTATTTTTTTAAACCCAGATTTCAAAATGTGTACCCAAGGAACGTCAAATAAAAACCCAGATCTGGGGGTAAAAACCCATCATAGGCAGCACTGTAGGCGTAAAATAGTTTTGGAACACAGCTTTAAAGGATGTCATGAACCTGTTTGTACGTAAACTCATATGTTTGTACATGTAACATAATACTATTGATTGTTTCTTTAATACACAGCTGGCTCAAAGTTGTTTCTCCAAACTGTGTCCCTCGACGTCCCTACCAATATACTTAACATGACCAGTACAGAGTAAACAGACGCAATTCTGAAATATGTCCGTGACGTGACCTAGAAAAAATATATAAACATTGAAAAGAACTTCTGTAATGAATGTGCATTTTTCAAGAACCCCTGAAAACTTAACCTATAGTATCTTTTTTGGTTGTCTTTTTAAACTATTCAACTTCCTTTGCAGAAAAACGCTGGGAAACGTTTACGTACATACATACAAACAGAATGTATCTAAAACCAATGTGCGGAACAATAGTGGCGCCGCCCCTCACTGCGTTTCTACTTCCCCCACATTTCATGCATGAGTTCACATATTCATAACTAAACGCCGAACTCGGTGTGGTGACAGGAACATAGAATGTGCGGAAAAGAGGAAAAAATACTGTTCGCTTAGAGGGAGGAAAACGGCGTTAGAAAAAACTATCAACAGCATTTCTAAGACCATCTTGCTGATAAGTGTTTTGCATGCTTCGATTATTCCTTTGTGTGGTGAATGCGTGTCGGTGCATTCATTGCTGTACTACTGAAAATCGAAAATAAAGTTTTCATAATACATTTAATTTTTTTTTTTTATGCGTTCTTTCTACCCTACATCGTTAAATGGTTTACCAGTTTAACTTCATATTTTTAACATTCTTGAAAATAGTTTAACCTGAACAGTGGAAAAGCATAAAGTCGAACCTTAGTAACAGAAGTGTAGATATACAGAAAAAAAATGGTGGCACTTTGTGGAAACAAAACAATCGAATACAGCTGTTCTGTTGAGATTAAATGGGGGGGGGGGGGATTTTAAAAAAAAAAAGGGGGGGGGGGGTAAAAAGTAAGGTGTTTAAATATTTAAAAAAAGGGAACAAAAGTTTAATAATTTGGTGGCATTAAGCAATAAAAAATAAAAAGTTAACAATATATCCGTTACAGGATGTTGGAGAACCAACCCCTTTATCATGGGTTGACTGTGTGTGATTTTAGTCAGCAATGTTTGTTTTACTAGTTTTACACTGCCCTTTGAACGGTCAATTCTCAATAACAGTGCCGAAACCAACGCAAGACGGTCTGCTGCCAAATCGCCTGCAGATGTGATCGAACCCGGCACTTGGCATTACTAAGCGCGTTTGCAGTGTCTGAGCCACAGACGCTGACGCTTACAAACAAATGCCCCAAGGAAATGATGAACATTGAATGGGATGACATCCAGAAATGCGAAGTAATAAATGTCCGGAAACAACTGGAATTAGCTGAAAAAGCCGATGGCAATATATTGGGCACACCGAAGGCGAAGCGGACTGCGAATCGCTAAGCAAGCTCTGAAATAGGAAACAAATGGACTGATGTGATCAGGACGCCCAAGAGAAACCGTGCCGTGCCGTGACCAAAGGCTGTCAAGATTTTTCTCGTATTGTCCGCCTCTGTCAGTTCTTCTACAGATTTGCCTAGTGATCACAACATGTTCCAGTTTTATTCTTCTTATAATTTGACCAAAATCTGATTTTTTTTGGATAGGTTGTCTTTGAGCCGTCGCCTCTTTCAAAACATCATAGCAAAAGCGAAAGCGCGTCGCATAGTGCAACAAAGCCTAACATTTGATGATATCACAACGTCTAGTTTGAGAATGGAGGTGGGGTCGGTCCCTGCTGCCTTTCCATGGCTTCGGAAGCAGCTGTACTGTCACAACTATAGGAGGGCCCTAGGAAGGGTAGGGTTCCTATACAGGAGGTATCTTCAGTCTATAAGTGTGGCTCACTAGAAGTATGGTACTTCATTGTCTACAAGGGTAGAGAGACCGAGATATTGCTCCTGGGACAGAGGACAGGAAGATAAGTCTACCCTGCTCCGATGGGTGGTGCTAGGCCGACTAGGTATCCTGGTGGCAACTCCTCTGCCACTTTTAAAGAAAGAGCCCCCAGAGAAAGAAAGCGAAGAATGCCCCTTTCTCGCTCACTCAACTATTACTCACGCACAGCAACAAAGACAGACGAGAATAGTAGTGAATGAAGAATGATGTCGCTTTAATTTTACTGACAGCTGACTGGCTAAAAATTGACAGTGGTTTGGTGTTTGTTTTTAAACCAAATGGTTATCATCATAAGAGAAATGTCTACTGGGTCCAGTTCCTTCCCCGCACGAGTACAGCTCACCCGTGGATACTCCCAAAGGCTGGACTTGATGGGGAAACCGGAACACTTGGCTTCTTGTAGATCTTATTTCTTGTGATATCCTCTTGTAGATAATCCACCGCTGATGTTCTTAAAGTTCAGATACGACACGTGGTCGTTTAGAAAATTCGACACGTGGTCGGTTACAATTACGACTAGTAGTCGATTATGAATACTGGGATTAAATCCCTTAAACTGTCTCTTTGTCTGTGCCGATTCTATGGCGACATGACAATGGGTACAATTGTGTACTAATCGTTGAGTCCTTGGTGTTATGAAAAATGCCGCAGGGCCCTCAGATCAGTCAGAAATCACTACAGTAATCCAGAACGAATTAATATAGAACTACACTCGCTAATCTGGATACTGCACTTGAAAAACTAACGACCTCCGCTCTCAACACAGTGGGAAATCAAATGGTCGAAACATGGCCGCTTCCGCTCAAGATGGACGACCCACGTGACGCCAGCCGTGCGCATGCGCCAAAAAGAGTTAGCGCCATCTGTTACCTTCTATTGATTGGTCGCAAAACTAGTATTACATGATTTGGATGTAACTAGTCCAATCTGGTTTTTTAGCGGAAGTATTAGGGAAAATCGGGTCCTCTAAACTAATGTTATATATATATCTAGCTTCTGCCCTAAACTATAAGGTAACTAGGGGAGCGTCAGTGGTCATAGTCAGTACTGTCACATAGGCCCCCCGTAAAAAAAAAGTTCTGGGATCCAAACTTTTTAGAGACTAAGATGACCATCTGGCGTATCTCCTTCATCTGGGTTAGCTTGATCATTCTCCTCTTCTGGAGGGTGACGACTCAGGAAATCTGCTCCTACATTCTCTTTCCCCGGAATGTACTCTACTGTAAAAGTGTAGGGTTGGATTAACAGTGACCATCTCATCAGCCTAGTGTTGAGCTTCTTAGATGCCGCTAGAAACATCAGAGGCTGGTGGTCACTCTGTACTTTAAATTTCGTTCCGTACAAGAATGGCTGGAATTTCTGCACTGCCCATACTAGGGATAAACACTCTTTCTCAATGGGTTGAATAATTTCTTTCAGCACCGTTAAGCTTCCGGCTGGCATATGCTATCGGAAACAACATGGATGGTTCTTCTCTACCTTCCTGGAGTAGGGTCGCTCCTATTCCTATATTACTGGCATCAGTCCTCAACGTAAAGGTTTTAGTGAGGTCCCGGGAGCTGAAGAATAGGTTTGGAGGTTAGCTTTTTCTTGAGGCTAGCATAGGCTGTTTCACAGTCAGCTGACCAACGCACCATCTCTGGGGCTCCCTTTTTTGTAGCATCTGTAAGTGGGGAGGCTATCGTGTTAAAGTCTTGTATGTACTTTTGATAGAACCCACACAGAGATACAAAGGACCGCACATCCTTCTTAGTTTTTGGTCTAGGTGCCTTGTGCAACTTATCCACGTTCTTTTGTTCAGGGCACATATATCCCTGTGATATGGTGTGTCCCAGAAATTCTAGTTGTCCAAAAGCCAGTTTACATTTAGAAGGCCTGGCTGTTAACCCCACTTCTGCAAGCCTTCCTAGCAAAGTGTCGAGAGTGTTGAGGTGTTCTTCAAAATGCTCTGACGCGATGAGGATGTCATCCATAAAATGTTGTAGCGTTGGCCGTTTTAATGGGCCTAACAGCATTCTCATCATGCGGGTAAACACACTAGGTGCATTGCTAAGGCCGAATGGTAAGACGTTGAACTCATAGTGCCCCTCAGGGGTGCTGAATGCTAAATAAGGGCGAACTTCTTTCTTTAACTGGGATCTGGTAGTACCCCTTACTGAGGTCTATCTTGGAAAAGTACTTAGCTTTGCTAAGTCTAGAAAATAGTTGTCCTTGGTCAGGTAGGGGTTCAGGTTGGAATTCCGTCACCCCATTTAGTTGCCTGTAGTCAATGCAAAGCCGATGCTCCCCACTAGGTTTCCTTAGGAGCACAACACTAGCACTATAAGGTGATTCAGAAGGGGAGATAATTCCTTCTTGCAAAAGGTGAGCAATCTCAGCCTGGAGGGCTTCCTCCTTAGCATAAGGTATAGGATAACACCTCTGTCTGACCGGTTCCGTACTGGTCAGTTTCATGTCAAACTCGACCAGACTTGTGCGACCCGGTTTGTCTGTGAGCACTGCTGAGTGTGCAGTTAAGACCTCTCTTATTCTTTGTTGTTGCGAATCCAACAGGATGGGGTTTATTTCCACGTCCTGAGCTGTTTCTCGAGGTTGTAACGGGTACTCGACCCCTGCAGCCTCTCCACATTCGACCTCCGTAGCTACCGCAAGTGTCATCAAATGCACCGGGGTAGTTTCTGTTCTTTCGAAATGCTTTCGAAGCAGGTTTATGTGAAAGACTTTCAGTTTTCCTCTTTTGGAGATCTTATAATTGGTGCGGGACACCTTCTCCACAACCGAGTAGGGCCCTTGCCAACCAATCTCCAGTTTATTGCTGCCACTTGGCAAAAGTAACATGACCTTGTCTCCTGGTTCTAGGGAACGGTCCTTGGCTTTCCTATTATAAAGGGCAGCATGTTTCTTGCGGGCGGCTTTCACATTTGACGTTGCCAGTTTCCAACCCATTTCCAACTTTCCTTTCAGTTCCTCCACATACTTGGAGGCTGTCACTACAGTCTCTTCCGCCATCTCTTCAGTCCACGTCCTCATTAGGGCTTCCAAGGGCCCCTTAATAGGTCGTCCGAATAGAAGAGTAGCAGGTGGGATTCCCGTAGATCCATGGGGTACCTCCCTGTAGGCGAATAAAGCCGCTGGTAGGTACTCATCCCAAACCTCTGGTTTTTCCTGAGCTAACTTCCTCAGGATCGTCATTAAGGTTCCGTTAAATCTTTCCACCTGGCCGTTTGACTGTGGGTGATATGGACTAGTGTGGATATGCCGGGTTTGTAGAATCTGGAAGACTTCTCCCATCAGTTTCCCTCGGAACTGTGAGCCGTTGTCTGTCAAAATTTGATTGGGAAATCCCAATCTTGTGAAAATGGTCACGAGTGCTTCCGCTACTCGCTTTGAATCGATAGCGGGTAGGGCAATCGCCTCCCCCCACATCGAACAGGTATCCACCAAAGTTAAAATAAAGGAATTTCTTTTCTTGGTGCGAGGGAGTGGACCGACTATGTCGACTGCCACTCTCTCAAATGGAGTGTTCATCAATGGCATGTCACCTAAAGTTACTGGAACTGTCCAATGCCTGGGAGCTACCCTTTGGCATTCTGGACATGACTTTACATACCGCTTAATGTCCCCATTCATCCCCGGCCAGTAATAATGGCAGGCGATACGTTGCTGTGTAGCCCCAATCCCCATATGTCCAGAGAATGGGATAGTATGTCCCATGTGCAAGATTTGCGTCCGGTAGGGGGAAGGTACAACAAGTTGACCAAACTCGTCTCCATCTTTTCCTGCCCTACGGTACAGCAAATTACTTTTGACATAAAAGTTTCCCTTACTAGGAGGGGTTTGGGCTTTGGGCAACTTTCCGTAGCAAGGTTGAAGAGTGTGGTCCTGTTTTTGGGCAGCCCTTATTTCACCCGGAAGGGGGTTTAAAGGTTGAACAGGCTCTAGGCTATCTTTAGCCTGAGACCTGGTCTGTACAGCCGCGAGAGCTATGGGAGTAGATGGTTCACTTAAATAAACATACCGACACCCTAGGATAAAAGGATAAATCGGATCATCTACCACAGCAGCGGATACAGTCCCAGTAACATACTTGGACTCCACTTCAACTAAAGCTATAGGCAAAGTCATAGTGGGGGAACTCTTGGTAGCCCCGCTGACTTTAATAGTGTCTCCAGTTAGCTGGCCAGGTTCTACCAGATATGATGCAACTAAACTGTCATACTGGAGGCCGGTATCATAGAGACAATCGACTCTCTGTCGGTTGACTGAGATCACTTCCACCACGGGTGGTCTCCTCGTAGTAGGGAAGAGTACACTAGGAGGCTTTTCAGCTGCCACACATGCCGCGTACTGAGGGGCAGGTTTTTTCGGGCATTCGGCCGTGTAGTGGGTATTAACCTTGCAATATTTGCAGTATGGATTTCTCCACCCCGACGCTAGTTGCGGCTGGGGTTTTTGATTTTGATTATGTTGGGGTTTGGGCCCCTTTGCGGCATTTTTATAAGGTTGTACGGATGTTTTCACCGGAGGTTTTTCAAAGGTGGGTTGGGGTTTGGGCTTAAAAGATACTTCCCCATGGGCTGCATGATAGCGTTCTGCAAGAGTAATCATGTCGTCTAAGCGTTCAGCCCCATTCTCTGTTAAGAAAGTCTGCATAGGTTTCGACATACACTCCCTCAGTTGCTCAGCCAGCACCATTTCTTCCAACCCATCGTATGAGTGATCATGACCCCCTAAAGTCATCCATTTTGAAAGATAGCTTTGAAGTCTACTCAGCAGTTGGCTAAACGATTCACCCGCTTGCCGTTGGGCTGTTCGAAACTTATGCCTATATGCTCCGGAGGTAAGCTCATATCTTTTGAGAAGTGCCTGCTTTAAGGCCTCAAAATCATTTTCCTGACCCCGAGGTAGCTGGTTGTAAACATCATAAGCAACTCCTCGAAGCCCCTGAGAAACCTTAAAGTTCCATTTCTCTTTTTCCAGCCCGTAGTTCTCAGCCATCTTTTGGAATTTCTCTAAGTAGGTGTCTATTTTATCTGCTTTTTCATCGAAGTGCATCAAGGGGAAGTTCAGGGCCCCCACAAGATTATTCTGAGATGAACCCTCAGGGCTAGGTAAAGAATAGTTGGGAATCGGTGAGGAGGGTATTGGGGCCTGTTCACGAAGTCTAATTTCATGTTGCCTTTCTTTATCTCTCTCTACCCTTTCCCTTTCCCTTTCTTTCTCTGCCTTTTCTTCTTCTCGAATTAAGGCTCTTTCCTTAGCCTCTGCTTCAGCCTTACCATACTCTCTTTCATCCACCCGGTATTCTCTATCTACATCTTGCATGTACCTTTTTAACTCTTCACCCTCGTGCCCCAGCTCTATTCCTATTTCCCTTATCTCAGCCATAGTTGGTCTTTTGAAAGGCATGACTATAGGTAGTGGCTTCTATCAATGACCTGAAGGGTAAGTTGTTTAGTAGGCAGAGTAGACAGAAAAACCAGATCAACGCAACAGAATCACTTAGCAGTTATGATTGACAGTTATAGTAGAACACCAAATAGTACTGTATGTATTATACACGTCACAACAGATACGTAACGTAACAACAACAGTATGTAACAAAAACACCAGGTCTGGAACTGAACTACTTAAAATTTTGAATCATTTTACACAAACATTTTAAACCATCAATTTTTTAGCTCAGTCTTATTAAACAGTTGTGCAGTACCTATAAAGCTATAGACTACTAGGAAATAGTCTCTGGTAAAATCCCGGACGAGCGTACCAGTTGTCACAACTATAGGAGGGCCCTAGGAAGGGTAGGGTTCCTATACAGGAGGTATCTTCAGTCTATAAGTGTGGCTCACTAGAAGTATGGTACTTCATTGTCTACAAGGGTAGAGAGACCGAGATATTGCTCCTGGGACAGAGGACAGGAAGATAAGTCTACCCTGCTCCGATGGGTGGTGCTAGGCCGACTAGGTATCCTGGTGGCAACTCCTCTGCCACTTTTAAAGAAAGAGCCCCCAGAGAAAGAAAGCGAAGAATGCCCCTTTCTCGCTCACTCAACTATTACTCACGCACAGCAACAAAGACAGACGAGAATAGTAGTGAATGAAGAATGATGTCGCTTTAATTTTACTGACAGCTGACTGGCTAAAAATTGACAGTGGTTTGGTGTTTGTTTTTAAACCAAATGGTTATCATCATAAGAGAAATGTCTACTGGGTCCAGTTCCTTCCCCGCACGAGTACAGCTCACCCGTGGATACTCCCAAAGGCTGGACTTGATGGGATGGGAAACCGGAACACTTGGCTTCTTGTAGATCTTATTTCTTGTGATATCCTCTTGTAGATAATCCACCGCTGATGTTCTTAAAGTTCAGATACGACACGTGGTCGTTTAGAAAATTCGACACGTGGTCGGTTACAATTACGACTAGTAGTCGATTATGAATACTGGGATTAAATCCCTTAAACTGTCTCTTTGTCTGTGCCGATTCTATGGCGACATGACAAATGGGTACAATTGTGTACTAATCGTTGAGTCCTTGGTGTTATGAAAAATGCCGCAGGGCCCTCAGATCAGTCAGAAATCACTACAGTAATCCAGAACGAATTAATATAGAACTACACTCGCTAATCTGGATACTGCACTTGAAAAAAACTAACGACCTCCGCTCTCAACACAGTGGGAAATCAAATGGTCGAAACATGGCCGCTTCCGCTCAAGATGGACGACCCACGTGACGCCAGCCGTGCGCATGCGCCAAAAAGAGTTAGCGCCATCTGTTACCTTCTATTGATTGGTCGCAAAACTAGTATTACATGATTTGGATGTAACTAGTCCAATCTGGTTTTTAGCGGAAGTATTAGGGAAAATCGGGTCCTCTAAACTAATGTTATATATATATCTAGCTTCTGCCCTAAACTATAAGGTAACTAGGGGAGCGTCAGTGGTCATAGTCAGTACTGTCACATGTACACACATGACGTAATTGTAACTGACTCACAAAACATGTTATAAAGTTGAAGGCATGCATGTTCCGTGCAGAGTGGCAAGCATCGCTCCAGAAGTCCCTGAGAGTTGCATACTTTGGATATTTTCCTTAGGTGATGCCGGTGTGTTGGGAAACAAGCAGTCCGATAGGCTGGCCGGTTCTGCACCACTTGATTGTGAATTGGTGTATGACAAGCTAGATATTGTGAAGGCCCTTTCAGAGCGAATGACCGGTACGGCCGCACAGATGGATCATTACGGTCTGAGGAAAATGGCGCTGTGGGGAGTTACCAGAGGATCTGCCCGACCCCAACACTCAAGAAAAAGGCTAGATGAATATACGATCAGACAATTACTGTTGTCAAAGGAATTGGAACTATTTGCTTGCTGCTGAAGATATGGACACAACGCTTATGGGAGTGTCCCGAGTGCTGTGACGTCGATTTTGAATTCAACATTCAACTCTTCTAGTTCTTCTTTTTGACCGCCCGAGAAATTCTAATACTTCTTTTGTAAAACCACGTGTTCGTGGCCTCAAGAAATTGTTTGGCTTGTTCAATAATTAATTAAATTGTGTAGTCAGTACTTAACCAACTCCAGCATGCTTTTTTTTAGCCCTTGTGTTTTTTCTAGGCAGTTTACCTTCAGTAGTTTGCCATTACTTACTGGACGATCGACTCTCGATACCACTGTCGAAACGAGCGCAAGACGGTCTGTTGCCCAATCGCTTGCCATTTTGTTTGAACCCCACACCCCGGACTTACGAGGCTCGCTCGTATCGCCTGAGTAATAATTATACTGAACGGAAAATTTGAGATTTTTCATGTTGGACTAAACCTATTCGCGGTGATTTTAACCTTCACATAGCAGTTTTAGCGGAAAGCAGCCAAGCCTGTACATGCCTTCTATAAAAACAGCCAAATCTACTGGTAAATGAAACTATTAACAAAGGAGTTAACTGTCATGAATTGTTAGCATTCATTAGACGGCTCATTGACAGCATACACCTTAATCCTGTTAACACCCCTGGCAGGATCAGGCAATTCTCTGGCAGTGCTGAAACTTAACAAGGGGCTTGCGTAACAGGATTGTCGAATGATCATCTAACACTGTTTGCTCGTTTCACGCTTTGCTTAGTCCAGAGAATTTCTTTGTAAAGGTACGCCTCTTGTTGCTGCCTTCTCCCAGATAATGTCTTTGTAAAAGTATGCCTCTTGTTGCTGCCTTTTCATACACAATCTGTAGTGTGTTCTGACAATACTGTACTTTCGCCCCAGATTTGCGTCTTTCACGACCTGAGTCTTTTATCTTGATTGGAATAACAGACAGGGCGAAAATACGTTTACAAACTAATGGATCGATAACAGTAAAGACAAGATCAATTGTTCAATTTTTTGTTCAAAATTGTTCTCTACCCCCCCCCCTCCCCCACTACCTTTTCCGCCTATCTATCCCACCCCTCCCACATCACCACTACCTTCTTACCTCAACCTACCTCCCCCAATACACAAACACACTTGCGTACATAATCACGCAACCCTATATATATATATATATATATATATATATATATATATATATATATATATATATATATATATATATATATATATATATATAAAACAAACAGAAGTCGAGACTAAATGAGGTAAAAAGCAAAGGACATTTTGTAAATAGATTTTGCATATTGTGTATATATACGCTGCTGGCACACCATTTTAATAGATTAACCGGTACTCGTTGGATGATGTCATATCAGCCCTCCAAATCGCTTTACCAAGACTGGCCTTACCAAAACATGTTCTAATACCCAATCTAGACTGATTCTACATCTTGCCTTATGTCAATTCGAACCCATTAGCATCTGGGCGGCAGGCAAATGTTCTAGTCACTGCACCACCTCACCACCTCGGTCCTCACAAATGTATATAGTTGTCTGTTTATTTTCGCTAGTTTTGTCTTTTATGCCTGCAACTGTAGACATCTGTTGCTCTCAAAACTATTCTACACTTTCCATTTTAGGTTTGAGTGTTTCACACATTCCATTGCGCTTTTTAGGCAAATATCGTTAAATGTCTACATCTATGCCAGATATGTTTCTTTCGCCTCACAGCCCGTCAAAAACCATTTTCGCCCACCGTATGCATTACATTTCAAAATCAAATATTCGTGTTAAAACACAGCCGTTTTCGTTTCACTATGTTCATACAACGCTATAGCACATGCTGGCTGTTTGGCTACCTAGCAGCCACTTCCTCTTACTGTTGTTGGCGCTGAATTATTTACACTTGCAGTTGTTATTATTTAATATTGCAACCGCTTTCTCTCATGAAATACACAGTCATATTTTGCCCTTTCTTCTTCTTCTTCTTCTTCTTCTTCTTCTTCTTCTTCTTCTTCTTCTTCTTCTTCTTCTTCTTCTTCTTCTTCTTCTTCTTCTTCTTCTTCTTCTTCTTCTTCTTCTTCTTCTTCTTCTTCTTATTCTTTTTCTTCTTCTTCTTCTTCTTCTTCTTTTTCTTCTTCTTCTTCTTCTTCTTCTTCTTCTTCTTCTTCTTCTTCTTCTTCTTCTTCTTCTTCTTCTTCTTCTTCTTCTTCTTCTTCTTCTTCTTCTTCTTCTTCTTCTTCTTCTTCTTCTTCTTCTTCTTCTTCTTCTTCTTCTTCTTCATATTCACCAGCTGTAAACACCGGCGAAAATGTGTTTGTCCACCTTTGAAAGCGAAGAAGAAGAAGACAATGATGTAACCGAACAAGGGGCTTTACAATAAATTACAAGTACACAAATAAGGTTGCAAACGCCGCCCGCACCGGGCAGCAGGTTACTTCATATTGGTTGTTTGTGGTTTCACTAGGCAATATTTACATTCAGAAGTTTGCAGTCGGTTTGTGAATGGTTTGACGCTCATACTATTACTGAATTTAAAACGAAGTACTTTGCCACAAGATCGCCTGCAAGTGACATCGATCCCTGGAATGTTGGCATTATAAACCTAACAGGTTCCTATTGTAAAAAAAAAAAAAAAAACAACAAGGTACTGTTGTAGACTCTTGGTGTAGCGGCTAGGTGCTCGTATGCGGATCAAAAGGTTGTGGTCAGGTCCTAACCCAGCCTTTTGAAAAAAGGTACCAGCTAAAGTCATGGGAAGTAAAGGCGGCCGACTACATCAACCTCGAGTGCCGACTGGACTCTGAAGTGTAGCCATGTATGCCCAATACGCTTAAAAGCCTTGAAAGTGGTCCTTGGCGTTTTACTTTTACTGTTGTAGAACAAGATTCGTGTGTATTAAGCATGGCCCGTATCATTTCAAATCAAGCCACTACACTGTGTAGATAGATACGTTTTTTCTTTATTTCTGAAACGCTCGTAGTCGACTGGTAACCTACAAACTAAACTAGTACAGTCAGTATATGAGAACACGGAACTTGTTGCAAGGCGTGTTTGCAAAACGCAAGTTAGAATCTCTCTCTCTCTCTAGCTAGTTAACGATCTCACTGCTTGTTTAGGGGAGATTGCAAAGGGGGAGGGGAAAGCCGTCGTTAGGGAGAGGGAAGGGAGAGATATACCGTACGTTGAGATGTAAGAGACATTTGCTATTGAAGAAAAGGAATGCAGTAGGCCTGGGCACGATAAGATAGACTACGAGTAGGGGGAATGGGCGATAAAGTGCCTTGAAGGAAAGGTGCAAAGGGAAGGGTAGTTGCAGTTTAAAAGTGATCGTTGTCTAATGTTGTGTGGGGGCGCTTGACAAGCTAGCGACAGCTAGGACGAAATGTACCTAAAATGTGATCTAGGACACTCTGCCGTCGACTACTGACTGCTCACTGAACCGTACTTGGCTTGCTGCGGGCGCAGAGGACAGTTGGAGATCATTGATGAAGTTTAAACTTGTTTGAAGCTGCCGGCCTCACTGTGTGTTGTGTTTTGTTTTCGACCGTACCGGATGCTATGAGATTGTTCATTGATAATGTTTGCGCTGTGAAAATTGAGTTCTAACCGCACACATCTGTTTTTTGGCAAAATTATCTTGTCTCGCAGAGTAGAGGTAAGCTTTCCGAGTTTACCTGTTTATTTTTCGCTTTTTCGTCTTTGGTTTTCAATTCTGCTGGTGATTAGTTGATTTCCTTGCACTGAGTTTTAACATCAGGTTGGGAATCTCTTCACAAATGGCGGCTGTCCAGAGTCGCATTCTTCTTCTTTTTAACGTTCACCAACTGTAAAATTCAGCATACAGTTCTGGTTGTTCGTCCACTTCTGGACTTTGTTCTTGTTTCAGAAGTCGAGTTTGCCTGCACGTCCGTTTTACGGCCTCTGTTTTATGTGTATGCAGACTGTTGGTTTCCCGCCTTTAATGTAGAGGTATTTCGACTTCGAAGGAAACACCCCTAATTATTCTGCTGTTACAATTTGCTTGTTGGGGGAAGGAGGGGCAGTGGGTCTATTCTTTTTGACTTAAAAAATAGGGTCAGTGGTAACAGCTCTATTCTTACTTGACTTAAAAACCTGAGGGATTTACGGCCGCGGTGGCTAGTGCTGTCGCCACGACCCTGACAAAACAAGCAAACAAAAATCCCCAGCCTTACCACAGATTCGAACCCGGATCTCCTTCTTGACAGCCCCGCGTTCTAACCATTGCTGAACGTCGAAGAAGACAAACCGTTTAATTGCTTTACCATCAAGCCATCATGTCACTTTTTCGTTTCATTCTGGCATTCTTCATCATTATCAATCATCATCTCAAACTGAAGGTCAAATGTAATGAGTCTTCAACATTGAGTCACCACAGTCTGGTGAGACTGACGCAGCGGGGAGTGACGAGAGGTTCTGGCAGATGCTCGAGGCTCAGAGGAAAGGCAAGACGGACGTTTAATCAAGGCTACTGGCACCATTAGTATCGGAACTCTTCGCTGGCTGCTGAAGATGGGGACGAAGCGCTTATGGAATGCCCCAAGTGCTGTGATGTCGGTTCTTGAATCAAATCAAATC
This sequence comes from Candidula unifasciata, assembly GCA_905116865.2. Taxonomy (NCBI): domain Eukaryota; kingdom Metazoa; phylum Mollusca; class Gastropoda; order Stylommatophora; family Geomitridae; genus Candidula; species Candidula unifasciata. The sequence continues at coordinate 785,573 of CAJHNH020001868.1, forward strand.
AAATCAATCAACATAGAGCCATGGGTCTGGATGGTTCTTTATAAGAGCTTTCAACAGTTTGCCTCCTGATTAGTGTCTATAAGATGTCCTGACGGTGACACAATTACCTCACAAACAGAACTGATTATCCTCATCAAAATCAGACAGTCGACATTCTGTTGGCGGCACGTCATGGGAAGAGTTCTGGAAGTTTGTTATGTCATCACAAAAGTTAGCAGAGGAAGGAGACCGGAGAAGCCCAAGCGCTCTTTTTAAGCAGTGTGACATTATGACATTTAAAAAGGTATCACAAATGATTAGCAGAATACGAGGCAGAAGCCTGTTGATAGACATGATGATCAATACCACCCGGCGTGAACTTTATGAGCTAACACAAGAGCTAGAATGTCACCTAAAGCAGAGACGTAAAACTCTTTGGGCTCTCCTCCGAATGATGGGTCTGAGTGATCGCGTTTAAAAAGATACCCTAACCGGGCCTCACTTGTATGTAAAATAAGGATTTATTTCAGGCAAATATGGCAGGCAGACCGTCAGCTCCAACATAGATTAGCAATAAGGTTCTACCGATTGAAAAACTGGCAGCTGTAGATGTTATACCTGCCGACTTATTTATTTGTATATATATATATATATATATATATATATATATATATATATATATATATATATATATATATATATATATATATTAACCAGTTAGGGTTAGTCCTAGCCCTTACCCTAACACTCAACAATTGAATGGTTATGGTTATGACTTAGACCCATTATTCGGAGGAAAGCTGCTCTTTGATCTGCCAAGGACCATCTGGATATTTATAAAATCATTCACGGGCCATATAAAATTATCCTTGCTTAGTTTACTTATTCTTCTCGTTTCCTTTACTTAATTAAAATTACACATGCATACCACACTGTAGTGTCTTTACTGTAGCTTTCTGGTAAATGCTACTTGAATCTAGGCCGTTAGTAAGCAAACCCTGCATGCTATAAACTCGCAGCAGTGACTCATTACTGAGCTACAGCCATCTCTAATAGATAACACACTACACAGCCGACATTATCTCCAACTATACCAACCATAAAAAGGACCATACTTTCTTTGGCTGTTGCACACACACCACGATTCTTACTTCCAAACAGCTGCGGATGTAGTGTGATAGATACGTGGGTCAACATGAGTTAACGTATTACTTTACATTAACAGAATGGAATTTAGTAACAACTTTCTTCTGCATCCGGGGTAGATGAGTAACTAGGAGAGAATTGTTTAGTAAAACAGATGTCGGATTGGGAAAGCACATTAATGTCAGTCCTTGTTTGAGAAATGTTTCACCGTAGTTCATTCATCTTAACTGTGGCTGTCCTATTTAATTATTCATTGGTTTATGACCTTTCTTTCCTGCCATGAATCCTTGCTGAGTGTGACTTTACTGAAAGTTTTAAAGACGAGAGAATCAGCTTTATTATTATTATTTTTTTTTTCAACTTGTATTTTCCCCTATGGTCTGATGTCTTTTCGCAGAACAGTTAGCCGTCTGCAGACCAAAGCACGAACTTTGTAGCGCCTGTTACAACTCCCAGAATATCAGTGAATATATACCCAAGCAAGAAGCAAACCGCTTATTAATCACTTAGGCACGAGACCCGTGAGGTCCTATTGGGACGTTCTTTTAAATGTCGCACCCATACCTCGCTGTTTGTTTGAGTTTCTGCTGGATGTAAAAGTGGAGAAACCAACGGTCAATCTGAGGATAGCTTGGTTTATTGTTTTTAGTCGTGGCAAGTTTTTGCTCTTGGCGATTGTTAGTCCTGGCATTTTCCTTCATATGTAGATTAAAAGGATATAATTCTGTCGCCCAGTTAATTAGTTGAATGCATGCCGCGACACTGTGAGCGGCGATTTCATTTGAAATGCTTTTCGACGAGGGACATGGATATTCTGTGTGGTTTACGTTGGCACGTGAATGGGGCAACCATGAAAAAGAAGAAGAAGAAGAAGAAGAAGAAGAAGAAGAAGAAGAAGAAGAAGAAGAAGAAGAAGAAGAAGAAGAAGCACAAGAAAAAATAAGAAGAAGCTCAGATTTCACTCTAACTCCACTTTCCTGTGTAGTTGTCGTAACCTGTTGGTGACCTATTTAAAGTAGGTTAAAGAAGTGGTTGAGATAAGCGGTGTTTGTTACGTAGCCTAGCTGTATCTAGAGCGATTAGCCGGTCTCGCTGTTGCTAGAAAATCAACCGTTTTCCCAACAGCTGCGTTACTTATGTGTGCTTCTCATTGGCGAGAAGGCTTTTGTTAACCGCCTGTATTTGTTTTCTCTGTGGCAGTGTTATTTCTTTCCTGTGAGAAAATGCCACGGCATAATGTGTTGTTTTTCTTACAGTTGTGTTGCTAATGCACTGTGGAAACCAGGGGCGCCTGCAGAAAGTAAACCTTAGTGATCTGGTGGAAGCCTGTAGATCCTGTTGCATTAAAAAAAAAAATTGATATCATTGTCATAAAATAAAGTGTCCTGACGACTGGCTTGGGCGATCATCCCTCTATACAATTTACCATCCGCAGCTGCGTGTATCAGTTCGGAGTGTTGACACCACTCCATGCTATAACAAAAGACTGTCAATAATCTTCTCGCACTGTCTTCCTTTGCATCTCTTTCCGAGGTTCCGGTCAAAATGGACGCTAGGCACAGTCACTGTTTGGAGCCATGGCAAATTTTTGTGTGCTTCTGCCAGACAGTGGCGGTGGCATGTTTCTCCATTTGTAGACTGAAAATATATAGTTTCGTCGCCTAGCTTCTGAGTTGAGTACATGGCATGACAGTGTGACCTGCGGATTTTATTTGGAATGTTTTTCGACTGGGACCAACGTGGTGGTGTGAATTATAGATTCAGAAAATGGCGTGATGCCTGTTGTCCCAATATTGATGGTGCCATTCTGTGATTAAAATTGATCGCGTGTGCAACTGTTTATCTTTTGGTGACTTCTGCTACCATCAATGATGAACTGCATTTCTAATGTCGGGCTGTTTGTGTTAGCACTTCAGATGGCTACCGTATGCTTTTAATGCGTGTGTATGCTAGTGCTTATGCTGAGACAGCAGTCTGTCAATCTTTCCGCAAGGAGCTGTGATAAACATTGTGTTTGCTTTTTTATCGGCACAGGAGCGGAGCAACTATGGGGCGACCCGTTTGCTATGAAGCTGAAACTAAGATTACCAGATCTCTTTCCTTCCACAGATCTTTCCAGTGGTGACAACATGTTCCAGTTTCCCTCTTCTCAAAACATGACCAAAGCATTATGACTGTCTCTTTCTGGTGCTTGTGATAATTTGTCCTCGAGCACTCGCCTGTTTTAAAACATATGGGTTTGTCTTCTTAGCTGTCCAATAAATTCTGAGATTCTTCTGTAAAACCACATCTCCAAGGCCCCAAGATATTGTTCTGCTTGTGTATTAATTAACCAGGATTGACAACCCTGTGTTAAAAATGGCTCTCTATAACATGTAATAATTCTTTTGCTAATCTCCAATGACGTGGATTTTTTGCACAAAATGTTCTTGATTTTATAAAATGCAGTTTTGGCCTGTCGTATTCTCTTCTTTATCTCTGTGAAACATCTTTCATCGGATGTTATTAATGTGCCAAGATAGTTACATTTCTGTACTTGTCCTAAAATATGCCTTAGACTTTTATTATACTTTTATGGGCTATCTTCTGAACAAGGTCCCAAATTATCAAGGCCGAAAATATACCCGAACAGGGCCTCAGTCACGTGTCAATCGCGAACATCAGGCGACTTAAATTGCGCACTTCCGGTAACTACCGCCACCGCCGAGAGTATCTCCTACGCCGCTACGCGCGGTGTTAATTGCGGCTAAGCTAGATGACTGGAACTCACGAGCAGCAGCTACCGCATCTCCTGCAGCTCCCTTCATTGCATTTTATTTGCTTGTAAGTCCCGGTCATCTAGTTTAGCCCCAATCCACGCCGATACTCTCAGCGATGGCAGAAGTCCGCAATTGACACCTGACTGAGGCCCTGTTAGGGTATATTTTCGGCCTCGATTATTTGGGACCGTTATTCGGAAGATAGCCCATTTATGCACCATTCCTTTCTTGAAAATCACCATTACTTCTGTCTTTCCAGTTTATTAAACTGAGGATCAATTTATCATATTTTGGTCACCTGTTATCTTCGCCGCCATTTCTTAGGACCATTTCTAATGCTTAATTTACAAGCGGTGTCGACTTCAGGGTGTCACTAAGATATAAAGTCGCCAGCTAGTTTTAGATTTCATCCGGACTTCTGTGTCTGTAATATAACGCCCAACACATTGATTTACGAGGTTTAAAAAAAAAAAAAACATTTCGAGCTGTTCATTGATCTGTGCGGTTCGTGAGGGATCTTGCTAATACGCTACATTGAACAAGTACATCAATGTGTAACATATGCATTTGTTTACTATTGAAAGTCGGTATTACAATAACGAAAGGCATTGTGTCAGTTCAGTAAAAATAAAAATTAAAAACTTAAAAAAGTAACATGCTCGGTTCATGGCGACCGCACCAGCCATATTCGATCCTGTGAAAATGAAACCTCTCTTCCCTCTCAGGACCTCAGACTGAGCGATTAACATCAGGTGACGCAAAGTTTTACTATTCACATGAGAATCCTAATTTGTACAAACGCCCAACAAACCCGTTCAACTGTAAGGTTATAAATTTGGGCCCTGGACAAGGTTACAAATAAAAACCTAAGGTTTAGACAGGATCTTTCTCTTCTTAAAGTCCGAGCCCTGTGGCGTTGGTAGTCATGTCTGCCCACAACCTTCTGTCTCGTGTGCTTTCAATTAACGCTGACACAGATGACTCCCCATGCCATGATGTCAAACTGTGCAGCATCTTCCCTATCGGTAGGACATGTCTTACTAAAGAATATTCGGTCCGAAAGCCTCATGCTAAACAATACATTCCTCCCTCCCTTAAAAAAGTGGTAGAGAGGCAGTTAATACGATTTTTCTTTTAATTCACCCCCAAAGTATTCATATCCAACCTTGCATACATGCCATTACAACCACAATTCATCTAGTGGTTTTTGTGTGTGCAATGCTTCGCGTTCCGGACAAGCAGCCATCTATTGACTGTAGACGTGGTTTCTATGGCTTGTCTGATGATCTGGGCCTGCACATGTTCTCTTAGTCATTGTTCAGTCATATTGACAGTAAAACCTGTCGCAGGTCGGTCGGCAGCATGTGTTCACCAGAATAAATGTGCTACACTTCTGTAAACGTTTTAGATGATGTACTTTTTTATGTGTTTGTCTTGCGCCAGGTGTGTCAGCTATAGAAATGTATCCCTCTCTCCCTGTCTCCGTGTGTGTATCTGTCTCTTGCTTTCTTCCCCTGTCTGTCTGTCTGTCTGTCTGTCTGTCTGTCTGTCTGTCTGTCTGTCTGTCTGTCTGTCTGTCTGTCTGTCTGTCTGTCTGTCTGTCTGTCTGTCTGTCTGTCTGTCTGTCTGTCTGTCTGTCTGTCTGTCTGTCTGTCTGTCTGTCTGTCTGTCTGTCTGTCTGTCTGTCTGTCTGTCTGTCTGTCTGTCTGTCTGTCTGTCTGTCTGTCTGTCTGTCTGTCTGTCTGTCTGTCTGTCTGTCTGTCTGTCTGTCTGTCTGTGTTTGTATGTATGTGTAATTGTCTCTCGCTTTCTGCCCTTTTTTTCTCTTGCTCCTTAGTTTTCTCTCACTGTCTTTCTCTATTTGTTTTCTCTTTCACTCTCTTTTTGCACACATACACACACACATATGTATGTAAATATGTATATATATATATATATATATATATATATATATATATATATATATATAGGCGCATACACACGTATAAATATATTAATATATATACATACACATACACAGACAAGCCCTCTGTATTCGCACAACGGTTTCATTTGTAACAATATCACTTCATCTACTATAATCACACTGATTGCCAGCGGATATCCTGACATGTTCTACATATTTATCCCATAGATTTAAGGTTGGGTAGACAATGAAGCCAAGGTCTTTTTTTCCCCATAAATTGTCCAGCTGCGTCAGGACCTAAACCCACGACCTTCCAGTCTACAGGCGAGCGACTAACCGCTACACCATGACGGCTTACCTAGTTTACTGTTAGCAAATTATTATTTTTTGTAATTCATTTTTTTTTTTTTTTTGTTGTCAAGAGGACAGAATGTCGCTGTCCATGAAAACAGCCTATGAGCTCCATAGCACGAGGAAAACGACTTGAGCACTTAGATACTAGATCCGCTCGCCCACACTTCCCTGCTCTATCTCCACACCACCGAAGATCACTCTTGTTTAAAATATGTAACAGATCTTAACACATGGGAGCTTAGTCTCACAAACTTACATCCGTCATCAAGAGTAACTTCTTTAAGGCTGGGCAGATTCACAAATTTAAATTCAACAAAGTCGTATACACTCCATCGATGCTAGACTGTGCGAGGGACTGGTTACTGGCGGTTGACCTGCCTGGCCATGAAAAGTACCCTAAGTTAATCCGTTGAATATACCTTTGTGAATCTGCCCAGCCTTAAGCAAGCGTCTAAAGTCACACCCTTCTTCTGTTTCTTCTTCGACTTCTCTAGTGCTTTTCTGCCTTTCAGTGTCAGGTTTTGAAGAGGCATCGGATGAGAGTCCTGGTATGTGCTCCGTAGTTGCTGGTACTTACGGCCGCGGATATTCCATCTATCCATCGCTTGCGTGGTCGGCCTCTAGTTCTGCTGCCATTGTGTCTGAGTGACGGGGCTCTTTGTGGTGCACAAAATGGTGCTAGTCTTAACACGTGTCCAAACCATTTGATCTGTTGTGTCTTGATTAAAGTCACAGGTAGGTTCTTTGCTGGGGGAAGATAATCGTCACGTTCAGCTAGCATCCCCGATGAGCTTTAGATTATATTTGTGGCTAGGTTATATTTTCTACCGCGACCCAATGGACGACCCGCTCGGCGATGTGTGCATGTGTGTATATGTGTGTGTTGATAAAATTCGCGCGCACACATACACACGCACTCTCACTTAGGCACATACACACACACTCTCACTTAGGCGCATACACACACACACACTCTCTCTCACTCAGACACATACACACACACACACACACACACACACACACACACACACATACATAAGCTGATCTCTGTACAGCTGCACAGTATAGAATGGAACCGAGGAATACAGTAGGATTGTAACAGGCGAAATGCAGAACAGGACTATGAACAGCTTAGCCGTAGAGACTAACTAAAGCCACCCACGTAGGTTTCAAATCCTTGAAGCTAAGCTAACCCTTGGTGGTTTGATTTCAAACAGCCAAGGCGAACTGAGATAACTACTTCTTTACTTAGTGTGCAATTACTATGCACAGACGCGATAATTGATTTTGAAATGGGACCAGTCTTGTAGTGCGTGCAAGTGTTATACTGATGTTCCAGAAGATAGTGTTATGGCTGTGTATACCGACAAGATTAAAAACAATGTACAGATTTTCAGCCATTTAATGTAACCACCACATAACAGTTAAATTGTAACTGTTTTACCGCACAATGGAGACGGGGATAGTGTTATACTGTGTTACAGGACAAGCAATAGTGTTATACTGTGTTACAGGGCAAGCAATAGTGTTATACTGTGTTACAGGACAAGCAATAGTGTTATACTGTGTTACAGGGCAAGCAATAGTGTTATACTGTGTTACAGGACAAGCAATAGTGTTATACTGTGTAACAGGGCAAGCAATAGTGTTGTACCCAGTTACAGGGAAAGCAATATTGTTGTACTGTATTACAGGGCAAGCAGTAGTGTTATATTGTGTTATATGGAAAGCAATAGTGTTGATACCAACAGCACGTTGCAATTTCTGTATGTGAGAGAAGTGGCTGTATTAGGCGCGTTGTCCTGGATATTGTGCCTAAAATGGCCTCATACAGAAGTGTGTCAGTCAGTCAGTCAGTCAGTCAACGAATTACTCAATCGGTCGATCAATCAGTTACCGTCTGCGTACTAAGAGATGGCTACAATGAACTCGGCACTCTCTGCCTCTCGCCCTGGTTTACATTCCCGTTGATTTCTTTTCGCCCATCTTTTGATTAGCACACCCCCCCCCCCCCCTTTTTTCCCCTTTTTTTTTTCGACTTGTAACACTGTGTACCTCATTGTCGCCTGTCTTCGTCCTTGACAGTAAGACGTGTGACGTGTGTCCTTTATGGATGAAAAATTTCATGGTTTTTGTTTTTGTTTTTCTACTACTCGCTTTTAATTCGTTGCTTTCTCACATCCTGAACTAAATTATGCTAACGTGTTTTATTTTTTTAATACTAGTATGTTTATGTTTCAAAGAGGTTCGTGAAATCGTTTCACAACTCAAAACTCGACGCACTAGGGTTGGATTGGCTTTTTACCCCACCAGGACATCACACAAGCGATAAACACCCGATGACACAAAGTGCCACCATGCGGATGAGGATCACCATGGAGAGGTCCCAGAAACCGCGTTCAGGCATTTGGCCATAATGATGACCTGCCTATATTGCGGCCCCTGGCAAAAGCCAGAGTGGGGCTTCAAATAACAAAAAATAACGTCCTAAGAAGGACGTAAGAAGAATAACACGCACTAGGGTTCGATTCCCACGGCGAACCGTCTAAGGAAAAAAAAAACGGTTCTCCTGGATTTAAGAGAGTAGTACTAGAATCCCGGCGTAATGCTGACCACGTTACCCACCTAGTGCCGGCTGGTCGGTAAAAATGTGGGTGCTCTTCCCATATGCCCGATGCACCTAAAGGCGTGAAAAGGGATCTTTACTAGTACGAGAATCGGACCGTGGAGAAGATTCGGGTCCCACACACAGCAATGGAGGTAGCCTCCCTTGTGGAGTAGCACAGACACACAAACACAAAGCAACTTTTGCATTGATCTGTATGCAGGTATGATGCAGTGCGTGTTAAATCTGTATTACCTCTCAGCGATCATATTTACCACAAGTGCACACGTTGGGTAGCAGTTCACAACCTGTAGAAGAGAAAGCTGTGAACAATGCAACCTGCCAGTGCGATAGACTCTCGCCACTAGATTTCGCTATGAGATAATGATTTTTTATTCATTATTCATATTTGCAGAAATTGATCTGTATGGTGGATTAAAAAGAGGGGTGGGGGGGGGGGTGGGGGATATGTTAGATATTAACAGTGCTAGAGATAGATGGGTGGGTAAAGGGTTGGGGGAGGGGAGAGACAGACGGACAGCAAGAGAGAAGGAGTTTGAGAGAGAGTCATACACAGCGAGAGAAAGACATACATGGCACAAGATAAGACAGACGGGAAAAGAATAATATAAAGTCAGATAGATAGATAGATAGATAGATAGATAGATAGATAGATAGATAGATAGATAGATAGATAGATAGATAGATAGATAGATAGATAGATAGATAGATAGATAGATAGATAGATAGATAGATAGATAGATAGATAGATAGATAGATAGATAGATAGATAGATAGATAGATAGATAGATAGATAGATAGATAGATAGATAGATAGATAGATAGATAGATAGATAGATAGATAGATAGATGGATAGATGGATAGATGGATGGATGGATGGATGGATGGATGGATGGATGGATGGATGGGTGGGTGGGTGGGTGGGTGGATGGATGGATGGATGGATGGATGGATGGATGGATGGATGGATGGATGGATGGATGGATGGGTGGATGGATGGATGGATGGACACATGGATGGATGGATGGACACATGGATGGACGGATGGACACATGGATGGACGGATGGACACATGGATGGACGGATGGACACATGGATGGACGGATGGACACATGGATGGACGGATGGACACATTGATGGACACATGGATGGACAGACAGACAGAGAACCAACCGGACTGAGTGGGTGAATTTCTGAGTCAGCAATGAGAGAGACAGGGGCCAGCCATTAATCAGCGCTTGCAAAACAATTACACTCGATGATCTATTGCAGACGAATTCGACCTTACAGAAACCTATACATCGATCATAATTTATTGATTGATGTCTGTATCCTCTCTATCTGTGTCCACTTTTCGGATTAACTATCATGCGGCCACCGTAATAAATTACAGCGTAGATTTCCCATTATTAACTTCAGGTTGGCTGTGCGTTTGTTCCTCTTCTCTTTTATTTCATTGTGTTCCTACTAATTTGATATGCATTTCTAATTGCTTTGTTGTTCTGTCCATCACGTCCTCCCTAAGGAGCACAGACTCTTTTCTGTCTCTTCTGCTCACAACAACCCCCCCCCCCCCCCCAGCTCCTCTTACGTCGACACATAGCTCCTCAACCTATTCATTTCATCATATCCTTTGCTGTCACCCCATGGCCTCCCTGTTGTTTTAACTTTACTGTAGCTCCTTTCTGCATATTATTTGGTGTGGTTTGCCTTTATGCCTCTGTGGGCTCCTATGGAAATAAATTCTAGTTATATTGTTCTCAGGTTCTCTCAGCATGTGTCCTATGGAAGGCCCGCAGCTATCGCACAGTAAGCTTCCTACAGAGATGTTCATTATTGGTTACATTTTGTGTTTACTCTTTTTGTGTGGTGAGATCGTCTTACGACAGTCTACGTACAAAAAGATTCGGCGCTACATAATATGGCAGACATTTTCAGCGGACTACATGGAAATCTCTACCGGCCCCTATCCGCCCGCGGGCCACATGTTGATAAACATGGCTTTACACGATATACATCTGGCCCAGATGTATTTTACAACAGCCCTTGCTTTCACTGCCTTTTGAGATATATAAGAAAAAGTACATTGTGCATTCCTTATTAAATATGTTTTGATTTTTTAAGGCAGCACTTGCCCGCAGGTCACACGCGCACAGGGGCCTCACAGACACAGGGGCCTCACAGACACAGGGGCCTCACAGACACAGGGGCCTCACAGGCACAGTGGCATCATGAGCATAGATGCCCCATGCAAATTTGTGATTGTGAAAGTGACTTGGCTGTAAACAAAAATGTCTTTCTTTTGAGTGGTTAGTGGTAGTAGTCGTAGTAGATTTTTTACATCACACAAGCGATAAACACCCGTTGACACATTGTGCCACCATGTGGATGAGGATCACCCGTGGAGAGGTCCCAGAAACCGCGTTCAGCCATTAGACCATATTTATGGTCATGCTATATTGCGGCCCCTGGCAAGAGCCAGAGTAGGGCTTCAAATCACGAAAAATTGCATCTCACAAAGGGATGACAGGATATTGCGATTATATGGAAACTGATTATTCCCCTGGTAAGTGGTTGTCGTAGGAGCGCCAGTACAGAGGTTTGCACAGGGACCCAAAAATACCGTTAAGACGGATCTGTTTTGAACACTTTAAAAATACTCACAATCTAAATCCACATGTATCTACAAACAATTTTTAAGCATGGTATTTTTCGGAGGTCTCATGAAATCACAAGCTATGTCGACCCAAATATCTGGTGTCGATATAGTGGGTTTGGGTTTTTGCTGTTGGTTGTTGTTGTTGTTTAAATCTGCTGTTGAGTGAGTGCTGTCCCTTTTTAGATAACCTTCAAGCAACGAACACGAACAAACAATAAGAATAATAATCAAACTCCACAGGGGAGCATACACAACAGGAGAATAAACCTTACCCACTTTGGACAACGGGGTGCAACAAAGCAGTACTTGATGTAGCCGGTACGGTTGAACTTCAATCCGTGATGCGATTCTTGCCAACGCAGGCGTGCATTTGTGGGGCGTCATTGATTGTTGCGCGTCCATTATCACCGGTAATTCACTTGCATCGGTTTTGTCTTCACAACCAAGCAAGCGGTGGCCTGTTCATCGGCGACCGAGTCGCCAATCGGCTGACCGGTAGACGACTTCGTCAATGGTCGGGACAGTATTTGAGTTTGTCTCCTTTAATCGCATCAACACTGCAAGAGTCCTTTTCAGGGCTACTGTGAGTAATGCTAGGCCATTTTATTTGGCGCAAATAACCTAGTCCGGCCTTTAGGCTAAGACCGAAGTGTAGCTTTGCTGCACTGGTCTGGCCAAAAGAGTCCGGGATCGGTCACAACCAAGACACGGGAGAAACCCAATCGGCAATGCCATCTTAAAAAATCTGCCGGGCGGTTTCCCCGTTCAGTCTGGATTACCGACGTAATATCCTTCGGGTAGTCGGGCGGCCAGGCTGGGCATTTGGGAGACCGACCCGGACAAAAAAAAAAGGTCACAATTATAACTTAAAGCTCCCCCTTCGAATATGCTGGAAGAACGTGACTTTTTTGTTGTTGGTGAGCAAAGCAACAAAGCGGTAACCTGTTAGCATGTTATGAATTGCAACACCATGGTCTTCTTCTTCTTCTTCCTCTTCTTCTTCTTTTTCTTCTTCTTATTCTCCTCTCTCTCTTTCTCTCTCTCTCTCTCTCTCTCTCTCTCTCTCTCTCTCTTTTTCTCTCTCTCTCTCTCTCTCTCTCTCTCTCTCTCTCTATGTTTACGCCTCATGCATAGTTATCGGCTGGAATCCTCCCTTCTGACAGATCCTAAAGTAGACAAGCCTAGATACACTTGAAACATAACAGAACACCCCTGATAACAGTAACTACACATTTGTTGTTCAACGTTTATAGAATAGAAGACAAAATTGGCACGCACGCCATGTAAATCAGGGAGTGAAATAAGACACAGCCTGACTGTCCTATAGTGTAATATCGTTAAGATTTTTTCAGTGCTGTGTCATACATTGCATTTGCCGTGACACGTTGTAAACTGTGGCACCTGTGTGTTGCTCTCTGGATTCTTTGGATACCACATTGTTATCTGACCGAGACAGTGCGTGTGTATGGGTGTGTGCGACGTATGTGTGTACGTGTGTTCGTGCGTGTTTGTGTTGTGTATGCCTTCACATCTGTGTATTTGTTTTTATTTTTTCTTTCCTTCTCGCAACACTTTTATCCAATTATGTTCGAACTTGATCATTATTTGCGCTTTTTTGCGGCTTTGTAAATTGAAAACTGTACTGTGTTACCAAGATGCCATTTTACTTTCTTCTACTTCTTCTTCTTCTTCTTTTTTCTTTTATTTCTTCTTCTTCTTCTTCTTCTTTTGAGCCTTTTAGGTTTACTTTTGGAGATATCACTTGCCTCTATTCATATCTACAGTTAACCTGCTGTTCGTAATTGATGCCTCCAAGTGTTTGTCAGTCCTCCTGAATATTACCTCTCCGCCGACTTCTTGGTCTGTTTGCTTCGTGATTTTGCTTTGGTAGTAGTCTAAAATTGATATCAGAACTTGTTGTTTTGTGAATAAGCAAATGCTCTTTGCAGTTGTTAACATTACAGTAACGCGATAACGGTACTTATCTTTCCATCTTTCCTTCTTGTTTTCCCTTTCTTTCTTTCTTTCTTTCTTTCTTTCTTTCTTTCTTTCTTTCTTTCTTTCTTTCTTTCTTTCTTTCTTTCTTTCTTTCTTTCTTTCTTTCTTTCTTTCTTTCTTTCTTTCTTTCTTTCTTTCTTTCTTTCTTTCTTTCTTTCTTTCTTTCTGTGAAGACTGTGAAGACAGATGAGAACCTTTTTATGTGTTTTTTTGCAGTCATGTGAGTTAGTGACAGAGGAGGAAACACCGACACACTGACCAGTCTAGCCGGTTCCAAACTAGATAACGTGTCACATGCCACAGTAACTGTTTACGTTCATTTCCCCCAGTTTTATCCTGCTACTTGTCACATGCTGGGGGAGCCAGGATAGGAAAGTGGCTATCGCTAGTACGCTTGACTGCCGAGCGGCTAGTAACGTGATCGAAACTACGCTGGCTCGGGGCTTTTTATCATAAAAATATATAAAGCTAAACAAAAAGTAGAATAGCCAACTGCATAATGTCACAAACACAAACGACATGTGAACGTTGCGGTTAGAGAGCCTTCACCAGCACATTATATAAATCTAAATACCACAGATATGAACAAAAATAACATAACATCACCTAACTTGCATATCTCTGATAGGAATCACATTTTTTATTTTAACCTATCTTCCAGGTCGACTGCGGCCTAAATAGGCAAAGAAAATATTCTGGGAAATAAAGGAGATTTTGACTCCCATCATCCACCGAGTGCTGATTTGTATACAGTATAGCACTAGCACTGTATACACAATACATCTACATGTATGGAAATAATTATGTATAGTCGTTTTGTGTGTGGGAAAACTTGTCACGTCTAGAACTAGTGATCCCCGCACGGAGTTCTGTGCCCCAATTGGGAAAGGAAGGAGGTGGGAATGGTCAGTGCTAGGGAAATTGAATCACGACTTCCCTAAAATGCGTGTCGCAAACATTAACTAATTATGGGTCTTTTCTTTGAAGTTGAAGTGCATCTGTCCGAGAAGCGAGTAACCAATAGTCTTCATACACATAAGCCAGATTAGTAAAACGGATGTGCACGCAAAACTCAAGTTCTGGAACAAGGTTAAGGTCCGAAAGTGGACGAACAGCCAAAACTTTTCGCAGGAGCCGGTGAACACTAAAAGCTTTGATGTAAATAGTTATAAGACAAAGAAGTTGGTACTCTGCTTGGCACGTGCTGAGAGGAATCTAGCAGAGGATCTCGAAAAGGGCAGTGCAATGGGACACATATGGACTGAAGTACTGACGTCCAAGAGAAACCTTGATATGATAGACCAGAGGTGCTGGACTAGATTCCATCTATGATGTCGAAATGATTGCACAGGTCAAAGCAGAAAGGCCGGAAAGATTTCGAGTCATATGTGACATTTAATGATGAGGAAGTTACCTCTATGGACTGACTGACTTTCTACCCCACCAGGACATCACACAAGCGACAAATACCCGATGACACAGTGTGCCTCCATGTGGGTGAGGATCACCGTGGAGAGGTCCCAGAAACCGCGTTCAACCTTTAGGCCATATTTAGGCTATATTGCGGTCCCTGGCAAAAGCCAGAGTAGGGCTTCAAATAACGAAAAGTTTTATCCTAAAAAGGACGAGAAATATGTATTGGTTTACCATCTGTGGACTGCGAGAGTTTAAAATATTTAATTTATGAGGCTGTGTGAAAATATGGTGACAACTTCACACTGTATAGTCTATAATAAGGCTAAGATCGACATGTGGTAATGCAAAGTAGACAACAAGTCAATTTAAAAGTTTTATAACAGGTAGTTTGCAGAGCTTCAAGAGTATGTCTGGTCTTCACATTAGTGACGCCATTAACCATCTTACTGCCTTGGACTAAAGCATTATCGTTACTCATCAACGTCTACTACCTTCTGAAACACCTTCCACAGATTTAGGAGTGCCTGTTGTACATATTCTTCATCGAAACTCTGAACAATATTCTAGCACTTAATTATATCGGTAACATACTTCTCCGCAAAAGCTAAACCAGTCGCCATCTCAGTGACTCCATTAATGAGCTTACTAGAAGGGGCTAAGGTGGCAATGTTGTCGTCTGCCAAAGTCATTGCTTCATTATGAAATACTTTTTACAGATTTCACAATGCCTAGTGAACACATATTTAATGGAAACATATAACATTATGTCTAGCACTTAATTATATCAGTAATATACTTCTTAACAAAAGCCAACCGGTCTTCATCTCAGTGACGCTACAAATCTGCTTACTAGAGAGGATAAGGGTATTGTTGTCGTCTGCCAGTCAGAACTACATTCTGAAACACCGTTCACAGTGCCTGGTGTACATATCAAAATGGAAACATCGAGCATTATGTGAGGCACATGATAAGATCGGAGAGGAACTTGTTTCACAGAACACCTTGAAAGGAACAATAAGGCAAAGATTATTCGTGAGCTGCGGGGGCGTTCAAGGAAAGAAAAGTATTCTCTAATTGTAACCTGTCATGCATGTCTTAAGATGTGACAAGGGAAGGTTGGCGCGAGATGTGCTAAATAATCACCTGGAATATTTTAGCTGCAAAATCCGACCAGTCATGAATGTCTACATAGATTTTACTAGAGTTGATTGATGGCCTACATTCCCATGGGAAATAAAGGACAGAAGGAGTCGAAGGAGAAAGAGGATGAACAGAAGAAGAAGAAGAAGAAGAAAAGAAGAAGAAGAAGAAGAAGAAGAAGAAGAAGAAGAAGAAGAAGAAGAAGAAGAAGAAGAAGAAGAAGAAAAAGAAATATGTAAAAATAGTCTTATAGCAGATACTGCAGTCGAAAGTTTCTAATGTTGGTTGGTTCCTTTAGAACACCATCGAAGACTGAAGCATAAGAATAAAAACCGAACAGTTGCAAATACATGATATCTCGTCTCACTACTCAGCCCAGAAAGAGAACAAAAACACTCAGATGCCGGCAATCAATAAAATCCATAAAATCAACTGACGCATGATATTTTGCATCCAGTTTATATTTGCTGGACGGTTCATTCAACTTTCAACTTGACACAACACAATCGGCCTAAAACAGGATTACTCACGGAATTATGTCCGCCGGGTTTCTTTTTGCGACACGCCATCCAAGACGTGCATGTTTTACAGATTTGTTAAATAAGGAACGTATAAGGGATTCACATAACATTTTGTTTCTGTATGGATTGACTTCAAACGTAGCATCTTACTAGCAACACGTGAGGAACACCTGTTGCTTACAGTCGTTAACCCTAGCGTGTAGCTAATGTTCAAACTGTCCGCGTCGACTAATAATTACTACTTATGTGCTATTCGGCAACAGAGCTTAACATTTAGACTATAGGAAGTTTGGGTATTTTTACCTGTCTGCTGTTTAGTAAGCTGTTTGCCCCCCACCCCTTCTCAAGTGAATAAAACAATGAATAGGTGTGTGAATATATATATATATATATATATATATATATATATATATATATATATATGTTTTGCTGTGTTTTCGTTCAAATGTTTGATCTACCTGTGCTCTTTTCCTTGAAACAATGCTGTCTTTTTTTATAAATACTTATAATGTTTTCTTTACTTTTGCAGAACTATCCATCTCGCAGCATGCCGGCCAACAGTCCCAATACAACATCAAGCCAATCGTCCAACCAGAGCCAGTCTGGGGAGCCACTAAGCAGGACAAACTTATACATTCGAGGCCTCAACCCCAACACTACAGACAAAGATCTGGTGAATCTTTGTAACTCGTAAGTCTTTAGAATTGTTTTCTCTGGAAATTAATCCCTTTCAGTTATCTAACAAATTGCTTTGTTTAAACTATTCTTAAATATTAAAAAAAAAAAAAAAAAATTGTAGCCTAATAAATGGATGGAAATCAGACAAATTGTTTTGATCATTAGTAATTTTGCTTGCCTGATATTTCAAAGGACTTCGACTCAAATCAGCATCGAGAAGATGTCTACAATACAGCTAGTCTAGAATGCTTAACACTGAACTGTTTTGGTCTCAGAAGTTCAAAGCTGATACCCAATCGGGCAGTTGTGACAACAAAATGATGGACATCGTATATCCATAGGGGCCAACAAAAAAAAAACCTTCTAGGAGACTGATGTGTTTTAGTATACAATGATTAAGTATCAAGTGTACAAGTATAATAACCTGTGGACTGTTGCAGATTAGCAAGCTCAGTCACTTTGTGGTGCATTCTCAGTCACTCTGTGGTGCGTTGTTTGGTACTGAAAGAGTTAAATATCTTTGAGATGTAAAGATGGCCAGTGAAATGTTGACCACATACATTGTATGCAACTATGGAGAAACAAGACAGTATATATTTCATTATGTGATGCTAAAAGAGGGCTTTAAGGATATCATTATAACTATACATATCAACAGTAGACATAGTTCGAGAGAAATGACGCTGGATGCTCTACGACAGTCTTACAGAGGTATAACTTCAGTGAACTGATACAAAACAAAGGGCCAAGAACTGGGGGAGTGACATAAGTACATGTGCCAACTGGCTAGGAAAATGATAATAATAATTAGTATTTGAAAAACAAAGAAGTAAAAAAAATGTGCCTGCCTGTTGTCATCTTTTAGTGTGGCAACCAGATTTCCCCACTTTACTACCACAAATCCATCATTATAACCAACTTTCTTTTGCTGCATAGTCAGTTATTATAACCAACCCTGTGTCCCCATGCTACTGAGCTTAACCTTCAGAGCTATTAATAAAAATAGTACTTAGTTGGTATCTTTTATCTTACGCATTATTTACCCGTTCTGTTGGCATTCACGTCTGCTGTTGCTGATACCTTTCTGTCTTTCCAGACAAAAGCGTTCCATTGTGCTATAGGAAGGCATGGACATCCTTGTCTGTAGTTATGCCACTTAAGGCCAGGGGTGAAGATCCTCCTGTCCGTGGCACAAAGCCTGGCCAGTATTTAACTCTTTCAGTCCCAGATGGCCTTGGCTAATGTCCGAGAGAGACAAGAAATGCATCTCTAAACTTACAGGTAAACTTATTCTACAGAGACTAAGGGCACAATCCTTGTAGGAGACAAATGTTTTGTCTAGGTTTTTTTTTTACAGACTCTTTGACTAAACATGAGATACACAAACATAATATATTGATAGATAAACATATAAACTATGCAGTCACACACAGTTCGTTACTTAGGACAGAAAAAGTTAAGAAACCATGTGTTGGCCACAGCCTAATTTTTTAGTCTCAATTGGTTTTAGCTTCACTGCAATCGGGTCACCCCATACTTGCTCCGTTCTTGTGCCAGTGAAAATCAAATGAAATATCTGCACAGTCCCATTTGAAAAACTGGTGTACAAATATTAAGTCCTTGCATAATCCATAAATATGCACATGCAGTAAATGCATATTGCAGTTGCTAGAGGCAGCAAAGCAAACAGCTGCCACTAGCTGGGTGGGTCCCACCTTATACTCAAGAGTGCACTATCTGAAATAGTTTTGATAACCACTGGGCTAGCCACTGTGGATCCCAGAGTTAATATGCAACAGAGTAAATAACTCAATGAAAAGATATACATCCTTTTTTTTTTTAAATTGTGCATTTTGTTGTCTTAGAAAACTTTTTTTTTTTAATATTATAGGATTTAAGTCTTAAATCACATTCATTTCTATTGCAGATCCTTGGTAAGATAACATTTCTTTAATTCTGACTGTCTTTATTTTTTCAGATTTGGGAAAATAACTTCAACTAAAGCCATCATAGATCAAACAACAAACAAATGTAAAGGTAAACATATTAAAATAACATAATTATTCTGTGGTAGAATCAATATTTTAAGGTCCTAGTGAAAAAGATACCACAATGACATAGAAAGATCTCTCTAGCCAAACTGATTTTGTTAGTTATACACTTAATTTTATTTACAGTTAAAAAAAAAAACACTATTGTAAGTGAAATATTCAAAACTTGCGGTTAGAAAGGAAGTCTTTCTCAAAAAAATTTTACAAAGTCTTATATTACTTTTTGCTTTAAAAAAGACACGAGGGCTTATTGTTGGATATATTTTTCAGATATAAATATCTACATTATTTCAAATAAGGTCATGCACTACTGAAACATCATCATGACTCTCCAAATCCTACATTCTAGCCTGAATTCTGGCAACTCAATTTACTAAAGAACCATTAGGCCTAGTCAGCAATGAATCTTTCCTAAAATATGCATTTCTTGTCCATCTTCCTTGCTTGTAGTGCATTGGTACAGCTGTCAATGATGTTATCCCATGAATTCTTCACCCAAGTTAGGGCTTCACACAACTAGGTTTTTGTGTATCTGTGTGTGTGTGTGTGTGTGTGTGTATGTGTGTGTGTATGTGTGTGTGGTAAGCAGCCTGAATGGAGCTTTTGAATTAAAATGTTATTAAAAAAATTCTTAGAATACCATGGATCAGTAAGAGGAAAAACATCAACATTCTGAACAAGTTGAACATCAAGGATAACTGGCTCATAAACAGCATCTGGTCCAAAAGTTGAAGTATTTTGGCCACATCAAGCGTCGCGGTGGCTTGGAAAAGACGGTGATGGAAGATTCAGTTTGTGAAAGACGAGGCAGGGGTCGACCACAACGAAGATGGATATATAAGACATTGAAGATGCATTGGCATTGAAAGCACTTGGGGCTGGAGAGCTGGCTAGGGAAAGGGATACTTTCAGGCGTGCGGTGAAGAGAACAACGTTCTGTAAAGGACTTGATGATTGATGATGAAGCATCCTGAAAAATTGTAATAGGTCTAATCTAAGGGAAAACAATGTAAATTTTCTATAAGTTATGAAAAGTTAACAGTAAAAGACAGGTTAAAGTTAAAAAGGTGGCAGGTTCAAAGTAAGAAGAGAAGTTTAAGATAATCAGAAATATTAACAGTAAGAAAACAGGTTACAAGTTGGTAGACAGATTAACAGAAGACAGGATACAATAAGGAAGAAAGTTACAAGTAGGAATATAAGTTAATACAAAGAAGACAAATTTTTAGTAAGATGACAGGTTAAAAGTAAACTGATAGGTTACAAGAAGAGACGTTAAATGTGGAAAGATTTATTAACATTAAGAAAAGAAGTTACATGTAGGAAGATAGATTAACATAAAAAAAGACACATTTTAAGTACAAAGACAGGTTTAAAATAAAAAGACCACTTCAAAGTAAGAAGACAGATTAAAGTAAAGAATAGAAGTTAAAAATGAAAAGACAGATTAGCAGTAAGATGACAGGGGAAATTTAGAGAACAGGTTACAAGTAGTAAGACAGATTCATGGAAAGAAGACAGATTTAAAGTAAAATTGCATGCTACAAGTAGGAAGTATAAAACCGCTGATAAATGCCTGTTCTACAGTGAGGGGTGTAGACTACAAGACCATCTGAACAGTTCAACATGCAGAGGATATCACATGAGGTTCAACATGCAGAGGATATCACATGAGGTTCAACATGCAGAGGATATCACATGAGGTTCAACATGCAGAGGATATAACATGAGGTTCAGCATGTAGAGGATATCACATGAGGTTCAACATGTAGAGGATATAACATGAGGTTCAACATGTAGAGGATATAACATGAGGTTCAACATGCAGAGGATATCACATGAGGTTCAACATGCAGAGGATATCACATGAGGTTCAACATGCAGAGGATATAACATGAGGTTCAACATGCAGAGGATATCACATGAGGTTCAACATGTAGAGGATATCACATGAGGTTCAACATGTAGAGGATATCACATGAGGTTCAATATGCAGAGGATATAACATGAGGTTCAACAAGCAGAGGATATCACATGAGGTTCAACATGCAGAGGATATAACATGAGGTTCAACATGCAGAGGATATCACATGAGGTTCAAAATGCAGAGGATATAACATGAGGTTCAACATGCAGAAGATATAACATGGGGTTCAACATGCAGAGGATATAACATGAGGTTCAACATGCAGAGGATATAACATGAGGTTCAACATGCAGAGGATATCACATGAGGTTCAACATGCAGAGGATATCACATGAGAGTAAATATGACTAAAACTAAAGTAATGCAGGTTCAGCAGAAATAATAACCTGCTACATAAATGGGTGAATGGAACTTGACTGAAGCAAGTTAAAGAATGTAAATATCTAGCAAGTGAATTCTCAGAACACGAGAACATCTCAGGAAATATATGCCAGTGAACCAGTGCACTTACACACCAACTGACATCATAACTGAGACATCAACAAATAAATGTGACCACCAAGAAACATATTATAAACAGCATATTCATACCAGCACTGTGCTACTAGTGCCTGTCTTGAACATTATCAAAGGATAACCTAGGTAAAGTTTAACACCTGAGGAAATCTGCCAACTCAACAATCCGAGACAAGGTGAGAAATGAGGCTGTCAAATAGACTGTTGGAACACCAAGTTTTTTGAAAAACAGATGATCAGATGGTTTGGGTCATCTTGTTACAAAGGAACCACAACAACAACCAACACAGGCACTACACATGACAAGATTTGATGTGAAAGCTAGAGGTCATACTAAGAGAAATACAAATTGATGATAGTAAAGACTTTCTTCTCTGACATGGAATGAAAATATCCGGTGCTGCCCATCAAGCAATTAATCTCAAACTGATCCTCCACATGATGCTTCATGAAAACATGGAAATTGATGATGCTGATTTAAATAAAAACCACAATTTGTAGCTTTAACATAATTTCATATTAATCTACTTTCATGATTCACTTTAAAGACTGGTGTCTTCAGCAACTACATGCTGCTGGATTCACTGAGAAAGGAAACAGAGCATTTATGGACTGAACAGTTTAATGTGTAATGGGGATAATCTGTTGACTCATTTTCATACAACCAGAACTGGTTCTATATAGCTTTAAAAAAAAAAAATTATCTTTTCACCTTAGTTGACATCTATTCTTTGCCCTATGAAATGCAACATTTGCATTTCTTTTTCATTACATTTTAAGCCCTTAATTAATTAAGATTTAATTTTGTAAATACCACAAACCTCCATCAAGGCCGAAGGGTTGCGATATCCATAATACCGAGCCTAAGGATTAACAACTCATGGCTTCTGGATACTAAAACAAAGCAACAAACCTATTTTAATATATCAGCATACATATAGGCAGATCCATCCATCCATCTACCATTGCATCTATCTACGAACGTAACCATCGTCCCGCCCATTCATCTACCCACACCATTTATCTCACCATCCACTCAATGCTATTTTTCACCGCTTCCTTCCATTCTGGCTGTTACCAGCCTTACACTTGGGCTCTACCAATACTTTGTATAAAAATCACCCTTACTGTCTCTATTTGATAGCGGACAGTAAGAGAGAAGCACTGTGTTACTAGACTCATGTTTTTACCTCATCTCATATTTGGTCGATCCATCCATCCATCTACGATACCATTCACCCACTAATACAGTCATCCATCATTCCATCCATTCATCTACCCACCCATCCATTCATCTACCATTCCATTCATCCACTAATATAGTCATCCACCATTCCATCCATTCATCTACCCACCCATCTATCCAGGACACACTCGTCTATCCACACCACCATCCACACATGCTGTTTTCCCATCTATCCCTTCATCGCTCCCTTACACTCTGGTTGTTACCAGTCTTACTCTCGGGCTCGACTGATTACTTTTGTATAACAAGCATCCTTACTGTCTCTATTTGATAGCTGACAGTAAGAGAGAAGCATTTATCTATCTATCTATCTATCTATCTATCTATCTATCTATCTATCTATCTATCTATCTATCTATCTATCTATCTATCTATCTATCTATCTATCTATCTATCTATCTATCTATCTATCTATCTATCTATCTATCTATCTATCTATCTATCTATCTATCTATCTATCTATCTATCTATCTATCTATCTATCTATCTATCTATCTATCTATCTATCTATCTATCTATCTATCTATCTATCTATCTATTATCTATCTATCTATCTATCTATCTATCTATCTATCTATCTATCTATCTATCTATCTATCTATCTATCTATCTATCTATCTATCTATCTATCTATCTATCTATCTATCTATCTATCTATCTATCTATCTATCTATCTATCTATCTATCTATCTATCTATCTATCTATCTATCTATCTATCTATCTATCTATCTATCTATCTATCTATCTATCTATATCTATCTATCTATCTATCTATCTATCTATCTATCTATCTATCTATCTATCTATCTATCTATCTATCTATCTATCTATCTATCTATCTATCTATCTATCTATCTATCTATCTATCTATCTATCTATCTATCTATCTATCTATCTATCTATCTATCTATCTATCTATCTATCTATCTATCTATCTATCTATCTATCTATCTATCTATCTATCTATCTATCTATCTATCTATCTATCTATCTATCTATCTATCTATCTATCTATCTATCTATCTATTATCTATCTATCTATCTATCTATCTATCTATCTATCTATCTATCTATCTATCTATCTATCTATCTATCTATCTATCTATCTATCTATCTATCTATCTATCTATCTATCTATCTATCTATCTATTATCTATCTATCTATCTATCTATCTATCTATCTATCTATCTATCTATCTATCTATCTATCTATCTATCTATCTATCTATCTATCTATCTATCTATCTATCTATCTATCTATCTATCTATCTATCTATCTATCTATCTATCTATCTATCTATCTATCTATCTATCTATCTATCTATCTGTCTGTCTGTCGATATTTGTTTGCAAGCACAGGCACCACTTTTATTCCACGCGGATGGACTAAGGTCATCCCCACAACCCAACCCCGGTTACGCCCTATAGGCCAACCCCTCCCTCCCTCCTTAGACACTTAGTGTA
Source organism: Candidula unifasciata (assembly GCA_905116865.2). Classification (NCBI taxonomy): domain Eukaryota; kingdom Metazoa; phylum Mollusca; class Gastropoda; order Stylommatophora; family Geomitridae; genus Candidula; species Candidula unifasciata. The sequence goes on from CAJHNH020001868.1 coordinate 809,961, forward strand.
CGCTGTTGGCGTCCAGCCCGTCCCCTTTCCTACCTGTTCATTTGAACGAAGATTTTTCGCCAGGGACACTAGATGAGTATCGTTAATTTTATACATTAGAGTCCTATGTAGTCACTTCATAGTTAGAGCCTATTTGTGTATATGTACTGTGTTGTCCTTTATGTGCTGATGAAGGCTAATCGCCGCAACGTCCTTTGTTTGTTTATTGTTATCGATTTTGTAAAGCTAACATAAACTAATTGTTGTTTCTTACCAACTTTTTCTCTTCCCTATAATTTTCTACTCCTTATAAAAACCATTTATCTGTATGACTGGCTGTCTCTTTCCAGTTGGTAACTCCAGGTGATTGAAGCTTCTAAATCTCAAATACTTCAACATGTCAGGGTAGTTGCCGTTTTGAATGCATTCCAATCTCGAGGCTTAGATATATATTTTGTGATGAAATAACCTTTTACAAAGATATGGCTGTTGACCCCAGGCTCCAGCCCCCAATCATAAAGGACCCTGGGTATCCTTTTTTGTCTTTTCTCTGCCATTTGATCTGTCTGGCTTAGGAGGTCATGCTGGTGGCTGCCTTTAGCCTTCAGGGTCGTTGAAAAACACAAACCCCCACCTCCCACCTTCAGGAGAGAATTCTGCATTTAGCACCTTTATTACATCCTTCATCTGCATGGATGGTTTCAAAATAGGTAACTTGCTTGAGCTGTTTGTATTATAGATCATTGCCATGCTGATGTAGTAACAACAAATAATGTATGTGACTTTGACAAAGCTGTTTAGAACATGTGCAACTGCTACCCAAATTGCTATAAGACCATCTGCTGCTATTTAATGGTTCATTTTTTCAATACCAGCATCAGGGGTAGGAAAATATGGTAGGGTTAACTTGTATTAAGGAGCAGGGGCTGTGTAACATTATTTGTGCACAAAATCAATAGTTGTCTATAAGTAACAGGTTGGATGAAACTTAAAAAATATGTTTAAAACAAACTATTCTCTAACACTGTTAGAGTGTTCAGAGAAATGTTATAGTTACACTTGATCTTTAAGTTTAAGTTTACTTTATTAAATTTTGTTACTCTTGAATAAGATACATTTAGTTATTTTGTTATTGGTGGGTATTATTGTAGAGGATTCTTTTATTCTGTATATGAATGAATATGTGCTTGGTGATATGTCCAGATAAGTATAAAATCAATGCCTATTTAAATAAAAGACATGATAAATTAATTTATAGATGTTTGTGTGTGTGTTAATTAAAAGAGGGAGATAGCAGGGAGCACACTGGATGTCAAATCAACTGACAGATATAAGTCAACATTATATTTGAATCTGTTGAATCTAGCTGACACTGCTGCCTTGCTGGAAGAAGAAAACATATGCATATATACATGCCTGAAGAACAATGGAGAGATCTTTAACTAAATATTTCAGAGCACAAACAGTAGGAAGATCTTTAGTTTTAAAAACACATTAAAAAGATTTTCAGCCGGCATTTTATAGAACAATTAAGAAACATTTTCAGCAAGACATATTAGAAAACAATTTTAAAAGATCTTTAGTTGAACATTCTAGGGAAATAACTTACTAGACATCTTGAAGAAAGCATTAGAAAAATCTGCAACTAGACATCTAGAGAATATTTTAGAAGTATCAAACTAGATATTTTAAAGAAAAAAAAAATGGTTGCAGTCGCCACATTGGAGGTTTGCTGCAATTTATCAACTGCTAACTGTGGAAATATTATGTGATGCCCTTGTACAACTGCCTGAAAGCCACAAGAAAATCATCTTTCTCTAAACTACCCACAGTAGGAAATTAAAATCTGGTAAATATCGATGATTGTACTGTGAAATAATTTCTTAGATCACACAGCCATATAGAAGACGTTAACTCTTTAAGTCCCAGGGAACGCATCATACGTTCATAGGTCTTACCTAGAAGCTCAATGAACGCATGATGTGTCGATTTTAGTCTTTCATTACTATCCATTTGGCCTGTGATGCTAAACCCCTTGAAACTCAAAGGGTTAATTAGATGTTCACCTAGATATCAATGTCATAAAGATTTACAACTAGACATTCTAAAGGACATACAAGAAATATCTTCAGCGAGACAGTTTAGAGAATATAGAAAAGATCTTCCCGAATACATATGGAAACAGAGACAGTAATTTGTGCTTCACAGGACGGACATGACATAAGGCATTACACAAATTCAAATGAAATTTGATGAGTTTCTGTGTAAAATGAGATAAGAATTTAAACAGATTAAGGTTGATTTCTTTGTATACTGGATAGAAGATGTCACAAAACACTTCCCATGCACACACCACACACATATACATTTGCTTAAAAAGATAAGCAAGCTTAAGCCTGTTGTGGTTTGAAGTTACACTTGAAACTGGCAGATGGAAGTCTGTAATAGATTAGGGTGGATTTGTACACAATTAATGTGCTAAAAAATATTAACCCCCCTTACTGCTGAGTATCTTATATCTGGTATTGATTATCTATGGCTTTGTCAAGAATGTCATCATATAGAATTCTTTTGAATATAAATTACTAAGATAGTGTTTTCATCATGTTGTTCATGGGGCATTTTGGCTCTTGCATATGATCTTGATGACTGGAAAGATCACTGGTAGAAGAGGCAGAGGCAGACACAGAGAAACGATGGTAGATGGCGTAAGACAGTGGCATGGAGGGATATCATCAGTGGAATTGATCCAGAACACCAAGACCAAGATCTGAGGAGAGACATGAATGCTATGCCAGCTGGCAAAGCACTAGATGTTGATGATATGAGGTTGACTGAGAAAATTTGTGTTAAATTTAAACTGACTTGTAACATCATGGACATTTGAATATGTCAGATCTAGACCTTATGTTTTAGAATCTTTTCCTTACAAGCAATGCCCCATGTGGGATGATATATTATCCATCCGCACGAAGCAGCACATGATATGATCTAATATTTGGTCTCAGAATAATATGGAAACCTGGCTAGTTATGTTAATATTTAGCATTTTGTATAGCAAGCCAGCTGACATATCTTAACTGCACATTTAAGCCTGCATCTTGTCTCGGAAGCTATTTATTTTTGGCAGCATCAAACGCTAAGGCAGATTGGAAACAATAATGGTAGGGGCTAACTAACACAAAGATGGGCATATGATAAAAGTGACTCCTTGGATATGAAAGGGCACAATGTGGGAGAGCTGGCGAGAGATCAAGTTTCTTTCAGGCATGCTGTGATGAGAGTGACGTTCTGTAAAGGACCTGCTTCAAGATGATGATGACATTGGCCATTCAGTCCATAAATACTAGGATCCTATCCTCAAAATATACCCCAGTGTATAGTTGTTGATGCCACCAGTTCTGTATTTATACCATTTTATACAAATGTTAAATATGAAAGTACAGCACTCTTGCATTTGTTGTTGTGGGTAAAGATTCCCTTAAGCATCTGCTGCTAATCATACTGGGAAAGATAAAGTTAAAGAAGCAAAGTTATAAATAATGACTATATGTAATAACTCCCATTGCAACCATGCTGCAGTCCAGAAACTGTCATGTGAACTGCACATTTCCTCATCACTGATTTCAATAGCTGAGCTGGAACTGGCATAGCTTTTTTAGGCTCAGTGAGAAATTGTTCATATTCAGTTGTCTCTTCCTGTAAAAATGAACTCCATTATTTTCAACACCAAAAAACAAGATTGTTTAGCCAAGAGAGGGATTGAATATTCCAAAGCAAAATGTGACATATAATTATGAGTTAAAGCAGAAATAAGATCTATAAAGAGAAATGTATCAGCTGGACTGCAGTCACCCCTATTTACTTCATCACTTCAGATGTTTAAATTGACTGCGCTTGCCCCATGTATTCACATGTCGCTATCTTATTTTGTTTTAGATTCTGTGTTAAGTTCTATTGTCTTGCCTGTTGAGTTTTCTGGTCACACTTGGTGCTGTATTTAGTACTCTGTTGATAAAGACTTTAGTTGAAAGGTTCTGCTGCGGTTGTGTGCGTTTTTTCCCATTCCCTTCGTTGAGCTTTCTAGTCACATGTTGCGTTATATTTAGCATTTCATATTTTAAAGTAGCCTCAGTGTGTAGAAAATAACATTTGAGTTAGTATTCAATAGTGAGATAGTGGAATCAGTGTCTAAGAAAGAACACACACAAAATAAGAATGCACATGTATTAATTTAAAATTAAATGAAGACACCAGAGTATGCTGTTTTCAGATACAATAAAACCCTTTCAGTTTGAACAGTTTCAGAACTCCTGCTTAGATAATAATGAAAACAAGAGAGATAAATTTGGCCTTTCTACAAGCTGTATGCGTCAATTAGCTAGCAATCATTATAGTAGCACACTGTTGATTCAGTGATTCTTAAACACAGAAACACATCATAATGATGCAGCAGTAAGAGGCTGGCAGATGTGGCAGGAGAATTAACTCATGCCACACCAAGCAACCCTCTGTATGTTGATCCAATTACTGCTTGTGTTTTTTTCTATCCAACACTTATTCTTATCTGTTGCTAAATTTGCTAACCTGGTTGTTACTTTCCATCCTTAAGTCTTGTATTGTTATTTCTTGGTCTCATTGTGTCCAAATTTCATATAATCCTTGTTGTATAGTATTAGTATATTTGTAATGGAGACCACAACCTAAGGATAAGGGATACTTACGTATTAAACCAGGCATGTCAAACTGAGGGTCCCCTAAGGTCCAGATGGATTAGATTATGTCATACAAGATAACAAATTGGAGTAATTTAATTAAAGATTATTGCAGAATATTTCCTTTGTTGGGGTCACAGGTGTGCTTGCAAATGACTGCTGCGACCAGCGGGCCGTTAGTTTGAGATGCGTGCATTAAACTACCCTTTTACATGCCATCAGACTTATTGGGCATATAGTGCTAGACTTGTAGTTTATAGACCAACCGGCACTTGGTGGATGATGTGATCAGAATCACACCAGCCAACTTTACTTCCAAGGACTTTACTTAGTACCCAAATAAGGCTCTTTTTTAAAAAAAGTCCGGCTGCATTCAGATTTGAACCCATGATATTTTGATCCGCAGGCGAGCATCTAGTTGCTACACCATGGTAGCTTCCATTTTGTGTATTACTGTTTGTAATTGTATCATTGTTCATCTGTGGAATATGCTGAGAAAGGCTTTTTAGCCTAAATGTTTGTATCTCATTTGTGATTGTAATTATGTGGAGCTGACTAGTTCCAATTCTTGTTTGGATAGATATCTTCTCATGGTCACTAATGATGTCTGCCCACAACCTTCTGTCTCATGTACTTTCAATCCTTTCTGACACTGTTGTTCCTACCTACTCTATTGCCAGGCTGTCCATGGTCTTTTCTCTTGGTCTCCCTCTGCCTTTCTCCCCTTCCAAATTCACCGTTCTTATGACATAACCAGTTTTCCCATTCTCGCCTGTGTTCAAAGAATGTGTTCTGTTAATACAGATAATTAGTTCTCTTTAAGAGTTAATCTTTTTCAAGACATCTTCATTACATTGTTTATCTGCCAATGATGTTCTAATGTTTTGTATTTAAAAAAAAAATATTTGCACATCCCTGTGTGGGTTTCATGGTCACATTGTGGAGAAATTAGGAAAAGACCCACTGCCTACCCAAAAGCATGTGGTAAGAGTAGACTAATTGGGAGATTCTTTTGAAGTCAGCATCTGCCTGAGAGGCAAAGAACCAACAGTTATAAGTCAGATCTGTAAAATGGATGAGCAGACACAACACTAAGGTTCTGGAACAGGACTAGAATCCAGAAGTGGACGAATAACCAGAACCTTCTGCCAGAGTTTACAACCGCTGAACAAGAAGAAGATGAAGAAGATAACCTGCACACACAGAGTTCAAACAGTAAATCCTGAAGAAACTTTTCAAAAATTGAATCTACAACATTACATTTACACATTTCAGGAATTAATCATCTATTTGTTTAGAATACGTTAATGCTTAATGGGTGTGTGATCTCATTATCATATTATATTATAGTTGATTCATTTTTACTTTCTGAGGTATTTTTATCAGCAAAAGTGAGGAATTTCACAATGAAATTTTAATTTCAACAGTATGCCCCAGAAACATGATAATTTGGGAACTGCCATGTTAGATAATCATTGCTGTTAGTCAGATGTCACCAGAAAACTACAGTGTAGTATTTAAATGTTGTTAGATGGTCCCACATAAGGAAGCAGCTCATAATTGTGCTGACATTACTGCGGATCCAAGTACAATCTGTGTTAGATTCTAGCGACTGTAGAGTCAAATACAGGCAGTCACAGTGTTAAGTTTGGTTACCATTAGACAGTCATATAACTGTGGATATAGTGATCACTGAACAACTATAGCTATGGAGTTAGGGATTATTAGAAAACTGCACCTGTAAATACAGTAATGATTAAACAGCTACAACTGTGGGTAAAGTTATCATTAGACAATCACAGCTGTGGACAAAATTATCATCAGACAATCATAGTGGAGGAAATAGTTATGTTATCATTAGACAACTACAGTTGTTGGTATAGTTATCATTAGACCATCACAGCTGCAGAAAATATTATCATTAGACAATCATAGTGGTGGAAATAGTTATGTTATCATTAGACAACTACAGCTGTGGGTATAGTTATCATCAGACAATCCCAGCTGTGGAAATAATTATCACTAGACAGTCACAGTGGTGGAAATAGTTACGTTAACATCAGACAATTACACCTGAGGAAAAAGTTAATAGTTAATAGAAAGCTTATCCTCATTGCACATGGAACAAGACCATAAGCGCTCGGATCCCATCTTCAGTATATCCCCCAGCATGTGGCGACTGACAACACCAGTTCTGTGTTAGTTTACTTTTCTTCTTTGGTTACCTGTATAGTATTCATATTTGGCGACACCAAAAAAGTTATTATTGAACAATCACAGCTGTGGAAAAAGTTACCATTAGACAGCCACAGCTGTGGAAAAAGTTACCATTAGACGGCCACAGCTGTGGATATAGTCATTATTTGACATTATTATTTGCATTTGGGTTTCAGATTTCACTTATTTTATTCTGCAGTATTCTGGGTCCATTACTTAATATTGTTATAAAAGAATATTTTATCTTATTTTTTTCAGGGTACGGTTTTGTAGACTTTGAAAATCCACAGGCAGCAGAATTAGCAGTGCAAGCTTTACAGAATCAAGGCATTCAGGCACAGATGGCCAAAGTAAGTCTCTTGTGTTTTTGCATTGCTCCATGTTTTTCTGGTATTATAACCAAAGTCTATTATTAACAAAGTCTTGTTAACCAGCATAGGACTAGCACTATTAACCACGGGACGCTGATGTATGTGCTGAAGGAGGGATCTGAGCACATATGGGCATGTCTGGAATGCTGTGAAGATAACTCGTCGCATGACTCATAGCTCTGGTATAATATTTAATTAAATATATAGGGAAGGCCCTGTTCGTCTGCTTGATGCATCCTGTGTTTATGACTAGCTCTATAACTATAAAGACAAACTGATGTTTGATAGGGGATGTGTTACGTATTATGCTCACTCCCCTTTTACCTTCTAGAACCTTTCCATTGTAGGCTAAGTTAATCGAAGATTCAAGGTCAGTTTTAAAAAACACCTGCTTCAAGGGAAGATTAAAACATATGACAGTTCGGCTGGAAGGCTGGTGTGCTAACTACTGTACTATCATTGCTCTTGTGTGTGTCTTATGCCAGCATTTCAACAGCTGTTTGGATGCTAATATATTATAGATATAGTTAGGACTTCTGGATATTTGTCTTTTATCCCTGTTTGTGCATGCGTCAGCTATCTTTACTGTTTCTGTTTACCTTTTTCCTTCTTTGATTGCTACCTCCACAGTGAAGGCTAGCTTCATGTACCCATTACTGTAAGGCCCTAATCACTCCCATGGTCTCACTCTTATACTGTTATCCAAAAGCCTCAAGAACAGTTGTATAAAAAAGTATGCTGTGGAAATCAGATCCTAGTAATCAAGGAAATTGTTAAACTGGTTTGGTAACTTCTAAACCACAAAACACATACGCCAATTTTCGAAGCTGCAGCATTATATCTGTACGTATGTATCATTCAACTGGTTTGTTTTGTTTTGTTGACTGATGGTAAAATGGTAATTTTGTTTTTATGTATGCCACATGTTACTCACTATCCTCCTGGCAGGGCAGATCAAAGTAATGTGTTTCTGTACCAGTGACCTTCCAGTTTTGTCTTTCCTTTAACCTTTACTTCTTGAGAACTGGTATTTACACCTGGCATTTTATACCAGGTATGTGTTGTTTCAGTAGCCATGATAGTTCAGTGGCTAGCACATTTGTCTGGTGGCCTGGTAGTTACAGATTTAAATCCTCCCCATGTGGATTCCAAGACCCCATTCAGGGGATGGGGATGTGGGGTGGAAAGAACAAATCAACTGCCACATAACAAGCACGTCATAAGAGTCAACTAGGAATGCTTACTTCAAAGCATAAGTTCATCTGCCTTAGAGGCGAGGAATCAGTAGTCCCAGATCTGTAAAACAAATGTGAATGTAAAACTCGGGTTCTGGAACAAGATTAAAGTCAAGAAGTAGATGAATAACCAAAATGTTCCAGTAGAGTTTACAGCCGGTGAAGGTGAAGAAGAGGAAGAATCCCATGAAGGAAGATTACTGTAGCTGACCCGGGATCCAGATCAGTTCAGCATAAAATGGGTACCAAAAAATATTCTGGGAAGTAAAGGTGGTCTCTTTGTAATTGATGACATCTGCCTTCATGTGCCAGTTGGCCTATTAAAACATGGGGATAGCATCATATGCCCAGTTTACCTCAACAAATTGAAATAGGTCTATCTGACAACTCTAAGATTGCTGTGTGTTGCTATGAAACTCCGTTTAGAGTGGCTAGACTCGAAGCAGAGATGTGGTTTTTGAGATGAATGCAAAGAATATCATGGAGGGATAGAAAAACAAACAAACCATTTCTCAAGATAGATGAAAGTCGTAAACTTTTTTGACATGTTATGACAAGAAGTGGACTTAGGAACTTGGTAGTAATGGGCAAGATTGATAAAAATAGAGCGAGAGGAACACAAAGATTTAAGTACCTGGATGGCTTGGCCTTTACTAATTTTTGTCTTTCTACATGTTTAGGTCTTCCTATCTGCAGTAGAATAGTTAGTTACATTCCTTCTTACAGTTAGGCAGGTTTCATTTCATTCGTCATATATTTTCAGCCTTTTTTTTTTCTGTGCATAATTTTGTTTTGTTTTTTCTTCCAAATGTTTCATTTGTTGTCTTCTTTTCCTCAATTTTTGACTAACAACAATCTTTTCTCATTCTAAGGTGATATATTGGAATATGTATTAATGCTTAGATTTTAGTTATGTATTTACTAAAATAGGTAATAACGTTGCATTTTCTGAGAAATTAATAATAAATTTATCATCATATGAAATGTGTCACATTATTTTCAGTTTATTTGCAGGGTTCATAAGTTTAAATTATCACACTTTGGGCTCCCACAATTTCCACCAATGAAATTTAGTTTTAACAACATTTTTTATTTTAGCAAGTAAATAACACAGCTAAATCTTTGGTATTCTTATTCATATCCTAAACAATATGGAAAACCAGGCTCAACAGGAATACAATACACAAACAGGATATACCTTGTATTTACCTCATGCTTTAAAGCCATATTAGATTTCCTTTTGTCTGTGGCGGGGCACCAATGATTTGCTTAATCACTATCAATGATATTTCAGCCTTAAGTTAATACAGCTTTGTGTCATTATATAATGTTTATTAGTTTGTTGTCTGTCAACAGCAACAGGAGCAGGATCCAACCAACCTGTACATTGCCAATCTTCCAGTCTATTTCATGGAGAAAAATCTGGAAAATATGTTTAAAGAATATGGAACTGTAATCTCCACAAGGATACTCCGTAAACCAGATGGAATTAGCAGAGGAGTTGGATTTGCCAGAATGGAATCTAAGGAGAAATGTGACCAAATTATTAATGCATTTAACAACAAGATGTTGCCAGGTAGGTGACAGTTTGGATAATTTATTCCCCATTGATTGTTTATGAGCACATGTGGGTTGTCTGAAAGATCTATGACTTTTTGTTGTTGTTGTTGCTTGTTACAAATGACTATGATTTATTATGTATTAATAAGCCTTTTTATAATGACTTTGTCATTCCTGGATTTGCGATAATTTATTCCCCATTGATTGTTCATGAGCACCTGGGGGTTGTCTGAAAGATCTGTGACTTTTTTTAATTGATTGTTATTAATGACCAGGATGTATTATATATTTAATAAGGTTTTTTGGAATGATCCTTTCATTCCTAGATTTTCATGAAACACTAGCAATTCTATAGTGCATAAGATCTTCTATTCCTTCAGTTTCTTTAGAAAAATGTGGGGGGGGGGGGTGTGGGGGGGAATTTTTGGAGGGTATAAGGATATACTGTTCTTTCTAAAAAACTGTGTAATTTGGTCTACATTTCTGTAAGGTTATTCTTGATGCCATCTTGATTGCGTCTTCTGCCTGGTCTTCCCCTTGCTCTGCGTTCTCTTCTCTACTATGGCTGTCTGTGGTAGCTGGTATCCGGGGTATTCCATCAGATAGTGAAACCATTTCATTTGTTGTTTAATGAACTGTATGACTGGTTTCAGTCCAAGTCTACTTCTTTTTTTTTTTAATGTTAATGCATTGGATATCTACCTTTAAGACTCACATTTGATATTCTCTAAAAACTCTACAATTTTAGTATTTTTCAACCTATGTAATGCCTTTGAGATGTCTTGACTAGATGATAGACATAGGTTGTAGTTGCAGGAACATTTAGTCTACCATCATTGTACATTTATTAAACGGTTTTGTACCACCTTCCTGCAATTGAACAGGTAAAGGTAAAAGGTAAAGTTGGGAGATGTGAACCAGCATCATTGCACACGGTTATAAACCATAAGTGATCTGCCACCAATACGGACAGCTGATAAAAAACTGTCCGCCTGTGTCGCCGTCCGCACATAACTCTGTAGCTACAACAACGTTTGTCCATTTACCCCAGAGTGTCACTCTGGTACCCATTTCCTAGAGGCTGGGAGAACCGCCTGGTTTCGAACACTGACCGTGGCTGCAGCGAGCTGCAGCTGGATTTGAAAGTGAGACTCTTATCGACTGCGCTAATGCGGCTCCCTGAATTGAACAGGTGCAGTGACGTAACCTTGTGCATGAAATAACTAATAAGAGATGTAAGTAAAGCCAAAGTAAACAACCCCCTTTTACACCTTCAGGTGTATTGGACATATAGGGCTAGACCTATATTTTATGGACAACTCAGCACCCAGTGGGTGATGTGGTCAACATAAGGCTGGCTGCCTTTACTTCCCAAGTTAAGAGATGTGATAAGGTATAAAATGACATAATATAATAACAAATACAATATCTTAGCACTGTCTAATAACAAATGTGTTGTGTTCTTGACATAAATAGTCTTAAAAAGCAGAAAAATATTTCTATTGGTTTATAAAAAAATTAAAAAAAGAAAGAAAAAAGAGATATATATGCTGAGGTGTGTTGGGCACACGGCGTTAGACTAATCATTTTTTCAGTCTACAAGCATTTAAAGAGTCATATGCTCATATTTACACAAGCTGTCTTTATTTTCCATGATATTTTCTGTTAACAGGTTAAGGCTGGGTCAGTCTAGGTGCCCATTGCAATTTAAAGGGAAAAAATCTGCCTAAGTGATGATTTAGATCTGTAAACACTGGTCAGAAAGCAAGCATGTTAGCAATATTGGTTAGTTAGTTAGTTAGTTAGGAGGTTAGTTAGTTAGCTGTGTATTCTTTACAGGAGGTTGTAGAACCAACCCCATCATTTTTTGCTGTTGTAGTTTTTGCAAGCAAATTTATGCCCAGTAGTTTGCCATTGCTTTCTGAACAGTCTGCTTCTCAATACCACTTTCGAGACCAACGCAAGGCGCAAGGCCAGCAACTGGAATCAAACATAGTTCGCAACACCTAAGCCACAGAGCTGACACAATATTAGTACTTTTGCTAAATGTAGAGGAAATTTAATGTTTAAACTAATATTTATGTTAAACTTTTATATTTAAATATTTGTAAATCACAGCAGATTGTAAATACTAACAAAAATATATATAAGAAAATGGTGAAGTAGCCATGTGGATTCTTGTCTACAGGCAGTTCAGAACCTTTGTTAGTGAAGTTTGCTGATAGTGGGAGCAAGAAGAAAGCTACACCTACAGTGCTGACACCACGGCTGTTCACACCAGGGAGGGACGATGCAAGCATCTCTGTAAGTACTTTTGCTACATATCCTCTTTGTCTTGTTCAAGAAAACAAATTTAGTTTTAGAACCACTGAAATCAGGACTAATTATTTTATTAGTTTTCATATTTATAGCTTTAAACCAACTTAGGCCAAGCACTTTGTAGACTTGTTCCTTATTTGTTAGTTATTTGCAGCTCTAGTTTTATATGGGATGAGGTAGCTAGTCTCACAGCAAGCCTCCTTAGTCGTACAACAAGCATTATGTGTTGTAAAGTTACTAATCTTTGCTTCGTTTAATCCTATCACCCCTGGAACGGCTTAATCTAGCCTTACAATTGTAGCAGTAAATGCTGATGTATCACCAGTTCTGCAGTGACCGAACTGTCCTCAGAAAGCTTGGTTAAATACCATTGGTTTTATGTGCATCTGCGTAGTGTTTAGGAGGCCTGAATGTGAATGTATTCAAAATAGCATTTAGAGGAGTTTTCTTGTAAATCCAATATTTTTTTAAAGCCAGGTTGATTTTACAATTTGTTGTGATGGAATGCCATTATTCCCAACTAGAAACTTGAACCAAACTTTTTTTTTAAGGAGGGGGTTATATTAATTTAAATTTGCAAAATTATCTTTGTTTCCATGTGTAGTATCAGTTACATTTATACTGATTGTCATGGATCAGTATTAAGTTTATTTTTTTTCTTCTTTTTTGTGTGGAAAGTTCTGTTTGTTTATCCACTTCTGAACTTTGTTCTTGTTCCAGAACATGAGTTTTATGTGCACATCTGCTTTACAGGTCTGGCTTATCTGTATGTGGACTGTAAGTTTTTTTTGCCTCCCATGCAGGTGCACTACAATTTTGATGAATCACCCCTAATTAGTTGTCTTTTAGAACATGCTTGATTCTGGAGAATGTCAGGGGGATATGTCAGTCTATTCCCCCCCCCTCCCATGTGCACTGCCCTCTCTGCAGTTTTCCTAGAAATAGGTTCCTAATCAAAAGCCTTATCAACATAGATAGGTTCAGTGTTTATTTTTCAGTCAGAGTGCATCTGTCTATGAGGCAAGGAGCCAAAAGTCTGCACACAAATGTTTAAAAGCCGGATCTGTAAAATAGATTTGCATACAACACTGTAGTCCTAAAACAAGAAACAATTACAGAAGTGGAGAAAAACCAAGACTTTCCACTGGAGTTTACAGCTGGTGGATGCTAAGAAGAAACAATTACAGAAGTGGAGAAAAACCAAGACTTTCCACTGGAGTTTACAGCTGGTAGATGCTAAGAAGAAACAATTACAGAAGTGGAGAAAAACCAAGACTTTCCACTGGAGTTTACAGCTGGTGGATGCTAAGAAGAAGAGTTATGGAGTAGATCACAAAGAGTAAATCCCAGTGTGGGATCCGGAGCCCCATAGAAGGGAAAACAAAAATAGACCCACTGCCTCCCTGACAAGCATGTCATAGGAGTGGACTAATTGGGGACCTCCTTTGAAGCCTGAGTACATCTGCCTGAGAGACAAGGAACCACAAGTCTGCATTCAAATAAGCGAGATTGGTGAAACGGATGTGCATGCAACACTCAGGTTCTGGAGAAAGACTCAAGTCCGGAGGTGGGCAAACAGCCAGAAGATTTCCACCAGAGTTTAGTCAAAACTAATCAAATTGGATAAGTAAAGAAAGATTCTTACAATACCATTGATCAAAAAAAAGAAAGGGCATGGGTGGGGTGGGAATGGGGGGGGGGGGGATAACTTTCTACAAAATCTAATCATTAAAGAAAACATGTTCATAAACAGCATTATGCCTCACAGAGCAGCATTTGTGACAGCTTATACTGTAGGAATTCATTGGATGAAAATACCAACTAAAAAGAGTTAACTTTTGAAGATAAATTGAATGTAGAAATATTATTAAATGCATTAATTCATTATTCTCTCTTCCAACGGCTTTAAGAGTAATTTTACTCATTTCCAGGCCCTGCAGTTTGCATATGAGCAGCAAGCTTTAGCAGCTAATTTAAATGGGTGAGTAAAAATTGAACATATTTAAACATAAAAGGGATAATATTGCAGTGTTTGTTTCTGGAATCAGTGCTTTTGAAGCATTTGTTTATTAATATTTCTGCTGAATATGTTTCAACAAAAGAATATTCTAAGAGACAAAATATTGTTCCTTGAATAGAAATTATTTATTATTTTTATTATAAGGTTGTGTGTTCGCTCCCAGGCGGAGTCGGACTTTTGAAAAAAAATGACCTTGGCTCCCAGGTCGACCCAGCCATGAGTGGGTACCGGGTGGCCACGTGATTCTGACCACATCTTCCATCTTGTACCGATTGGTCTATAAAAATATAGGTCTAGCCCAATATGATAAAACTGGCTGTCACCCAAAAATAACAATAAATGATGAAGAAATTGAAAATGTCACAAACTTTGAATATCTAGGCTCTGTAATAAACAGCAATGGAGACGGTTCAACAGAAATTAAAAGGAGGATGGACATGGCAATGCAAAGATTGAACAGCCTTAAAAGTCTATGGTTAAGCACCAGCAAGGAGATAACAAATTAGAATTTTGAGAGCATGCATCTTCCCTGTGGCTACATGCAGATGTGAGTTGTGGACTATCTCTCAGTCCTTAAGAAAGAAAATAGGGGCTTTTGAGCTGAAATGCTGTAGAAGGATTCTCATAGTATCTTGGACAAAGAAGAGGAGAAATATTGACATCTTAAAAGATCTGAACATCAAGGAAGATCAGCTAATAAATAGCATCCTTTCTCAGAAGCTGAAATATTTTGGTCATATCAAGCGCCACAACGGATTGGGAAAAATTATAGCAGAAGGCATGGTACCAGGAAGTAGGGGCAGGGGTCAGGATATAAGTGACTGCTTGAGTCTGAAAATACATAGGCGGGAGAACTGGCGAGAGACCGAGTTTCTTTCAGGCAGTCTGCGATGAGAGTGACTTTCTGCAAAGGACCTACTACATGATGATGATGATGAGCCCTATATGCCCTATACGCCTAAAGGCGTGGAAAAGGGTCCTTTACTTTTTATTATTATTATTATTATTATCATGTGCCATGTTGAGCAACACAGCTGATTATGTTTCTCCACTAACAGTTGTCCCATTTTCTTGATTAGTTCAACCACTAATTGTCTTCCATGCTACTTCCCACCCATCCAGTTTATACTCCTGATGTCTTTCTATATGTATGCATGAGTATGTTTGTTCGATTTAGTGTATATGTAGGTGTGCATATGTGTGCTTTTGTGTATTAGTATTTGTGTGTCTTTGTATGGATGCGTGTAAATTTGAGCATATGTGTGTGTGCATGCGTGCATGTGTGTGTAAATATAAGCATATGTGTGTAAGTAAGTAAGTAGAACGCAGCACTTATGGGTTACACCCGTGTGCCATGATGTTGATCCGTTGAATAAACACAATCATAAACCAGGTAAGAATATTAAAAAAATACAATTAGTATCATCATTTGCAATTAAGATATTAACGCCATTGCTCTCTTGTCTGTAACCAGCTTAATTAATGTTTTATCTTACAGCCAGTACATCAATTATGGGGTCCCCACTCAAGCCCTCATGCCTGCAGGACTCATGCCTAGGGGATATACATCAATGGCTGCATCATCACCTATGACAACCTACCAAATGTCCCCCAACCCAGCAACCACAGGTTGGATGCCCCAGTACTTGCTTCAGCCTCATCAGTTGTCACATGTGAGTAATTGATTGCTTTAGCCCTCACTTTAAGCTAGTGGTCACATTGATGTATCCCTCCATGTGAATGTAGATTCCAAAGCTTACATTTATCTGTGTGACTTATAGTATTTGAAAAATTCATTGCTTAGATCAGATTTATGTAATATTATATTCAATAAACTTTCCCCATCTTATTAAAGTATCTCAGATTCTGATGTCAATGCTACAAGAATGGCCTATAAATAGACATTCTTTAGGCAGAGGTTGATTGACTATGAGTATGTATGTTTGTGTGCGCGTGCACATTAACAAATGGATAAGATGGAAAGACAGAGTCAGAGAATGTGAGACAGAGAGAAAGAGCAATATTAATATGTTCTAATTAGCACAATTGTAAAATGATAGGAGGATTCAACACAAATTTTATTCCTAATGGTATGGTCCGTTTTGACCTAATTTTTTTTTGCTGTATAGCAAAAGCCACAATAAAAATGATGAAATCTTTAAAATCAACAACTAAATAATGACACACATTTACTATAGAAAATAAGCAATGTTTTTAATAACAGAAAATGTAATACAGAAGTAAAAACATAGAATAATTAAAATTCTGGCAGGTTCTGTCGCCCATGCTTCATGTATCATAATGCACTTCATGTGTACTATTTTATTCCAAGATAGTTCTCACAGCATTTGTAGTCAGTATGTGTAACTCATTTTTCTTATAGTCCATGTTGTATGGCATTGATCATTATGTTTGTGTACAATATTCTGTTAAGTATACTATTTCTGATGCAGATATTCTTCCATGATATGATGCCAGACTGCAGTGTCCTCGCTTTTAGTCTCCCTCTGCCTCTCTTCCCTTTCAAATTGCCAGTTGTCATGACTTATTCCACTTTTTCTCTTCTCATGTCATGACCAAACAATGTAGATTATCTTCTTCAAATTCATGTAGTTCTTCTTGTGAATTTATGACTTTCTAGACATTTAATTATTTTATTTTATCTGTTTATGGTGTTCTCATCCTTCTTCTCACCACCTTCCACACAGTTTATCACTAATCTTAGTATAATAAAGTTTACACAATCATTATCATTACTTAATTTTAGTGTTGCCTTTCCTTTGGAGTTTATCGTAAACAGTGCAGGGTGGGAGAAGGATCATCTTAAATGTGCATCATGTGTTCTATAAAATACTGCTTAGACTGTGTTATGGAGAGAAGAAATTTCATCACTGACTTTAACTGGCTGTAATTCCCCTGACACCTTATCCTAATCAAGAACCTAGCTCAGTGGCATGAGCAATCAGGTCTCTTCACACCATGTGATCTTCAACGTGTATCAGTTCGTGTGTTGACATCACTCCATATCAGGAAAAAAGCTTGTCAAGAATCATCTCATCTTACATTGTCTTCCTTTGTCTCTTTTCCCACAGATCTTTCCAATGGTCTTTCTTCTTATAACACGACCAACATGTATCAGTTCGTGTGTTGACATCACTCCATATCAGGACAAAAGGCTGTCAAGAATCATCTCATCTTACATTGTCTTCCTTTGTCTTTTTTCCCACAGATCTTTCCATTTGTATTTCTTCTTATAAAACGACCAAAAAGTGACGACTGACTCTTTTTGATGTTTGTGATAAGTTGTCGTCGAGCCCCAGCTTCTTTAAATACATCTAGGTTACTCTTTTTGGCTGTTGAGGAAAATCTAAGAATTCTTCTGTAAAACCACATCTCTGAGGCCTCAAGAACTACTTCCTATACTATAACACTATTGTACCAATCATTAGAAAAGGTGCATCAAAAATCATTAAGCATATCGTCTGCAATGTGGCTCTAATGACAAGTTTATGATCACCTAGTATTTCTCCTGTCCCAAGTATTTTCATGCCCAAGGCACTTTAATATTCTGTGTCCATCACTGTGGTTTACCCCTGCCTCTTCTTCCAGGAACAATGCTTTCCATTATTGACAATTCCATTACTGAAATCAAACTTGCTGTTTGTTTTTGAAGACATAATAAATCTTCTTTAATTGTAAAATATTCGTCTGGTGAAATTTGTGCTTACCTTATTGTGAAAAAAAGGTCATAGAGATTGTTAATTTGTAAATTGTAGTTTTCTTTTAAGGTGTCAAATAGTTTTCATGAATTTATTCTTCAATTTTCCAAATTTTGAATTTGATTTAAACTTCTGATTATTGTTTGTGATTGTAAGCTTCAATTAAATTCCAATAATTTAGCATAACACTCTGTCCTTCTCTGTCTCTTTCTCTCTCTCTTTCTATACATATATATATATATATATATATATATATATATATATATATATATATATATATATATATATATATATATATATATATATATAGAGAGAGAGAGAGAGAGAGAGAGAGAGAGAGAGAGAGAGAGAGAGAGAGAGAGAGACTCATTTTAGCAAAGCAAAGACTAAACAGTATAAAGAACCTTTGCGCAGCACCTGCAAGCGAGTTTAAGTAAATATTTTGAGATCATGCATATTTCCTATGGCTCTTATGGATAGGAATCACAGATTATTACCCAGTCATTGAAGGAAAAAATCAGAGCTTTTGAACTGAAATAAGACATACAAATTCTTAGAATACTATGGACCATAAAGAATAAAAATGCTAACATCCTACATGATCTGGGTATGGAGAAAAATTGGCTAATAAATAGCACCCTGTCCTGAAAGCTGAGACTTTTTGGCCCTGTTACACATAACGATCGTGTGGAGAAAGTGATTAAAAAGGGTATAGTTTCCAGAAAATGACACAAAGGTAGACCTCCACGAGGCAGACCTCGGTTGCACTGGCAAGGATCCTGAAATACTTTGGGTAGATTTTTTTACTCCAAAGTTTGCCCGGGCAGCACTGTTAGTCTACTCTCTTTTGATTTCCTACTGCCAAAGTATTTTTTATGTGCGCAACCATACACACGGGCGTCCGATCTTACTAACCAGAGACCAGGGGGAAATTACTAGAAGTTCACGTGAAAAAATCCCAGCCTTCACCGGGGTTTGAACCCGGGACCTCCAGCACTCAAAGCGGATGCTATACCCCGAAACCATTCAGCCCGCTAGAAGAAGTAAACATAAATATCTGAATGGCTTGACTGCACGTCATAATCAAGACTATTGCTCAGTCTTTGGAGATCTTGTGAGATGGTGACCTCTTATTGCCAGGACACATTCTGATGATGATATATATGAAAAACTGAAGACTGCCTTTTTTTTAATGAGCAACTTAAGACTGCATTCAGCAACATATATTAATCATGAAAGAATCCTTGCATATTTATAAAAATATGTATGAAGTCACAATATAAACCTATGAATTTGCATATAGGATCTTAAATCCACTAAGTCAAACATCTATTTCTAATGCTTGTCCCATATAGTTTGAGAATGATAGTATTATATGTAAGCAGATATTTTGTTGGGATTCTTCCTCCAAAGCTTTTGAAATTGTGTGGAACTTTAGTATTGTTCTCAGGGGCATGATAATTGGAACATTATTCATCAGATCTTTCTTTACATTGAAAGCATGGTCTCTTTTCAATGCAGAGTTTTTTAATGCATGCTTGCATTTGGTTTCTTTATTTTAATGTACATAGTGTTTGCATGTAACAACAGTACCTTACATTATTTAGACAATATGGAAACCTATCAACACTGTGTATACAGTTGTAAACTATTTTAACTTGAGCAAAGATCAACTTATTCCTAGCATGACTTACATGTTTGTTCATGACTGAAACATTTTTGGCACATAATTTATGAGTTATGTACATAATGACAGCCACTCTCAGGAGTAAACAATAAGGTTAGGTAATATGTTAAATTAAGCATAAATATATATAATTAGTGTCTGTTCTGTGGTTAAGTCGATGTGAACGCTTCATAATGCCGGGATGCCGGGTTCGATCCCAGCTGCGGGCCATGGGCTTTGCGTTAGTTTCGACAGAGGTATCAAGAAAGCCGACCGTCCAGAAAGCAATGGCAAACTACTGGACGTAAATTTGCCTAGAAAAACCACACAACAGCCAGGGGCTGTTGGGGTTGGTTCTGCAACATTCTGTAAAGGATACACAACTAACCTATATTTAATTAGTGAGCATTGCTGGCCTTATACGTATGATAAATCAACTACATATGAAACTCGTTATTTCAGAAACATGGACAACAAAGTGAAAAGACAAAAGATAAAACACAAAATGATAATAGAAACACAATTTTACAGTTTACAAGGACTCACCCTTCAAAACATAACCCCTAAAAACCTTACTCTTTGAAATCCGAAACAAAAAACATTGCATTTAAAAAGACTAGTTACAATAACACAGTTTTAATACCTAAAATTGATTTGCCTCATTATCTCTGGTATTCCTACATACATTCAGGATAAAAACCAGTTTTCCGGAAGGCTAACCTGGTCAACAAATGCTAGCAGAAGTTGGATATGACGACTGAAAGGCACAAATATCGCAGTCATGATTTAATAGGGTACAATGCAATTACATCTCTGGATGAACACAGAAGAAGAAAAAACCAGTTTTAAGTTTGCTAGATAAATTTATCCCAGAAAAGCCTGATTCCATATCCATAAAAGTAAATAAAGGACCCTTTTTACGCAAAAGTGGCAAAATGGTTTGTCAAAACAAAACACAGTATAGTGATAAGTAAATCAAGAGACAGACATTATTTTAAAAAACTGGACTGTAAGCTAATAAAGTAGAGGGAGGTATAACATCTGAGGTAAGATGTCTTGCAGAGATTAGAACAAGAATTGCCACTGCAAAAGTGACCTTTAGCCAGATGCAAAAGATACTTGCCAATAAAAAGATGTCAGTTGCAGTGAGTAAAAAATGCCAAGGTGCTGTAGAGAGCCTGTGTTGTTCTATTATTGTGTACATAGAAAATAACCAGATAAGCTGAAAAGCACTTACTTAAGCCGAAAAGCACTTACTCACAGCAGAGATTTGGTTTTTTGAGAAGTATGCAAAGAATGTCTTGAAACTCTGAAAGATAAATGAAGCAGTCCTTCTTGAGATATATGAAAGCCATAAACTGATTACAGCAATTATATGCAGACAGCTTATGCTTTTTTTTTTTTTTTAATGTGGATATGCTATAAGAAGTAGGATTGAGAACTTGGTGACAGTAGGCAAGATTTGTGGAAAAAAAAGTAAGAAGAATGCAAAGAGATAAATACTTGGATGGCTCAGCTATATGGATAGGGTGAAAACAAAAGTGCTGATCTGATCTGTGATTCTGGTGATCGTGTGAGATGGCAAAACATGACAGCATATACATATTGGCAGGGCATTTGATGAAGAAGATGATGATAATGCAAAGAAGTTGTCCAGTCTAATTTTTCTTTTACTATAGTTTCCTCTTTGGTGTTTTTCTTGTTTGTGAACCAGTTTCTGTATCTGTTTTTGATCTAAACTACTGTGTGTGTTAATTTTTAAAACAGATTCACAAACTCAAAATGTTCCCAATTATAATGTAGTTGAGAATATATTCTTTTTTTTTTAAATCTTAATTTTGTAAGTTAAGGGAATATTTATTCAGTCACCTGCATAGTTTTGTTTTTCTTTAATACATTTGAATTCTTAATGTCACACATAATTCTCGTTTACTAAAGTATTGTTTTCATAATTCTGTATCACTTCATATTTCCCTAAAGAGGACAAAATGGCTAGACACTCGTCTGCAGGCCTGAAGTTGTGGGTTGAAATCCCCATTGAGCTGTTTTTCCCCCTTTAGAAATGGCCTTGGATCCCAGTGTGACCTAGCCATAAGTGGGCAACAAGTGAAATCCAGGGAAGTAAAGGTGGCCAGCCTGATGTTAACCTCATCATCCACTGTGGGCCAGATGGTCTATCAAAATATGAGTCTAGCATTATTTATCAGAAGTGCCATTGGTATGTTAGAGTCCTCTACTTTTGCTTTGTATGTACAACAGGAAGTAAAGGTTAAAACTTGTAAATTGTGCATGCTCGTGTGTCCAGCATTTTTATTTGAAGCCCTGTGGTAGTTTACTGTACCTGCATGTGTGTTGTGGTATGCTTTAGTGTTGCTAACAGTGTGGTGTCTCTAATCTACAGATACTACCAACTACAGCTCTCCACCATGATGTGTCTGCCATGCTGGATCCTAATGGTCTGATGTAGATCATGCCAGTAGTAACCCTATACAAAACAGCCTCATTTTGTATCTGCAGCCCAGATTTTTATCTTCACTTGGGGCAGAAATTTCATTTTTACTTATCTGCCAGCAGCAGTTTTCTTACTTGTCTTATTTGTTGATGACATCTCTTCTTTTGTCATATTTTGTGTGTCCTGACTTTGCATATGCCTGAGACTTATACAGGACTGTACAAAGACGTTGGTACAGTTTGATGTTTTTTTAAAGTAATTTTAAACTGTCTTAAAATAAATGCAAAATAAATGTTCTGATAATGAATTCCGCATCATGATTTTTTTTTTAAAGCTTTTGTTGGCATTTTTTTTTTTTTCATAATTTTAAAAATGTCACTTCCTAAATGGGTCTGCTATTTTTTTTTTTTTTTTTAGATTTTAACCAGACAGAGTGTCATTTAATGCATTCATAAAGATGCATTACTGCTTTTCAAAAGGAAAAATTGTCTTTGTAGGTTTGTAGTTAAAGAAAAAAAAAAGATAAAATAAGTTTGAATTGCTTTTCGTCCAGATTTAGGTATAATGATATTTATGTAGTAAAGATTGGGACATGTATTTATTTACCTCATATAATATATACAGCTGCAGTAACAAGACAGAACAGTGTAAAGATATTTCTTATCAGCTGTGATAGATTTTTCTTATACTGAAAACATGCATATTTATTAATTGCATGAAAATCAAATACTTTAAAAAGCAATATTGAAAATAGTGAATGTTGTTACTCAACTATCCTTTTTTTTTTTTGCTTTCCCCTCTAATCATATGATTTAATTTTTCTAATACATGTTAGTGACTAGATATACATTAAATAAAGAAGATGGTGGTAGTTTGGGCAGATCTGGATGGGATGTGAAAAGAGAGAATCCCACATTGACATTGAAATGAAAAATGAATTAATTGAGCAAGCAAGAGCATCCAAGAAAACTCATACAGCAAACGATCATAAGAGAGGCCGGGGGAGAGGGGGGGGGGGGGGGGTTTACCCATGATTTAGACAAGATTGCCTAGGGTAGAATGGAATGGGAGAATTGACTGCAATCCCAGTATGAAATATAAACGGCGAAATATGATGATGCCTTGGATGGAAATAGGATGTTCTGCTTTAACGCATCTTTCATTTGAAAATTAACTTCTGTGTTACAATGAAATAGCATCTGCATTAATAGTTCTGCTCGTAGTAAGTGGAAGTTATACAACAACCACTTAATTTAACTCATCAACTGTGTGTTTTCCAGTCTAGCAATTTTCTTTTTTTGGCATGCTTTTTTTTTTTTTTTTATAAATATTTTCTTCACAAAATTAAGGCTAACAGTTTACCTAAGGCAATTCAAAATTAAAAAAAAAAAAAAAAAACTCCAAGGACTAAATTTTTAACATTTTAATTTTAGCTAACTGTTACTTCTCCTGCTTTTATGTTATATTTTTACAAATTGTTGGATTAGAAAGAATCAGACATAATTTAAATGGTTCTGTGACTCATTTACTATGCAACATTTATGAACGTCTTTATTTAAGTGTGTGAGTGAGACAGTGATTTTTCATGAGGAGTTTGTTTTATCTATGTTACTAACAACAAATGGTGAACTCATATTTCCATGAGATACTGTGAGCTAGTTTTAAATGTAGTCCCAATTTTTTTTTAGAATGCTGGTTTTTTTCTACGATATCTTCATTGCACATTGTTCGATTTTGCTGCGCATGTGAATTTTACAATGTTCCAGATTTTTGCCAGTGAGTGTAAATAATCATATTTGCCTGAATATCTGTCTGAGCTAGGAGGCTTCTGTAGTTTTAATCTGAAATATCCTATTGATTAAAAAAAAACTGAAATGTATTTTAACCACAAGTGAGCCATAGGTGGTACATGGAATTGCATTCAAATTATTTTGCACCATAAATACCTGTAGGGATCATTTGTTTCAGAGTGGGTATATTCTTCATGTTCATGCTCATGCTGTCCATTTACAGATGGTAACCAACAGTAGTCACCCAGGGTCAGGCAGTACCCTTGACCCTTCTTCCATGATCCCTCAGCTGGCAGCTCAGATGGGACAACTCCAACTGTCAACAACTTCGGTAGGAACTCAACATCAGCATGTTGCCTATCTGCTATTCATTTCTCTAGGCCAATGACTCTTTCATATTGATAACCATTATCTCCCCAGCAAGACTTTTCATTTCTACTAAAATTTCTTGTTTGAAAATGTTTCACTCCATCAAGTTTGCTTGATTTTGTGCTTTAGTGTCCTCTTTGATGCTGTAAAATGCATTAACAGGTCTTTGTTCTTTTCACGTAGCTTAACACAGTCTGGATAGCCAAGCTGTGTAATGTAGAGAAAGTCTCTTATTTAACAGCATGCTATATTTTCAGATTCATAAGCATGAACAACAGAATTTCAGCAGATGACGCAACTTTCTTTTGTGTTTAAATATTGTTTTAAAAAAAATGTCTCATTGTCATTGCTTGCTAGATTCATCTGTGCCTTAACTGACACAGACTGTTTCCTTTGACTTTGTTCTCTACTATAGTTTTAGTTTCATTACAGGTCTAGAGTATGTATCATTTATCCAGACCATTAGTAAGCACCAGTCTTGTCCACTGTTAAGTATTCTTTAAGTCTGGAGATGGATTGGGTTTACATTTATGTGTATCTGTAAATGATACACACTTCAATATGTTTGTGTGCAGGAATAGGAAATATCTTTAATTGACTTTATGATGGGTTTGATCAAGATTTCAAACATTTCCTAATGATGTTATGTGAGTCGTGGACTATCTCCCAATCCTTAAGAAATAAAATAGAGGCTTTTTAGCTATAGAAAGATTTTCAGAATACCATGGACAAAGAAAAGAAGAAATACTGACATTTTAAAATATCAGAACATCAAGTAAAATTGGCTAATAAACAGCATATTGTCTCAGAAGCTTAAATATTTTGGTTACATTAAGTGCCATGGTGGATTGGAAAAAATTATAGTAGAAGGCATGGTACCAGCAAAGAGAGGCAGGGGCCAACCAACATGAAGATGGGCAGAGGATATAAGTGTCTCCTTGAATATGAAAGTACATGAGGCGCGAGAGCTGGCAAGAGACCGATTCTCTTTCAAGCAGACCGTGATGAGAGCGACATTCTTCAAAGGACCTGCTACATGATGATGGTGATGATTAATGATCTTAGATTTGAAAATTTATTAAATTCTGTTAGTACCAAGCAACTGTTTGGTTCTACTTATTAATATTTTGTTTTTTTATTTTAAACTTATCATGCCACAT
The DNA here is from genome assembly GCA_905116865.2 of Candidula unifasciata. Taxonomy (NCBI): domain Eukaryota; kingdom Metazoa; phylum Mollusca; class Gastropoda; order Stylommatophora; family Geomitridae; genus Candidula; species Candidula unifasciata. The sequence continues at coordinate 835,533 of CAJHNH020001868.1, forward strand.
CCAGTTACAACAGTCCACACTGTATTCTGGAAAAATTACAAGTCATTATCATTTGCCTCAGAACAGCGCACAACCAATTATGCAGCCACACACACACACACACACATATATATATATATACATACATACACACAAATTTTAGGATAGGTGACTCAGCCATGTGTGCATGTGGAAAGTCTCCCCAGAGAGCAAATTACATATTCCAAAACTGCACTGAATATCACATATTATGGCAAACCTTTAAGGCAGAAAGAACAACAGTGCAAAGTAGACCTGATGGGCCAGTGAGTGAACTAAAACCAACAGTAAAAATTTTTACAATAGACAAAATTGCAGATATAGACAACTTATTTAAGGCAAATGAAAAAAGAAGAAAAAAGACTAACCAATACTGTTCCAGTTATTACATCAACTCCTCTCCTTAAATACTATAATTTCAAGTCAATCTGTCCCAAACATTTATTACTGTAGGTAAAATCTTTCTAAGAGAGAATGGGCCACATTTTGTCTTCCTGAAACTGAAAAAGTTAATTATTTTATTAAAGAAAAGCTTTTGCTGTAAGACACAAGCGGTACTTATTTTATTATTTTGTTGTTTTACTTATACTTCACCATTAAAACATGCTGTCTTCTAGCTGGTAATGCGAAAAATGTTTCATAATTTATTATTTATTATGAAATGTAATGGCTTTTATATCTGCATTATATTTTGGAGCTCTAGAGGTAGAAAGATGCATAAATATTAAATGTTATAAACAAATTTAATTGAAAGTTTTTTTTACCTTGCCCCATAAATTCATCTCATGTTGAAAATAAAATGTTGAGGAGCATAGTGTAATACTGAGCATAAATATATAAAATAGTGTTTTATTTCAAATGTCAAGGATTTAGACAACAAAGACGTGTGAATTGTCTGCAAGCTCTGCATATTAATTGTCTGTAAACATTAAATTTTCAATAAACTCTACTGTAGATTTCCCCCAAATTTCATTTTAAGCAAATACAGCTCATGCTGGAAAATGAAAGTACTTTTAATTACATCTGTATTTTTTTTTTTTAAATAAATTGTCTTGTACATACACAATCAAAGGTCTTTTTTAAATAGTTTGTTCATTTCTGCAATTTCCCCCCAACTGCTATTATTATTCAAGGTGCTTTTTTTTCACACTTAACCTTAAAGGTAATAATGATGTTTTGCTTACATTTTCTTTGTATTACTGTAAAATCTACCAACCAAAGAATCATTTTTAAAATATGTGTGCGTGTTTTTTTTTTTTTTTTTTTTTTAGCTGACATCAAAGTCATAATAGTTTAAATGCTTTTAGCTTGGACTCAAATTTATTTGTTAAACAATGCTAATTTTAGTTAATGATACCATTTATTGGGGGGGGGGGGGGTAGCCAGGGTAGCATAGTGGCTAGATGCTTTCTTGCCGACCCAATGATCATAAGTTCAAATTAGCAATGTACCAGATCTTTTTTTTTTTTTTCAATTCACCTTGTCTCCCACGTTGACCAAACCTAGAATGTGTACCAGAAAATGTCATGGAAGACCAAGGTGACCAGTCTGTTGTTGACCATATTACCCATTGAGTGCCAGCTGGTCTGTGAAAATTTAGATTTAACACCTAAGTCGAAAGCACCTCAAGGTGTGTAAATGGTCTTTTACTTTTTTTAAACCACTATTTAGACAATTATTTCTTTTTTTTTTATTTTTTTTTATCTTGAATAATCTGTGAATAGTGGATAGTAATTTTTGAGTGGAACCACTGCTGATGATTTTATGTAAATCAGCAAAAGTGCGACACAGATATATGCAAAACAATTTGATAAACCAACTGCACATATTTTTAATATAATACACTGTACAGGTTCACTTTTTATGAACAGTGTACTTTTGATGTAAATAAAATGTCTTAGATTCACTTTATTTTCATTGAGTTTTAAATACAAACTGTACACTGCATAGGCAAACACTATACACACTGCATACAGAGACATTAATGAGTGTAGGCACATCTGAGAGCTGCCCTATGCATTTACTTTGCATATGCAAGCTTCAAGATTTTGTTGGGACTGACATGTTGTTCATTAGTGTTCAGATGAGCCAGTAAGGATTTTTGCATGATTTTAATTGGTATAGGACCAGAGCAAACTGTCTACAGCAAAGATGGAACCTTGACTAGCAAGTAACGACTAAAGACTCTGCACATGCTTATTAAACAGTTCACAATTGCATTTCTAATGTTTCCATTTCCACATTAGGTGCTGCATACCTAATGTATTTTTCAAGTGTATTTTTCTTTGTGTGTGATAAGCATATTAGAAATTAAAACAGTAACATTGGCTTAAATGTGTTTTGGTGATAAATTCCAGGTATTGAGATTCAGTTATGCACTAAAAACTGTTGAGCAAAAGAACCTTATTTTATTCAATATTATTTCACTGAAGCTAAAATATTTTGATCATATCAAGTGCCAAGACGGATTGGAAAAGTTTATAGATGAAGGCATGGTACCAGGAAGGATGGGCAGGGGCTGACCAACATGAAGATGGGCACAGGATATAAGTGACTCCTTGAAGATAAAAGTACATGAGGCTGGAGAACTGGCGAGAGACCGAGTTTCTTTCAGGCAGACTGTGATGAGAGCAACATTCTGCAAAGGACCTGCACATGTTTAAATTTCATGCTTGTTTAATGCAGAATTATCCATGAAATAAACAGAATAGTTTGTAAATTATTATCATCTTCTTCTTAGTGTTCACCTGCTACACACTCCAGCAGACAGTTCTGGTTGTTGATCCACTTCTGGACTTCAGTTATGTTCCAGAACTTGAGTTTTGTATGCACATCCATTTTACAGATCTGGCTTGTTTGTAGGCAGACTGTTGATTCTATGTCTCTCAGGTAGATGCATTCTAACTTTGAAGGAAACTCCTAATTGTAAATTTGAAGTTATCCTGGCAAGTCACGTGACTGCGGTGAGCTTCCAGCGGCCAGAAAAAACACACACACGATGTGTCGGAAGAAACTATTCCCATTTAAGTTGGATTTATTCAGTTTTGTGCTTCATTTTATGCTGTTGTAACTCTGTAGTAATGCACCTGACGAGATACAGCGAAATATGCCTGGCAATAAATTGTGCCATGTATTGTTTGTGTCCGCATTATTTAAATTTATTATGGGAATACATTGTTTTGAACTCCTAATTAGTTTAATTGTATGATTCACATGTTAGGGAAGAAGTAGATTCATCCCCCTACCCCCACAATGTGGCCCCCAAACCCACAAGAGAAATTATTATTATAATTATTAGTTTGCAGCAGATTTACAAAATCTATCCAGCTGTATTTGACCTGAGTTTTTTGAAAAATACCCTAAGTTACCCGAAAGGTCTCAACCAATAATCTTATTTAATGTAGTCTTCATAGGACTGCAGACGTGTCATCCAGTAATCCTGCCAATCCAGTGTTGGAAGCATTTCAGGAGGGCATTTTTGAGAATGGAGTACTGCTTGAATGCCATGTGCCATACCACATAATGTCCTCTCATGACTCTATTCAGGTACCTTTCAACAACATTGTCAGTTTGGAAACAGTCAAACATTTTAAAGAGGGTATTAGGACAGTATTGATCCTGATGAACCAAAGGAAACTAAATGAAAATACCTTATCTGATCCAAAGAATCGACAGATGCATTGTTGTGATGGTGCTGCACAGCATTATAAAGGTAACAAAAAACCTCCATACGGTGCACTCTGGAAATGTGTTCACCTTGTGTTGAGTACTTGTGATCTATCATCCTATAGGAGTTAAAGTAAACATTACAGCATGACTTGGACACTGTGCATCGTTACTGATACTATGCATAATCAAACTGTCCGTCAGAATGAGATGTACTGAACCAATACTTATCTCCACCTCATCGTTGCATAAGTTCCCAAATAGTAAAACTGGTGGTTTTGTATGATTAGTCTGCAATTGATCAGTAACCTCTAAATTTTATTTTGTTGGGCATCTACCAGAATATGGTCCACTTTCCTCTGATCGTCACCCCAGTTTGAAGCAACTGAACCACTCTTTAACTGGTGATATGGTTATCACCGAAAGCCTGAATCTTCCAGATGGTTTCTACTTAGGAGTAACCTAAGTTGATAAAATTTGAATCAACACTTTATTTAAGCTGTTGGTCATTTAAACCACTAATTCACAATCTGACTACCAGCAATGTGCTCTCTGCAAGTAGAAAACAAAATCACACATGTGCAAGAAGGTCTCTTGCACTATTTATACTGCAAAACACCTCCAGTGCTGTATTTGTTTCAGTGGAAATAATTATGGTTGTACCACTTTTGTAAATTTAGAAACTGCAAAACAGATTACATTCTTAAATGTTACTGACATTTGATACACTTTTTTTTGGGTCAACATTTTAAAACACGAATTATTATTGTATTTGTAACACAGGTGTTTAAAGTATTTACGAACGTTATGTTTGTGCACAGATATTTAAATTATTATGAAACTTTTATACTTGATTCGGTGTACCTTTTTTTAAAATGATGTACTGTTTCTGTTTGTTAATAGTTTCTTCTAAGATAGAGTTTGCTTATTTGCTTATGTTTCTTGTAAATGTTTATTTATGATATGTTATTCTTCAAATGAAGTAAATGGTTTCAGGAATAAGACTGGATTAATTTGTTATCTGGGTAATGCATTCAAAATGTGATTCTATTGCTTCAAAGTTTCTTTTGTATAAGTGTTATATAAGTCATTAAGGAGGAGCATCACGCAGATGCAGACAGTCAGCTACCACACGTGTGCCTGCTGTGGTAGTATGCATGCCCTGTATGAACCTATAAGAAAACTAACCACTCATGAGATGAGATGTTTGAGAATGGCTGTGAATAAAACCAGAAGAGGTCGAGTGAGAAACGATGTGATCACAAGAACTGTTGGAACAATACTGAATGTCAAATTTATTGAGAAACAAAGAATGAAAGGGTTTGGCCATCTAATGAGAATAAAACCAACGATGCCAGCAGCAAGAGCGTACAATCTGAAAATCAAAACACCAAGAAGCAGAGGAAGACTGAAAAGAATATGGATTGAAGGAATCACTGAAACCCTGACGCTTCATAACATCACGGCATATCAAGTGACTTAGTGCACCCTGGCTCGGCTGGCAATCGTTTGATGAACTGTGACACCTTACGCAGTAAGCAGATATTGACAAAAGAAGAAAGAATAAGAAGAATGAACCTATTGCTTACAGTCTCATTGTTGGAATTATCTGACATTAAAAAGATCATGGATATGTCATTTACTGTGACCTCAGAGGTAAATAAGAACTTACACAGGGTAACATTGTCAGCTTTCTGAAATTGTTTATCCTGCATAGACAAATACAAATTAAAATTTGCCAAAAAGACCATTCATGACCAAGAAAATTATGGCATGAATTCAAGAAGGGCAAAGAAATTTTTTAAATGCCTGGACACACTGGGTATCAAAAGGTAAATAAAAAAGATTTTTTCAAAGCAGATGGACATATCATGAGGAAAAGCAGGCAGAGAATCACTCAATGAGCACTGAAATGAGAAGTAGATGGATTGAAGAAATAAGGGTGTTCCAGGAAAATTCTTCAGACATTGTTGAAAGAGGCCAAAGGTGATGGACTGGATTCTATCCATTATAGCTACATAACTGCACATTACGATGACACAGATCATTCCAGAAGTGAATCTAGCAGATATTATTAGTTTGTAATAGATTTTTTTTTTTTTTTTTTATTTAGGATCTAAATTATGACTTACTTGTTATATGTACAGACATCCTACAACATCAGCCTTAGCCATTCATGCTTCATCCTCCAATTCAGCAGCCATCTCAGTTTCTCCATGTTCTGCGTGCCCAACAGCAGTTGACAGGCATCTTCTGTCTTTGCCCCGCAACTGGTTTCTGCAAGCTAATCCTCATTTAACACCCTTTTACAACAGGCAGTTCATTGTCTCTAACTACTTTGTCTTAACTGAGTTGAGTTGAATCAAAAATCAACATCACAGCACTTTGGGCATTCCCATGTGTGGTCCATCCTTATCTTCATCAGCCAACGCAGAGTTTCAATACTGATGGTACCAGTCACATTCTGGTTATATGTCCGTCTTGCCTTTCCTCTGAGTGTAGTGAGCCGGCCAGACCCTCTGGTTACACCCAGGTGCCTCATTCTCTCCAGGCCATAATAATCTTGTTTCTCTACTGATTCCATTGCTTGTTTTTTTTTTTGTGTCTTAATATCTCTGGAACACAGCGTATTAGCATCTCTGCTCTGTCCATACTTCTTCCTCCAATAACCACTGCAAATACGGCCAGTCTGTCAGCTCTTTATTTTTTCTTACAACCTGCTATATTCTGGTGTATACAGTGAATAGGCAGGACTTCTGGATTCTGTCAACTCATTCTAGTGAGAGTTTGCCAGTTTGGATCTGCTTAAACATGCTCATTCAGTCTGTCACTATCAATTTGTGAGTTGCTTTCTGTTCACAAACCATGCAAGTACACCTAGTATAGTTGCTATCTGGTGACTTTCTTCCTTCTTTTACTGTTTTCCCATTTGCCTGCACTGTGCTGTGTGTGCCTATCAAGACCACACTGCATGAATAACAGCCATTCTGTATAGATGATGACCTCACCTAAGTGAATGTGCTCATGATTGAGGGCCTTTATTTCAATATTAGTGGCTCTATTCTCTGCAGTACCTGCCCAGGGTGATTGTTACCTCAATGTGCTGCTGCAATTTTTCTGGTGTTTTTGTCCATTCAGCACCAAGCCTGAAAAAATGTCTTTTAAATCTATCAGCTGTTTAAGATTAGTTTAGTAAATATATACCCAGGAAGTACACTTATTCATATCAAGATGATTTGCTCAAACACTTTGAGTGTAGTTCTTCAAGATGGGAAAAATGGAATTATGGTACAACTGCTGGTAACAACAGGTTTGCCTGCTACCACTCATCCTGTTTCAAATTTCTTTTAAAAAATATCAAAAATCATTATAAGTCATGATGAATAATAATGATTAAAGAACTCAGTTTCAGTTCTCTGAACCAAATGATTTGGCTTTAATTATCTATTTGTGCTTCTGCACCGTTCACTCGCTTATAAAGGACCTTGACCACATCCAGGTGGTCATGCATCAATTTTGGGCTTGTTGTGAAGAGAAATCAACTGGAAAACTTAGTGCAACTTGCAAACATGATGAGAAAAGAGTGAGAGGACAAAGAGGCAGATGCCTATAAGGCCTGGCCACATGGAATGCACAGTATAAGAATACAGGTCTGGTGTGCATCTTTGGTGAATGTTGATGATAAAATTAGACAAGTCCTACAGAGTGATACAGCAGTGGATAATAATTCAGTGATTCCTGGAGAGAAAGTCTGTCAAGGTAAAAATGTATGCAGTATGTAAGACAAGTTGACCTCATGAAACATTTATGTTTGAAGTTACAAACAGTTGCTGCAAGCTGTATTCTAAATGTTGCTTACTGTACATATTACAATCTTTATGAAGTATTCATTGAAGGGATGTTGAATGTACCTAACATTTCAGCCAAACAGGCTGATTTATCCACCTCAGGGAGGCTCCTATGTGTAGTCTGGGCTTGGGGTAGGTACTTGTATACTTTCACGGTGAAAGCCTTGAATTTTCACCAAACTGAGGTTAGATTTGCAAGTGAGTTGTTGAATATGTTAAAGCCCCTTGCAAATTAATGCCCTCTTGAACATGCTTCATTTATGGTGGTGGGAATTAACTCAGTTTCATTTTTGTAATAACATTTCAATCAAATTTTCACACCAGTTTTCTTATTCATGTTTTTAAAATAAATCCTTGTATAATGTTTTCCTTATTTCTGTTTACTGTGAACAGTTTTTTTTAAATGAAAGATGAAAGTGATAAGTAAGGTAATTAGATGTGATTGTAAATCTTTTTTCTTTTCTTTAAATTTGAAACTTGTAATATTTGCAAGCACAGTGAAACCCACATAATATTGCAACCAGCTGGTGCATTTTTATGCCTTATTCTAGTTATTTTTAAGACAAAATATTAACTGTTACAGAACCAAGGAGGTTTAGCATGGGAGACCCAAGGGGTAGTACAGAGAGATGTAAAAGCTAGTGCACCTTGCCTTCACTAGACTACTGGGTAGGAACCCATCAATGTATGATGCTTGAGACGGAAAGAGATAGTTTCTTGAAGTTGAAAAATGAAAACAAAAACTGCACACCAGTGCATGTTCACATTATAAACTTATAATAGCAAGTCCATTTATATTTTTGTCACTTTTACTGTATTTTAAATTGACTGACAACAAATAATTTTATGTAGACTTCCTGTAAAAACTCTTGAAACTTTTGTGCACAGAATTCTTCTTCTTCTTCTTCACTTCATCTTTTACCGCTGTGGGTGTCGAGGGAGATATAAGGTTATGTTTCTAGCTCTTCTGGCCGCCTCGACCAAAGGCACATCGTGCTGTTGTAGAGTTTCTCTGATGTTATCCTTCCATTTTGTTCTTGGTCTACCTCTTGCTCTACATCCTTCTTCTCTTTCCATGTGCACAGAATTAACATTCATAAATAAGGAGATTTCACTAACATAGAATGTTTTTCATTATCTTTAAATAAAGCTACAGATGTTTTATATTTTTAACTTTTCTGATGTGTTATGTAGAGGGGGAGAATAAGAACTTCAAAGTAATTAGGGCACATTCTCTTACTTACAAAAATTTCACATACACAGAGGAGCTGTAAATACAACCGCTAGTTGTGAATGTTTTAATTTGTTTTGAGCTGAGAATAGGCTACAAAATGAAAAGAAGACATGACTGAAGTAAAGCCGTTTTTTTTTCCCTCCTTCCTAAATATTTCACATTTCCCATTTTAAAACATTGTTGCAAATATCTTGCAGTTATTTCTCAAGAATGAGGGCAGTAGAAGTAATATTTGTAAATTTCATGCAGTTTCTAAATTTTCTGGAATGCTAGTGTCTTCCTTCACAACATTTTGAAACTGGATGTATGATATTAATTATATGACATGCAACTAATTTTTGCTTTGTGAGGTCTGTGTAGTTCCCTCTTGCCTGTGTCATCTAAATTTGAGATTGTGAAATTGCATGCAGTTTAGATGACTGAAATAAACTGTTTTTTTTTAAAATAGCCTGGTTGTTTTCGCTTGCATTATGGCAGTATTGTTGTGTGAATTTTTGTGTAGAAACTCGTGTTCATTTATTTGTTTGGGTATTTACTTCTTATTCTAAAAACAGTTAGCAACTGATACATTGAGATAAATTCAGCCTAATTTGCTGAGTTCATTTAAATTTTCAATTTCTGCCTCAGTAGTTAAGGCTGAGATTATTTAAAATATTAATACTGCCTCAGTAATAATAATTAAACTTTAACTACTTAACTGAGCTAAAAATAAGATGTGCTGAAAAAAACTTACACATAAATAGAGAGAAAACCATTTTTTTTTAAAAAAATCCCTATTGTCAAGACAAATACCAGACATCTAAGTTACTGTTTAAATTGTTTAACAATGGGGGAAAAAAACAATGCATTATAAGTAAGCAGGTAAATTGTATTCTTGCTAAAATAGTATTATTTTTAACTCAGATCTTTTAATTACATTCTTAATGTTGTTTCGCTACACAAACACAATAGCTGTTTGTTTCAATAAAATTCATATATAATTTCACATTTTTGAGTAATTAAAAATATAAATAATAATAATTAATTAAAAACTATAATTAATAATAAATTCAGACAAGTGTATCATCAAGTGCCTTAATGTTGTGAAATAGTTGCGATATCACACTGCTGTATATATCATTCACTATCTAACAAACATTTAGTGTTTATGATTAAGTGAGGTCATTGCATTCCTTTCTGGGTCTAACACTAGTCAAATCTCTGAGAAACCAGTAACTGCTTAATGAAACTATAATAAATCACTTAAGGTATGATTTACTGGTGCCATCAGTCTAGTTTAAAATGGACAAACACATGACAATTATTAATTGGTGATGTAAGATAAACAATTAGTCTCTCGGTTGCTTTCATTCAACTAATGAATCTCTCGCTCAATAAATACCGACACAAAGTTCTAACAGTTCTCAGTCAACCCCTTGAAGACTTTAACCCACAAGGTTCACACCTGAAACACAAGTATGATTCAAGTATGCTCTGCTAGCACACTACACTAGCACTATACAGTTTTCAGCCACCCCCTTGAAGACTGTAAACCACAAGGTTGCCACCTGAAACACAAGTTGATCATGCTTCTCTATTTTCAATTTCCAGCAGTATAGGTATATCAGATCATGTGCCGACATCTCGCCATGTAATGACACAGGCCATTAAAAATCTTCTCTTTGTCCTCCTCTGTCTTTCTTTTCATAAATTCTTTCAGATGTAACTACATGTTCCAGTTTATTTATTCTAAACTAATTTTTGCCTAGTAAAACAAAACAAAACAAAACAACAGAAATAAAAAAAAGAAACTTCACATGTTGTGAGCAAAATAGTTAATTTTTCACATCACAGATATGGTTCTTGTCTTTGACGTATGAATTTCCTGTCTGGATGCACAGGCTTCATTTTGAAGGAAATAAAAACAAATGAACAAACTTTATTTTCAAAGGGTCACAAATTAGGCATGCAGGCCCGTCTTACATTTGGCCCTTCCAAACACTTATCTTTCACAAAGGCAGTTGCACTTTATCAACAATGCATGTTATGTTCATATAATAATAGGCAAATTATGAATATCAAGCAAAAAACACACAAGCATGGGTGGTAAAATACATACCTACACTATACAGACAGATCAACTGCTCCCTAACAAGCATGTTGTAAGATGACTATTTAAGGGTTTGCTTAAATTACATGTGTTGGGCCAAAAGGCATAGTTATCACAGCCCTATAAACCACAACACACTGTGCCAACCACCCTTTTAAGCAGAAACACAGAAAAAAGAAGAAGAAGAAGAAGATATATGAAATAATTTAGACTTGGTAAGGAAATAACTCCATAATAATTTAATTTCTTCAGTCTCAAGTAGAATCACACCAATAAAGAATCTGCAAGCAGTCATCAATATGTTAGACAGTCATAGCTAATGGTAGAATTACAGACTAAAACAGCCACACACTGAGCAAGCCAGTAGGTTTGCTGTCTGAGCTACAGTGGAAAGCCTGGGGGCTGCTATACTAAGTGGTCTCAGGGAAGATGATGATGCGGCCTTGACCAGACTGCAAGAACATTAATTCAGAAGAGGTGAAGCCAGACTAGAGAACAATGTAGGCTTGGGATGGGGGGGGGGGGAGGGCAATCATAGAAGAATAGTATACCAAACATGAACAAGTGGTCTCAGTCGTTATATGCTAATATACTCAAGTGAGCTCTTGTAGACTGAATGGCTAACTTTGTGGTGAGGATGATTTGTTAAATTCTAACTAAATAATTATTATTTAATAAAATTGTCAATATTAAAAAAAAATAATGAAAGTTAAAATCAGTTTGACATTCATTAGTCAAACTTCAGACTGACACTATGGAAAACACAGGGGCCACGTTAGTGCAGTCGATAAGAGGCTCACTTTCAAATCCAGCTGCAGCCCACGGTCGGTGTTCGAAACCAGGTGGCTCCCTGGGTGTCCCCAGCCTCTGGGGTAAATGGAGAAACGTCACTGTAGCCACAGAGTTACGTGCGGACGGCGACACGTGTGAACAGCGACACGTGCGGATGGCGACACGTGCGACGGCGACACAGGCGGACAATTCTTATCAGCTGTCCGTATTGGTGGCAGAGCACTTATTGTTTATAACCGTGTGCAATGACGCTGGTTCACATCTTCCGGCTTTACCTTTTTTTTTTTACTATGCAAAACAAAATAAGAGTGAAATTTTCATTATTACTATAAGAAAAGATATCTATAGCAATAAATCGTTTATAGAAGTGATAAGACAGCAGCATTACAAACACTGAAGGAAAATAGTCATCACATTTTATAGTGAAAAATGTAAACCATGTGTATCCAAAATTAAATTCAACATTTTAATTTTAAACCAGCAAATATTAGTAGTGTTCATCTTAAATCCTTTGTGTCACACTGCTTGTAATTTGCATGCCTTGAACATTATTATGCCATAGTCATGGGATGAGTAGTGACCTAAGAATAAAAGAGCATGTGCTTATCATCCCATGATAAATAGCTTCTGTTACTGACTGTTAAGAAAATGACTGGATAGATCCTAAATCAATGCAAAGAAGCTCAAAAAGCAGTGACATGAGGTTTGAACAACAAACAGATCAACATCATGGCACATGGGTAGTAACCCATAAGTGCTCTGTTCTTCTTCTAACTCAAGTCTGAGCCTGAACAAGCTCAGAATAGTGTACAGGCTCTGTAGCACGGGTGAGGATCCTGAAATCCTTTGGGTAGATTTTAACTCAAAATCTTTCCCGGGCAGCGCCGTTAGGCGACTCTTTTCGATTTCCAACTGTCAAGGGATTTTTTTTATGTGCGCAACAATGCACACAGGCATTTGATCTCACTACCCAGAGACCAAGGGAAATTACTAGAAGTCCCAAGTCCACGTGATAAAATCCCAGCTCTTACCGGGTATTTAACCTGGAACCTCTAGCACTCGAGGCGGACACCATGCCTGAAGACCACGCAGCCCCAGTGATATGTTGACCAGTGGACATTGATTACAGAATACAGGCAGCTTAAGATAACGAATGTGTGTTGAAGACAACAGTAACAGACTGACACAGATGTTTTGTAAAGGTCATGAGAATAGGACAAATCTTCCACAGCCAGGTAAAGTGAACATTGTTGCAATCGAAAAAAAAAAAAAAAACATTGCCAAAATTGATGCAGTGATACAGGTGAATCACTGTCAAAGCATGAAAGAATTTAACTGTCACAACAATAAAAAAAAATTTAAAAGGTTGTTCACAAGCCTGCATAATCAGAAGGTGTGTTTACAGGGTGAGTATTATGTAATAAACACAACAAACACTTGGTTTAGTGAACAACCACAATCCCTTTTTTGTGGATGGCATTCATTGCCTACATAAGCAATAGCATGCTTGCCTGAATGCCTACACCAACTTTCTTGCTGACTATGCTATAGTGCATAATTCATTAAAAATTAATGCTTTGTTTAATTCTTCCAACCTATTAATGTTTCTTTAATGCTTTTCAAATAATGCCCTTATTGGAACTGGTTTCAAATGAACACTCCTTAAAAATTTCTTTTTGTTTTCCTTACAGTGTTTCTTTTTTTCTATATTCCTTTACCGATATATTTATTCTGCACTCTAACTCAAGAGTATGGTATCTTCTTCATAATCCATCATGTTCTTTATAAACCATAAAATAAACAAGAGAGATATGATAATGCAGTAACAAGCCTTTTGACCCAACGATAACATGTTCAAATGCCTCTTCAAAGTGGGGAATTATTTTCATTGCCCTGAACTCTCAGCTTGGCCAAGTCTAACAATAGATACCAAAAATATTTTCTGATAAGTGAAAAGTGGTCAGAATGCAACTTGCCAGAGTGTCATTGGCTACATTATTCATTGAGTGCCAATCACTTGGTATATAGAAATATAACTAAATGCCTAATGTGCCTAAGGGTGGAAAAAGGATTTTTGTAAAGTTAAAAAGAGGGATCGTGGTCACGGTGTGGTTTCTACACTTGCTTACCAACAGTGTACAGGACTGAGAAACATAAGCACCAGCTCCATCTACTGTGAAACACTAACTGGCATGTAACACTGAAAAGTTAAATCACCACTGGCATGTGATTTTTTATAGTAAAATCAATTCTGCTGTATAAATATGCACAGTCAGATCACAACTGGCATGTGATTTTGTGTAGTCAAAATCAATACTGCTGTGTAAATATGGACAGTCAAATTACCACCACTAGCATGTGTTATTTTTTTTTTTTTGTGCCAGATAAGAATCAGAACAGCTGCACAAAGGAATGCTGTCTCAACTGTGAAAGTCAAATTATGTTCATCTATTATGTTAATAATGGCTGAAACTTCTTCCTTTAATTTCATCAGATGTCTGGCACATATACTTATATAAGCTTATAAGCTTGACTGCAGTCACTCCCATATTTTCACAATTTTTTTTATTTTCACGTCGCCTGAGCTTGACCCATGTTTTTGTTTGTCACCATACATGTTTGGTTTAGTTTCCATGCCACTGTGGTTCGCTTTGTTTATACTCTCCTATCCTCATTGTTACCTTTGTGTAGTTCACTTCAAGTTTGACAAAGGCTGCCCGGCCGAAACGTTACGTTATTTGTGTTGTTTTGTGTACGTTTTTCTGCTTCCCCATTTGGTTAAGCTTTTTAGTCAAAAAATTTAAATGAAATTCCAGAATTTGAGACTTGCCTGCACATCCCTTTTACAGATCTATCTTATTTGTTTGCAAAACTGTTGGTATTTCACCTCTCAGGCAAAGATGCACTCTGACTTCGAAGGAAACACCCTTAATTTGTCAACTTTCACAACAAGCCTGTTATAGGGACAGTGGATTTAATCAAGATATGCTGAAATTAAATGTGTTAGACTGAAAGGTCCAATTATCGCAGCCTGGCAGTAAACCACACCATATCATGCCAAACATTTTTAGAGGGTGAATGGAGACAAATAATAAAAAAGAAGAAAAAAAACTACTATACATTTTATTGTTAACACCAGTTCAGTGAAAGATATAAAAGCTTTTAATCTGTGATTTTATATCTGGTACACTTGACATATCCATTGTTCTTTTTTTAACTAATTTTCTAATCAAGAATAATTATATTTCAGTTTGTGCCAACTCATTATACACAGATGTACCAGGCTAGTCCCCAAGGAGCAGTACTGCAACCCATTGGTATGACTATAGATGTAAGTCTGCAGCATATTATTGCCACCATTATTGATGTAAATAAAATGTACACTCACCCCCTTCTCCTTTTCTTCTGTCTGCTTCTTTTGCCTTTTCCATCTCCTTTTTAATTCTTCTTCTTTTTCTTTTCTTCATCTTTTCATTTTCGCTGCTCAAAACCGGTTTTATTTAGCAATTTTTAAAGGAAGCATCTGGTTACCTTCATCATTTCTGTGAGTGTCATATTAGTAATCAGTTTAAAACAGGCTAATGTTGTTCAGAAGTAAAATCACCTTTTGATATGGAAAAAGAGGTTGACCAGCCTGATTGGGGATACATGATGTCAACTCACTGGGCATGAACGTTCATGAGACAAGGGACCAAGTGCTTTCTAAGGTATCAAAATTAGAGCTTTCTGCAAAGGATGATATTGACATAATGAATTTCATACAGTTCAGCTAGTTTATCATCATCATCATCATGAACATAAAATGGGATACATTTCAAGAACGAAGAAACAAAAAAAGAAATTTCTGGGAAACCACTGGTAACAACATCTATAAGACAGAGAAGGTGGCACTAAATTGGACACATCCTCAGAAGAGACAAAGAGAGAGTCACCAAGCCAGTACTGAAATGGGAAATGAGGAAGTCCAAGAGAAACCACAAGGTGGACACTGATGAGAGATGCTAAAGGTGCTGGACTGGATGATATCGAAATGATTGCTCAGGATAGAATGGCTTAGAGAAATAGACTGAGAGCCTTCTGTGGTATATAGTGGCACAACAGGACAATGTGTGAATGAATGAATGAATGAATGAATGAATGAATGAATGAATGAATGAATGAATGAATGAATGAATGAATGAATGAATGAATGAATGAATGAATGAATGAATGAATGAATGAATGAATGAATGAATGAATGAATGAATGAATGAAAGCATTAATGAACTATCTTACTTATTTCAATATTTTCTGAAATATTTTTATTCTATGCATTTCAGAGTTAAATATCTATTGTTAATATTGTTCCATCTTCTGATAGGTAATAATTTTAATGAATTTAGAGATAAACATGTTACTGTACTTAGTGGCTGTGCTAAGCAAGTGTTTAACTGTTTCCTTCTATTGTCTTACAGGATCATACATTAATAGATGACAGGACACATCATCACTACACAGCTTATGCCTCTGTCCCAAAGTAGAAGAGCTTTTGTTTTTCACTTCGTTATTAGGTAAATATTGTAGATATATGTAAACCATTTACTCTTGTAATACCAGGAAGCACACCATGTGTTTATTTTTCTTCATTTTGTCTCCTGCCAGTAGTTTTCAGATGAGACGACCAGCAGGACCCTATAAAGGTTATGATGAGACATGTTTCCTCCACTGAGTGAGATATGAAAAGATATTAAAACACAAAAAAAAATTAGAACTAGTCAGCTTCACTGTAACAAAAACATAACAAGTGGCTGTTGCGGTTAGAAAGCCTCCATCAGCACATACATAACCCTTCAGTTTTAAAAAAATACACGGGTTTTGAAGTTTTGAACAACGGAAAAACATCATGGCACATGGGTAGTAACCTATAAGTGCTCCATTCTTCTTCAAACTCAAGTCTGGGTCCAAAGAAGCTCAGCTCAGTGCACTTAGTGACTGATAGACAATGTAAACGAAACAACTTTCTAGAAATGAAAGATAGAGAAAATTACTATCAGCCATGCTGTTAAAAAAAAAAAAACCTGCAACATCTTTTAACCAAATATTTAAGAAATAATAAAAAAAATTATTCAGAAACATAAGCTTGTTTGTTTGTGCGACCAAAAAAAAGAGTAAAACATTTACTCTATAAATGTTTAAAAACTTTGTTACAAATAACAAAAAGACAACTGTGATAGCACAGGGCAAGACTAAAAGTATTTGTTTAAATCTACACCAGGGTGCATATTTCTGCAGTTCTCAGGTTGATGCAGTTTTGACCCTTTCACCCTGATGTTCTAAGGGAAAAAAGCCAAGTTCCTGTAATTTCTCTTTCTTTTCAGAAATTTCAGAGAAAACTAAATCTTCCCAAAAAAAAAAAAAAAAAAAAAACTTTTTACACGTCACACACACACAAATCACACAAAATGTTCATCCAAAGCATGAACAGATACTATATAGAGTTATCAGTTTAAAAAATAAAAGAGGAATCCAGCACAGAATCAACTGGCTCACATCTCTTGGTGCCTGTAAACTAATTATCTTCTTTTTCTTCTTCGCGTTCTCCGGCTGTAAACTCCTGTGGAAAAGTTCTTGTTGTTCTTCCACTTCTAGACTCTAGTTCTGTTCCAGAAACTGAGTGTTGTGTGTACATCACACATCTGAGTTATTTCTATGCAGACTGTTGGTTCCTTGCCTCTCAGGCAGATGTACTCCAACTTCAAAGAAATCTCCGGATTAGTCGATTCTGACAGCATGCTTCTGGGCAGGCAGTGGGTCTATTCTTATGTTCCCCACAATGGGGCCCAGGAACCCCCATGGGTAAACTAATTATAATGTGAGACTTAATTGACCCATCCTGTGACCAGGTAATCACTGTAGCCAATGTGAAAATATGATTTTTGAATTTCTTCTATACATTAGGCTTTTTTTTTTAAGACCACATCACCAATCGAGAGCATGTAAACGTATGAGTCTGACAATATATGCCCCAATCCTCAGTGGAGTGGGAAGGGTTGTTCATATAATTTTCTACTCCCTTCCAAAGGTTAGTGGGATAAAGGTACCAGTCATCTTCATTGTTGCCATATTATTATTTCACCTAATAAACGTTTATTTAAAAAAAAAAAAAAAAATATATATATATATATATATATATATATATATATATATATATATATATATATATATATATATATATGTATATATATATATATATAAGTGTAAAAGTAGTCTACTTATTCTTCTGCATTGAACTTTACAATAGTGATTAGCACATGGTGTTGTGGTTTACAGTTAGTCTGTGATACATCTGCCTTTAAACCTACAACATCTAATTTCAGTGAACCCTTAATTAATTGCCTTTTATGACATGCTTGTGAAGTGGCAATGAGCCTATTCCTCCCCTCAAACCCCCCCCCCCCCCCCCTCCATTGTGAGCACCCACAACCCCTCTGGTAGGTAGATAGGTAGTTGTACCCCACCAGGACATCACATAAGCAATAAACACCCGGTGACACAAAGTGCCATCATGCAGATGAGGATCACCTGTGGAGAGGACCCAGAAACCCCTTTCAGCCATAACTATGCCCCGGCTACATTCAGGGCCCCTGGCAGAAGTCAGGGTGGGGGCTTCATAATAACAAAAAAGTTGCATCCCACATGGGGATGACTTTAATAACAACCCCTGTGGGGATTACAGTAGTCTACTATTGGTTAGCTTTCATTACTACTGTGTGGCAACCAAATTTGCATAATTTGTGAAACAATTTGTTATTTTGCAGGTTTGTTCCATTAACAGCACTTCATCAAGTGAATGTGTGATTTAACAAGACTTCATTTTCTAAGAACAAGTTGACACAAAGACTGTCAATGTTTGTTTGCTTCACCTATTGCTAGAATACTGGACATGAGAAGTACAGCCCAAGATACATCACTTTTGCAGGTTTTGACTGCACCATTCAGAAAAGCTACATGATTTTAAAAAAAATATGGAGAATTAATTATTTACAGAAAGTATTTACAAATAGCAATGTTCATTTTTTTCTTACAATTTGAGAGTTTTATTATATAAAAAATCAACATTTCTGGGAAAACTGATTTAAGCATCTTTGTATTTTTAATCTGTTACACTTTGTTGCATCTTAAAATCTGTTTTCTTTTCACATTAAGGATTGTACAACATACAATGTCTGGCACATATACTAAAGTTATTAATCTTGTCTAAATTCAGAGTTTACAGTTTTCCAAGAAACACATGTCACTCAAAAGTTTCCATACCACTTTGTGAATTGCCAGTTTCAAAACAAGGGAATAAATATAGATATGTATGCACTAGTCTCATTGTATCATACGACCATGATTGCTTTCATCAGCATAAAAAGCAGTTAAGTTAAAATTAGTTGAAATAGTACATTGTTTGCATAATGATTTTGATTTCTAGAAACAGTTATCTTAAGCATCATTTTAAGTGATACGCAGCCATATTTTATCTTTTGTTGTAGGCAACCACTGATGTCACAGTAATGATGAAGAAACATGTGTATACAAAACAATTGATTGTTCAAATTATGTTAAAGTTGGCAGAACTGCACATGACAGCAGAAGTGAAAGCAGAATTGTATAAACAGAGCTGAGTATGAGACATACTGAAAATGGCAAATAAAAGAGAATCAGAAAACATATCAGAAAAAATTTCAGCAATATATTTTTTTTAGACCTAACAAGCCAGATAGTCCAATAATTTGACAAAACTACATCCAAACAGTGTACCACAGATAGCAATATTTAGATACAATTAACAAGCAAGAAGAGGATCCAACAGGTGATGGCTTAATGGTACAGCTTAAGTAATGAACACTATCTTATGCACTTATCCAAATAAAAGAGAGAGAGAGAGAGAGAGAGAGAGAGAGAGAGAGAGAGAGAGAGAGAGAGAGAGAGAGAGAGAGAGAGAGAGAGAGAGAGAGAGAGAGAGAGAGAGAGAGAGACTGAAATTCTCCTAATGGACACTGATCACATGCATTGAAACACTTGAATATATCATTTGTTAGTTTATAATATGGGTTCATTCTATCACATACATTTACATATGTTTTGGTCACAGCTCACTTACAACTATCATTCAAGCTATCTGCTACTTTATTTCTAGAATATTCAGCAAAACCATACAAAAATATAAGCTAAAATGTCAAAGTGAAGTACAGGCAATGGTTAAAATAAAAAAAGGATAGCAGTAACTAGTGATGTTAACCATGAGAATACAAATTTCAACAATTCAGTAGAATCAGCCATAAGAACTAATAAAAACTAGGTATAAAATTAGGTCTAATCTGAAAATATACACAAGAAATTAAATACTGTGGTGTGAGTGAGTGACATTTAACCCCATCAGGACTGCACAATAAGTGATAAACACTAAGTTACACAAAGTGCCACTATTCTGATAAGAACCCCCCCCCCCCCCTCCCCACCCCGGCACAAGCCCCAGAAATCGCATTTGACTGTTAGGTTAGATTAAGGTTCCTGACAACAGCCTGGGTGGGACTTTAAAATAACAAAAACATTGTGTCCCAGCTTAGGATAAATATAATATAGTATCCTAACAAAGATCTTCTTCTTCTTCTTCTTCACTTCCTCTTTTACCGCTGTGGGTGTCGAGGGAGATATAAGGTTGTTTCTAGCTCTTCTGGCTGCCTTGACCATAGGCACATCGTGCTGTTGTAGAGTTTCTCTGATGTTATCCTTCCATCTTGTTCTTGGTCTACCCCATGCTCTACGTTCTTCTTCTCTTTCCGTGTATGCTTTGTATGGTATGGTGTCACAAGGCATTCTCTCTAAGTGGGCAAACCATTTCACTTGCTGTCTTCTTAACAAAGATCACATCTGATATAAGTGTTTGTGACATCGTGGGTGTAGTATGTAACAAATGGCTAATTTAAGGTTATTAATTATTCACAACTGCCAGTGTAACATCTTCTAGTTCTCAGGGAACATTCATCTTCAGCAGTTCTTCACAAAATTTGCTTGCTTTTTTTTTTTTAATGGCTACCCATGGCGGAAGCCACAGCTTTCACATTTATATTGTCTCCCAGATTTATGCTGATTGGTTGACTTCATAATCATCAGGGCTGTTTTTCAAAGAAA
Organism: Candidula unifasciata; assembly: GCA_905116865.2. Lineage (NCBI taxonomy): Eukaryota > Metazoa > Mollusca > Gastropoda > Stylommatophora > Geomitridae > Candidula > Candidula unifasciata. Next base: position 856,339 of record CAJHNH020001868.1, read on the forward strand.
AAAGGTGCCGGTACTCACCTTTGTTTCGAAAAACAAAGTGTCAATACTCACCACAAAGTTTCTATTACAGTAGGTCCTGAAAACAATTATGTTTTTTTTTAAAAAAACAAACTGTGGATACTGCATACCATCGCATACTACAAGAAGAAAGTCCTGACTGTCATAACTTGACAGTTATTTTTAGGCTGAGTCATGAGCATTCCTGTGAAATCTTCATTTCATAACAGTTTCATTCTGTCTAGTCTCCATAGAATTACTTAGTTGTTACATACGTTCAGCCACAGAGTCATTGTTTTATGGAAGAATTGCAAGAATACCAAGGACATAATAAATGCAATAAGGAGATCTTGAAAGAAAAATAACTCATAAGCTGATTTTCAGCATCAGAAAAAAGCCAATCCACATTTGTAAGCAAGTCAGAAGAAGGGGGAGTACTGAGTACATCATGCAAACAGAAACGTTAGAGGGGAAGAGGGCCAGAGGGAGACCATAAGAGAAGATGATAGATAATTTAACAACATGACATGGAGAAACATCTGTATCAGAAATGCTGTCGACGGACATAATAAATGACAAATGCTATCTGCCATAGACTATAAGAAGTATACTCAGCCAGTGTGTTGTATAAATGGCCACAGCCAAAGATCTAAATTTTCTCGTGATAGTTATTATTATCATATCCTCTTCCACTATTGAGATAAAGTATCACTGATCTCTGTACTGCTATATTGACTTATTACTGTTTCATTGTTAGTATAAATGCCTCAACAGATCATTTTCATTTGCAAAATTTTTTTGTAATGTATTTGGACCACTTTCCTCAGATTATTGTCTGCAATGTATTCTTTATTTATCAGTTTAAAAAAAAAAAAATTAATTGCCATTGTTAGTAATTTCCAGTCATCTATCTCCTTATTTATCTTGAGCATTTCATTAAACAGTGTCAGGGATAGCTAAAATCCCACTGTATGATTCACAAGATTTCACTGGCACTGTTTCTCCACCCCTCCCCCATTTTGTTAACCAATTATAGAGGCAAACATGGTCAAGCAGCTAGAATTATGGGTTCTCAATTTAGATACCCAGAATTGAAACCATTGTAAAGTGATGGGATTTTTTTTTCTGTTGAAGATAAAATTTATTTCTAACCTTCACAGTTCATAGCAACTGCTCTAGCCATGTGACTCTAAATTCTCTGACTAATAATGACCCTTGCCTTACACCATCCTCAAAAGTGGTATAATGATGGCAGTAAAAGGCAGTTTAACAAGCAGTAAATATCACTGACATATCTAAGTCTGGGAGCTCCCATGGTGTAGCGGCTAGACACTCATCTGTGGATCTGAAGGTCGTGGTTTCAAATCCGAACAGAACCAGATTTTTTTCAAAAATGACCTTCACTCCCATGTTGACCAAGCCTTGTATAGGTACCAGATAAAGTTGTGGGAAGTAAAGGCAGCTGGTGTGATGTTGACCACATCATTCACCGAGTTTTGACTGGTCTATAAAATATGTCTAGCATTAAATACAGAAAATGCCTGAAGATAGTATCGTTGACACTGAAAATATATCTTAAAAAAATTACCACTGTTATTCCACTTTTGTAGCCTTTATTCTTTATTTTTTTAACTATCTGGTTACATATATTCATTTTATCTCTTGGTGTAATTTTTTATCCAGATTCCCCACAAGTGTCTGATTTTATGTGGAAAACAACGTCTGTACTATCATGTTCTAAATATATAGCATGAGCCTTAACAATAAATTGATCTTTTTTAAAGAACTTATGCACAGATAGGGCAAATTCTGCATTCATAAAAAGACACTTCATGTAAAGTAGGTTAAAACTGCTTAGTTTTTCACATGAATGTCTCAGTATGTCTCATTTTCTGCAGTGCTCTTACAAAATTTTTTTTCATAAAGTGCCTTTCATTCTCAGCATTGTAAATAGGTCCACAGCAATAACTTAAATTTTCCTGTGCTTGGTATTTCTGAGTATTTTTTCTCTTTTTATCAATGAATGAAGTTTTCAATAAAATGTTTGCTTTTGAATGGGGTTTTTTCACAATATTTTTAATGATTATGTTTACTAATATGTACAGTATGTTGCATTTAGTCACTAAACTTGTATGAAAATAATTTGCGAATTTAGGTAATCTTTAATGATTATTCAAAACTCAAAATTTAAAATAATATTCTATTTTTTCTTCGGTAAAACTTGAATTAAAGTTTTAATATAAATGGGGACAAATTACCCTTTTCAATGTTTTCTGGTATAGGAAACAAGACCCATTTGTTTAAAAGAAAAAAATAATCTGAGGTAAGTATCACAGCAGCCATCTTGACTTTCCAATAAAAACGTTTACTGTAAAATTTCTAGGTAGGTTGAACATTAAATCCCTGGTTACTTAAAAAAAAAATAAAAACATCCTCAAGAGGAATTTGAATCTGAACAAATTAACTATACTGCTAGGTCCCTAGGAAAACATTTTTTACTGTTATAGCAATTTAAAAGCAGTAAAGTTAAAAATTTTTTAGTCAAGTGGAAAGCAAAATAAACTAAAGTAAGTAAGTACCAAAAAAAAAAACAAAAACAAAAAAAGTAGTTTGAGAGTATAAGAAAATACTAGTGGTAAACATATTTCAATGATCCATAAAGAAAAGCTTTGACAAGCAGTTAGAAAAGCATTAGTTCTTTTGCCAATGAAATTGATTTTTACACCAGTTTTATGTCAATAATCATTCATGTTTATATAGTTTTTAAATGTGTAGCTATGTGAATCTTTTTGTTTTCACACTTGCCAACATTGTGGTTGAAGTTTTCATTGTCATGTATCTAAGGTAATGCATTTTATGTAATTCTTTTATGACTTGCAAAATTCCAGTCAAACTATATTTGTGTGTGCAGGACAATTGTCACATGTGTGCATTAAATAAGTGACATAAATCTTATGTGATTTTTTTATATATGCTTCTGTTTTATGTAAACAGTTGAAAACTTTGGTTATGTTGTTTGCAGACATTTAAAAAAAAATCTATTCACTTTTCATATTTAAGATTCATACCCAGTGTGATTTTCTTTTTGAAATTTATTTCGTTCAAAAAGAATGGTGTAGGCTGGGTTATTTCCAGGATGGATTACTAAATTATACAACTAGTAAATCATACACAGTTAAAAATAGCCAACATTGTCAGTTCCCTAATTTGAAAGAGAAAAAAAAGTTTCTAATAGAACCATACAGGAAAGAAACTGAAAACATTTAGCTGCATTTTCACATTGAAAAATCAATACTCATAGAATCATCGTAGGAGAAAGTGTTCATGCTTTGTTGCTTTCATGGAATTTTGGAAGGCAACAGAGGGGTAACAATCAACATTCCTACACTTGGAAAGCTGCTAGGTAGACATACTTTATAAATGTGAGTGTGTGTTGTGTGTGTTTCAAGTGCTGTGAAAGGGAATCTGTGTAGTCAGTCATTCAAATGACCGGTTACTTCTGCCTTTACATTGTTTTGGATGGCATTCAACTGATCTGTAATAAACTTAAATACCAAAGAGTATTGAGGAGTGGCTGACCAAGCAGTTTAACTCTTTCAGTGTTAAGCAGTTGTAACTTGAATTCCAAGAGTTAAGTATAAAATAAAGTCTGAAGCAGTTCAAGAGAGACACTGTTTGACAGATATTGTGAAACTAATAATTCAGATACAAAGGGTTAATGTAAAATCTGTCTGTGTTAGAAAATGGCAAGACATATTATCATCAGAAACAACAAGAACGTTTGATGCACTGTTTGATACTATTTGAGTTAAGAACTGGGAGACCCAAGTTTGAATCCTCAATGAGGTGATAAATTTTCTTCTGTTTGAAAAAAAAAAAAAAACCTTACCCACACAGTCTGTAGTGACTGCACTAGCCACGTGGCCCTAAATACTGATGCTCAACAGCTTCCATTCCACACTGCCATAGAAAGTGGTAAATACAAGCAGACTAAAGTGTAAAGGTTTTGCTACAGCTCAGCTCCAGAAGGGCAACTTAAGTGGTTATAATGAAGGTTATGTTAAAGTCGATATGATCAACTTCATACACCAGATTTTATCCCATATGGCTCGGTCTTTCTCCACAGAATGTCTGAACACCTGCTGAGAGCATTGCACAAAGCAAGAACTCCATAGCTCCCAATTATTTTAGAAGGAAAAGTTAAAAACATGTGGGTAAAAAGGAGGTTAAAAAAAGGTTACTTTATGTGCCAGTGGCACAAAGAGCATCTGAGGCTCGACATATTTCTATAGACCACTTTGGCCCTCGGTGGGTGATGTGTCCAATATCATGCTGGTTGCCTTTACTTCCCAGAAAATGTAGTTAAATAGATAAAAATAACATCAAGGAATGGAAAGTGAGAAAATAACAATAGGAAATGAAGAAAAAGCAGTATATCTTTACCACCAGGGCAAGAGGCAGTAAGTGCTGAAAGTCTTTTGTAGTCTAGTCAACCTTTGATGTGGAGATGGCATACGGTTGACTGAATGACTCCTGGAAGGTTTAAACCCAGTGACTAAATACCCGATGAAGTCAGATGTGTCAGCCAAAAGGTGCAAATATTACAACTGTGCTGTAAACAAGAACAATGCAAATTATGTCACTTGGGCAAACGATAAAGAAGAAGAAGAAGACTGAATGACTGGTTAAAAGCTTAATAATCACCTCAGTAAATTTAAGTCACATAATGTGTTCTTGATGCCTCACAGATGTGGTTTTACAGAAGAATGCTAAAATACTTTGGACAGCCAAAAAGAGCATCCAAGATGTTTTGAGAGGGAGCCCGAAGACAACTTATCACAGACATCAGGAGACAGTCACTATTTTTCAGCCATCTTATGAGAAGAGGGAAAATGGAACATGTTGTGACCACTGGAAAGATCTGTGGAATGAGGAATAGAGGAAGACAACAAGAAAAAATTCTTGACAGTCTTGTTGCATGGCATGGAGGTGTGTCAGCACATGAACTGATGCATGCTGTGCAGCAGATCGTGGATTGTAGAGAGGCATGATCACCCACACCAGTCGTCAAGGCTTCAGATGCTGATGATGAATGTGTTCTTGAACTTGGTATGAGTTGGAAGAGTGTATCTGACAAAGTCCAACAAGGTATAATGCAGAAAAAGGTTTGCTACTCTTTCCTCTATTTCCTTATATAACTGTGTATACTATGCCAGTTAGGAAGAAACAATTACATAATTTTTTTTTTAATGCATATTTGATGTTATTTTCTTTATTTTCCATAATATTTTTGCCAGATTTCTTTCATAGAGTATCATCAGGTATGCTATCCATTATTTCACTTTGCTGCTGTGGTTTTTGTAATTTATTAGAGATGTATGCTTTTTGACAAAATGAAACTGAATGCAATCAAAATT
>CAJHNH020001868.1:867006-904942 GCA_905116865.2 Candidula unifasciata
CATGAAAATGGTATTTTGATACTGAGTCAGAAGGAAAGTCTCTACACCAACCTCCTCAGGACAGATACAGGTCCCTTTCTGGGCTCAAATTACTTAAATTGCAATATCATTGGACAATGATTAAAAAGTCTTTTACAGGATTCACCTATCAGGTAGCCCTGTGAGGGTTCCAGGGCCCCATTGTAGGGTGGGGGGCGCGAGGTTGACCCACTGCTCCCTAAAAAGTATGTCATGAAAGTCGACTAATTAGGGATGTTTTCTTCAAAGTCACAGTGCATCTGCCTGAGTGGCGAGGAACTTAACAATTTGCATAAAAATAAGCCAAACCTGGTAAATGGATATGCACGCATTACTCAGGTTCAAGACTAAAGTCCAGAAATGAATAAAACACTAGAACTTCCTCTGGAGGTTAAATACAGTGAACGTAAAGAAGAAGTAGAAGAACCAGCCTACAAGCAGCCTCCACACATGATTTTGTGTTTTGACATTTTTATTTGTGTGTGAATTCAAACCGTCTGTGCCAAGAATATACTTGGGCATTTATAGCCATATATCTGTATTTACGGGACTTAGGTGAAAGGGTTAAAAGGTCAGTTGGTATGTTGTGGTGTACTGCTGGACTGCAGTTGAGTCTTCTGGCCTAACACATCCAATTTAGTCCAACATCTAATTAGTCGCATTCTAATTAGTGGCCAACTTTTTAGTGGGCAAGGGGTCAGGTATATCTACCCCCCCCCCCTCCCCTTCCCCAAATCCTGGGTCCTTAAACCTGTATGGGAATGTCTGGTGCTGAAAGAGTTAAATACATTTTTAAAACTATTCATATTTATCATAAACAACTGTTTTACTTCTGTGCTTTCCCATTGCTTGTGAGCAGGCACATATGCTAAAAACAATGCAGTCTTGATGAACATCTGATGGTGAATTTAAAATGTTTATGTTTCGTGATAAATTGATGGGAGTGTAGTTAGTGAATTTTTACATAGATTGTGGCTTTTTGTTATTTGCATATTTGTGACATTACAAACTGTAGGAGGCTTTAGAGAATTTCTCCTCATCATTCATGTTTTGTTGTGTTTACTTACAGTGGGGTTTGTCCATATGATTGCCATTCTCTTTTTTTTTCCTTTTTTTTTTTTTTTTTGAAGAGGCAGTATTTGTCCTCAGAAATAAATGTAGTAAAAAGTCACTGTTGCTTGTTTGTATTTATCTTCTCTTTTGGATAAAGGTTAAAATTAAGGTTAAAGTCGAGAGGATCAACTTCATTGCAACCTGGTTTCATCCCATATGACTCGATCTCTCTCCAGGAGAACAATTAGCCGTCTGCCAAGAAAGTTGCATAGAGCACGAACTCTGTAGTTCCGGCAACAATTTCCAGGAATCTCCATAAAAATTGCATTTGTGAACCCAACGGCACATCCATGAAATGCATCTACAATGTCCAGAGTGTGAGGCAAACAGTTTGACCACTTCCACACTTAATGTGCTCTGTAAGTTCAAAATACAGCTTATTATAAGCTTATTTCAATCACAGTCAAGTAAATAACCACATATTCACCTTTCCAGCCAACTACATGCCACTCATTTATTGAAACTACTAAATGATTACAGTCTCATTCACACAGGCTGTTAGATCATATGATTATGAAATTGTATCTTAAGAAAAGAAATGTTAGAACAAAACCATTAGGGAAACCAGCACCAGTATCAACTGCCTCGTGAAGCCATGGTCACCATAATAGATAAATTACTTACTTTTACTTAGTCACTCTTCTTCTACCTTGAGGTGTAGTTTGCCAGAGAGATTACCAGACTTCTCTGTCGGCAAGTTTTCTTTTTGGCTTTGTTCTTCTTCTTCTTCTTTCGTTCACATGAAATAAATTATCTATATCTGCAATGCTGTCTCTAGTATGAATGTCACTGTCTTTTGTAATTCACTAAGCGGCCCGTAAAGTTTGACTTCCACAAGTGTCTCTTTTGGCCAAAGGTTTTGCCTGAAAGCGTTGAATCTGGGACAGTCTTGAAGGATGTGATCTGTTGTTTCAGGAGTCAGTCCACAAATACACATGGCTGATTGGCCAATCTTAAATTTGTTGTACATGTGGCAGTGAAGTCGATTGTGCCCTGTTCTAAGGCGAAGGATAATGACTTGCTCTGGTCTGTCCATAATATGGTAATCGTCTTGTGCCAGTTTCGGTGGCATTCTGATTGATTTGATCATTCTCTTCTTCTGTTGATAAGAGACTGGTATGTCAGGTTGTTCTTCAGTTGCACCTTCCTTAGCTAGTTTATCAGCTCTTTCGTTTCCAGGAACTCCACAGTGGGAAGGTATCCACTGCATTACTAAATTACAATGGTTGCCTAGTTCGGATAATAGTGTCCGTATGCTTGGTAATTTTTCCAGACTAAAGTGACTGAAGTACCGCTTTTGCATCTGTCAGGAATACTATTGGTTGTGAAAAATACCCTGTATTTAGGTAGTTTCTCTGCCGCTATCTTGATGGCTTGAACTTCTGCATCATAGTTGTGACAGTGCTTTCCTGTTGGTATTTTGGCTGTATCCCTGGTATTTTTAGGATACTCAATGTACACTCCTGCACCTCCGTTTCTGACTGCGCTTTCTGCTGACCCATCTGTGTAAACACGGACCCAAAGGTTCTGCGGGTATTCATCATCAAGTAGACTGAGGGTGGCTGTTTTGCGCTGCACACTGTTTTGTTCTTCCTTGTCAAATACTCCTTTCACTTCAGTCTTGATGTGTATTGGAAACTTATACTCCTCTCTCCAGGGGGTCCGTTCTGGGACAGCATTTAAGGATCTGTCAGTTGCAGGCAAATCAGTGGTTTGTCTGCCGAGCCGTTTGGCCTGGTGGATAAAACTACTTCTCTTTAGTCGTCCCAAAGCTAAATTTTGGAATCTTTCATTCACGGGGTGACTGGGCATACTAAGAAACTTTTCTGCTTGTAAAAGCATCTTGATGTCTCTGCGTTCACTCAGTGCTTGGGTCATCCCCATTTTCTCCATCACAGCTATAGGTGTTGATTTCAAACTGCCTGTGGTGACTCTGAGTGCTTGATTTTGCGCTTTGTCTAATTCTTGCAATGTGGTTTTTGATGCCGAACTCCATGCTGTTGATCCGTATTCAAGATGTGGTGAAACACTTTGTTGGTAAACTTTCCTAAGTATTTTCCCGCTAGCACCCCATGTGGTTCCACTTAGTTTTCTTAGAATGGCTACCCTCCTTCTGGCTTTGGTTGCTGCCCTGTTGATGTGTTTTCTCCATGTTAACCTATCATCAAACGTTACTCCGAGGTATGTGGTCTCCTTATCCTCTCTCAGGGGTACTCCATTTATGTGTATGACGCCTGATTTTTGTTTAGGAGAAAGGGTAAAGAGGGTGGTGCCTCATTTGCCTATGTTGATGATGACACACCATTTGTCGGCCCAATCAGCCATTGCATCTATGGCTCTTTGTAGCAGTCTGGTGGCCACTGTCGCATGTTCATTTGTACACCAGAGTACCAAGTCATCAGCATACATCGCAGCTTTAATTCCATGGGGTAGTTCAGAAAGCAGGTCATTGATATAGACTAGGAAGAGTGGGGGACAGGACACCTCCTTGTGGTACGCCATGGCGCAGCAAAACTTCTTTACTCTTAAGTCCATCTATCTGTACTCAGGATCTTCTGTTATACAAGTATGCTTTCACACATTTGTACATACTCCCATTCACCCTGCAGTCTCTCAGTTTCTTCAGTAGGCCTTCTTTCCAGACCTTGTAAAAGGCTTTATTCAGATCTATCCATGCCGTTAGCACTAGCTTCTTTTCCTGGAAGGCATCCTCAATTTCTTGTGAAAGGTAAGTTGTCTGGTCTTCTGTGGAGTAGCACTGTCTAAATCCTGCCTGCTGCGGCATGAAAATGTTTTCACTTTACCATTGGAGTTGACAATACGTTCCATTGTTTTACAGAGGCAGCTGGTAAGACTGATCGGTCTATAGCTGGAGGCATCAAAACTGTCCTTTCCTGGTTTAAGCAGAGGTATTGTAATTGCTCCTCTCCATATCTGAGGAACTTTGCCACTGGTCCAACAATGATTAAAGATCTGTAGCAGCTTTATTTTGGCAGTTGTTCCAAGGTTCTTGATCATTTCGTTGGTGATACTATCAATTCCAGGTGATTTTCCCATTCTCAGCTTTGATATTGCTAGCTCTAACTCGCTAGATGTAAATGCTGCCACCAGTGCCTCAGGAATTATATCATTTTGTCTTGTATGCTGTTTGTTCTCTTGAACCTCTCGCTGTTTCTCTGGGCTGAAATAATGTTGCTGTCTTCTGCAAAAGAATCTGCAAAGTGGTCAGCTGCCTGTTTTCTTGTTAGGATGGCTCCCTCTTTGCACAGTGCAATATTACCATTTCTTCCTGTATTCTCATCATTAATGTTTTTAATTAACCTCCACAACTTCCTTGTGTCTCTTTCAAAGTTTAGAGACTGTCTTTTCCTGCCAGCTTGTCCGCCTAGCCTGCAGTTTGGCTCTTTGGAATTTGGCTTTTGAATGTTGGTAGTTGTTGAACTGACCTGACAAGGTCTGGTCTCAGCTTGTTTTCTTTCTGTTTCCATATTGTTGTGCAGTTGCTCCAGATCGCAATTCCAGTACGGTTAATATTGTTTACGAGCACCTCCTGGAACTGCTTCTAGGGCTGCCTGCAGCATGTGTTTGCTCAACTCTTGGACTACTTTTTCTACGTCGTTATCTGTGTTCAGATTTTCAGCAGAACATTTGTGCGAAGCTGATACAACTTCCAGTCTGCGCTTTGTTCTAATTAAGTCCTCTATCAGTCAGGGACTGTTAGATGTTGTCTTCCCAGCAAACCCTGGGTCATCTTGGTGGTCTGGTTCCCTGGTTCTTGGCCTCCCATGCCTGTTGTGGTGGCCGATTCTTTCCTATTTCTGCATACAGGTCCAAACCATCATGTGACTGATCCACTCGAGTTTGTTAAGAGTTTCAGTTGTCTTATTGTGAACTATGTCCCTTCTTGTCATTTGGACCACCTTTCTTAGATACCTCATTTTTGAGCTGTTGTCACTATCCATGACTCCCACCCATGATATCAGGACTTACACATAGGTAGAGCGGTAACGCCATTTTTGTTCCCTGACCTTCTGATCAGCAGGTGAGCATCTAGCCACTACACCACAGTGATTCCCATTTATTTACATAACCATGAGTAAAAGGCAGCACACCGAAGATATCCCCATGGGGATGTGAAGTGTTAAGCCATCACATATTCTAGGGCCACAACATATGAAGTGGGGTGTCTAGTTTTCTTCCTCGTTGTCTTTCCTTCCTAAACAGTTCTCAGAAAATTTTAGAAATTCTCTGGTATCCCTTTTTATGAGGATTGATTGCCCTAATAGGTTAGTAACCATCAGTATTAATTTAAAATGATAATACACATATCATTATTTATCACATCTGCAGAAAAAATATCTTTTAACAGTTAAAACTGAAGACTCCAAATGTAATCTATCTACTGGCTTTCCCAAACTATACTCTACAGCAGGGCTATTCAACTAAGTTGACTCAGGGGCCAAAATGTTCAAAAATGTGGATCGTCACGGGCCAGAAGCCACAGCCCCAGCATATAAAGACCATAAATGCAATACAACTAGCAGTGATCTGCGGGCCACTTGCTAGGCCTTGGCAGGCCGTCAGTTGAATAGCCCTGCTCTACAGTCTCTCAGCTCTCCCCCAATCCCTCTGGCTGCTACCAGAAGGTCTGACACCCTGGGCTTAGAGCATCTCAGTCTGGATGACAGAACCAGATACCCTGTAAAACCTCCAAAGAAGTTATAAACTGTGGCACTTGTAATGGCTACACAAGCCTGATGTTCTGTGAGGATAAGGAATGTGATTAACTGACCATACTCAGGGCCAGCTCAACACATGGGCTCACTGGGAACTTGCCTGGGGGGCCCCATGAGTATAAGAGTCACAAGCTAATCTGTGTATGTCAAATGACTTGCCATAAATACAAATTCCTGTTAGTGGTTGTCACAGGAGCCTCAGCACACCGGTTTGCCCAGGGACGCACAGTGCTGTTGAAATGACTCTGACTATGCTACACAGTTTGGTACAAGGGAAGAGAAAACAAGGCAGGCCAAGAAAGACCTTCAAAATTTGACTGACTGTACAAGCCTGAAAAAAAAAAAATATCAGGTTAAGCACTTCAGATTGCCAAAAATGTATTATCATCATCATCATCATCATGTGCCCTGCCAACTGGCGTAGGCGCTCGTGCATCTCCACAGATCACGATCCCTGGTTGCCTGGAACAGCTCTCTTGATGATATCCCTCCATGCCATCGTTTCAGCCTATCCAGCATCATCTCTCTTGGTCTGCCTCTACCCATCTTTTCACTGATCTTTCCAGGTGATGTTTTCCAATGTCTCTCTTCTTATAATGCAGCCAAAGAACAGTGTTTTTCTCTTTCTTATTGTTGTATATAGAGATCTACTTTCATTAGCTTTTTCAAGCAATCGTTGTTAGTTACTCTCGCCATCCAAAGTATTTGCAACATTTGTCTCAGAAACCACATCTCTGTTGCTTCCAAATTCTTAAATTGTTCACTGACATTTCAAGATTCACTGCCATACAGCAAAACAGGTTCTATGAAACATTTTAGCACCCTCTTTCTGACATTAAATGAGAGCGATTTACTGCAGCTTTCACTTGACCTATTCTCCATCTCTGTCATACATTTTCCATCTCATATGATTGTCCGCAGATATTTGAATTTATTGACTTGGTTAAGTATTTTTCCTTCAATTGAGATATCACAATGTGGAGTTATCGTCTTCTTTAATATAACCATTACTTCAGTTTTCTTAATATTAAATGAAAGTCCTTTCTTAGCATCATTTTCACAATATCAGCAGTTTTTGTAAATCAGTTGCATTTTCAGCTATCAAAACTGTAATAACGCAAAATTGTGTAATTGTCCAAAAATCTTCTTAGCGTACACCGGCTGTAAACTCAGAAGAAAAAAGTATTGATTCGACAATATGTATTGGCAGCAGTATTTAACAACTGTAACATCAGAGCATTGCATTTTCAGCTATCAAAACTGTATCGTCTGCATAACGCAAATTGTGTATATTGGGCCTCAGTATACAAGAAATCTTCTTTTCCTAAATGTGTAATAAAAGCTTGTTAGGGACGTACACATCAGATGGAAGATGCATTACCGGCTGAAATAAATCAAAAACATAAAAAAGAACAGAATCTATGAAAAGGTTAGCATTTTTTGAAATACATCCAGTTAAAATACCTGAGACAGCCACACAAAAAAACCAAGTGGTTTTGAAAGAGGCAGGAGCCCGAAGAAAACTTATCACATACATCAGAAGGAGATACGTCATCATTTTTCGACCATGTTATGAGAAGAGGGAAAATGGAACATGTTGTGACCACTGGAAAGATCTGTGGAAGAAGGAATAGAGGAAGACGAGAGAAGATTCTTGACAGTCTTGTTGCATGGCATGGAGGTGTGTCAGCACATAAACTGATACATCTGCAAGAGATCGCAGATTGTGGAGAGGCATGATCGCCCATGCCAGTGGGCAAGGCACCTGATGATGATGATGATCCATTATCCAGATCTAGCTTATTTGTAGGCAGACTGTTGATTCCTCCCCTCTCAAGCAGATGCACTCTTGTTAGTAGGGCAGTTGGCCAAGTTTTGTCTCCATCCAAAATGGCGCTCTGAACCCACAGGGAGATAACTCAGTGAAACTACCCATGTGACTATTGATAATCAGACAGACAGAAATTTGTCTTCTCCTCTCACTGTTTTTACCAAATCCGGCATTCGCACCCATACACATTACCTAATCATATCAAGTGACAGCATGTAAAAATAGCTGCCCATTATAGAGCAAAATTAAATGGGAACATTTTAACAGAAAAGTCCCGCACAAATAAAATTGTACTGTGTCTTGAGAGAAAGATAGAAGAACAAACTGATAAAGAATATATATGAGTGTGCTTTTCCTCTTTTATTCATACACCTCAAAATTGCATGCATTATTTAATTTTATCCAAACACTTGGCGCACTAATATTGTAAACAGAAAAATAAAAATCCTTTTTCTAATTTAATAGCAAAAACATTTAATAGATCTCTTGCACATAACACGTATATTGTGTAAACACTGCTTAAAGATATCTAAATAAACATGTAAACTAAATATATTAAAATACAGGAATATAATCATGATTTCATTTTATAAACACACCCAAAACCAAGTTACGTATTTTCAATTCTAATGTTATTTCAGTTTTAACATATGCCAGTGGAAGTTGGGGAACCACTTAAAATAATGAAAAACAGTTAAATGCATTAAAAAAAACAAATTCCTGAGGAAAATGATGAAAATAATCAGGGATGAATTCAAGAAGAGTGAAGAAATTAGACAAATCTCTGGGCAACCACTTGTATCACCAGTATAAGTCAGAAAAGATGGGACAATAGTGGAAACATTCGGTGAGGAGACACACAGAGAAATACTAAACAGGCACTTAAGTGGACACTAGAGGGACTGAGGAAATGAAGACGTCCAAGAGAAACCATAAGGCAAATAATGAGTTGAGTCAAGAATTTACATCACAGCACTCAGGGCATTCCCATGAGTGCTCTGTCCTCATCTTCAGCAGCCAGCGCAGAGTTTCAATACTGATGGTACCAGCACAATCTGGTTAAATGTCCGTCTTGCCTTTCCTCTGAGTGTAGTGAGCCGGCCAGACCTTCTGGTTACACCAAGGTGCCTCATTCTCTCCAGGCCATAATATGTTGATGAGAGACTCCAGAGGTGCTGGACTGGATTCCATCCACGATATCCAAGTGACTGCACAGGACAGAACAGAATGGAGAAACAGACTGGGGTCCTATGTGACATATAATAGCACAATAAGACAACTAATGAAAAAACACACCCAGTATCATCACAATCTTGGTACCCATTTTAGACAATTTCAAGCTGAGTGCCCAGATCAATGTTTAAAAATCTGCCATGATCTATGACCACTAGGCTGTCTAGCCACTATGCTATTTTGAAGCTCCCTTTTGAATATGCAGGGTGCCCCATAAGTTTCCACACATGAGAAACATAAAAAGAAAATGAAAACCATATTTATTTATATAATATGCTATGCAGGACTACTACTGTTTTGAAAACATATTTTCCCCGTGTGGGCTCCAGGGCTCCATTGCGGGGAAAATAAGAACAGAATCACTGCCTCCACAACAAGCATGTCACAGAAGTCGACTAATTGGGTGCATCTGCTCGAGCAGCAGGGAACAAGGAACTGCCCACAAATAAGCCAGTAAAACAGATGTACATGCAAAACTCAGGCCCTGGCACAAAGCCAAAGTTTACATGGATGAACAACCAGGACTTTCCGCTGGAGTTTACAGCTGGTAAACAAAGAAGAAGAAAACACATTTCTACATGTCCTCGACTGCTGAAGAACATGAATAAACACGGCTGGAGTTATGCTTGTAATGGCATTGGTGACATGTTGATTTTTCCTATTATGGAAACTTAAATGGAACACCATAGTACACGATACTGTTTTTTTTCTATGTGTGAAACCACAGTATCACTGTGTGCACTGTCTGAAATAATATCTTTCTCTCCCTGATAATTGAACAACCTGAGTTAATGTATTGCTTGTGTCTGCGAGTGTGTGCAAGCGTTCATGTGTGTGTGCGCATTTGTGCTCATGTGTGTGTGCGCATTTGTGCTCATGTGTGTGTGCGCATGTGTGCTCATGTGTGTCTCAACAACAACAGCATGCATTTAACATTCAAATGTCTTCAAAAAACAAGCAAACAATTATACATTCAACAATCGATAAATAAGTCATAATAACACCGCAGAAGTTAGTAACAGTAATATCACCCAATTTTACTAGCAAGTTTTTAAAACACTCAACAGGTAATCCAGAAAATATGAGGTTAAGCTAAAAATTATTTGTAATATAATGATTCCATCTCACGACAAAAGAAAAAAAAATAAGATTCCTTTTCAGGCCTTAGGCGCATAGGGCTAATGGGAAGAGCATCCTATATTTTTACAGACTAATCAGCACTAGGTGGGTAATGTGGTCAGCATTACGCCAGCCATCTTTACTTCCCCAGGACAGCCAGCCTGGTACTTATTTTAGGCTGGTTCGACCTGCGACGTCCCATACTGTGATAAAAATCCATGCAGCCAGCAGTGGTTTTCGATCGCTGTAAGTTGGAATAAAGTGTCAGACTCGCAACGCCTAAGCTACTGACGCCGCTACACACCACAGAACACCTAAAAATGAAGCTGGCAAAAGGGCAGATTCGGGACACAATTACTTCAGCCTAATGACAAATAAAAAAATAAAAAAAAACAGAGAGAACATCAGTAAGCTAAACTGTTATGACTCAAGGTTAAATGAATCTTCACTACCTGAAGTTTATTGCTGATTTTTGTCGATACATTCATGTTTAGGTTCATTTTGAAGGTGCCATCATCATCAACTGCCTGGCCGACTGACAGGGATGATCATGCCTCTCCACAATCTGTGATCTTCAACAGCATTTACCAGTTTATTTATTGACACCCCTCCATGTCATGACAAAAGGTACTCAAGAATCTTCTCACTTTGTCTTTCTTTGTCTCTTTTTTCCCCACAGATCTTTCTCCAGCGGTCACATCAGTTCCCAGTTTTCTTCTCCTTATAATATGACCTAAAAATGATGATTGTCTCTTTTTGATGTTTGTGATAAGTCACATCTTCAAGCCTCCACCTCTTTCAAAATATATAGGTTTTCTTTGTGGCTGTCCAAGGACTTCTAAAAATTCTTCTATTAAACCACATTTCCAAGGCCTCTGAAGTATACAATGAATAAAAAGATGTGAAAACATTCACTAAAACAGTTAAAATTAAGAGGAATGACTTCACTAGAGCATGTTATCCCATGTATATGTGTCTCTTTTGACAAAACAACCAGTTGCCTAATGAGAGTGTCACACCAGGTATAAAATCCACTGCTCCAGCTACGAGCCTCAGAGATCTCCATAAAAACTACACTCGTGAACTAAAGACGTGCCCGGCACATGAACCCACAACCTTCAGACCACAAGAAAAATGACTTGACCACCATGCCATGAAGACCCCCAGAAATAAAAATATACGCTGACCTAAAACAGGAAAATGATCTGTGTGCTTCCTGTACAAACTTACATATACACGTATACATTGTTTATTGAGATTCATGCAAATTTACAATCAGAGAATGATCGATAGGAGCAGAGGTAAATAAGCAGCCAATGTATGCATGAGCTCCCCACACTGGATGACTAATCACTTTACAACAGCCGAGGTCTTGGATCTCAAATCCCAACTTTCTGTAGCGCTCATCTGTTTCAAACAGTGTAAAGTTTGTGTGCGAACCTTTGAACTGTAAAGAAAAAAAAAATAATTAAATAACATGTCTAAATGAGCATTAAATGCATGCAATTTATGCTATATCATCATCCTGTCTGCCACTGATACATCACACAAAGCTCACAGATTTCTCCATTTCTTTCTATCCTGTGCAATTATGTCAATATCATGGACAGAATCCAGTCCTATCCCTCTGGCCTCTCCCATCATCAAAGTTTCTCTTTGACACCCTTACTACCTCAATTCATGTGTTTCCCATTTCAGTGCCAGATTTGTGATTTTAACATTATATGGTCACTTACAAAAATTGAATCTTTTTTTTTGTTAATGTGTAAAGCTAGGGAAATGTAAACAACTAGAAAACAAAGTGTAAATCAGCTTTAAACAAAATAATAATAAAAACAAAAGCATATTGGGGTGAAAAGCCTTTAGCATTAAATGACAAGAAAAGACAAACCCCAACAACACAAAATGAATGGGAAAATTAAACAAACAGAAACTTATTAAGGATGATAACAGTATGCAGCCATAGCAAGTTTTAAAAATAACAAGCAGGCAGAATTAAATGATTTATGTGGTAAACTAAGCAGCTACAAGTGAAGAAAGGGTTATCTGGGAGCTCATTACCGATTGTAAAAAAAATTGATGTCTGAATAAATGAATCAAGAACTGACATCCTTGCACTACACGTGCTCTGCCTCCTTTCTCAGCAGCCAACGAAGAGTGGATATTCTAATAGTACCAGTTGCAACCTGATTGAAAGTTGACCTACATTTTCTCCCCTTGGTGTCGAATATCTTCCAGACAGCTCTTCCCCCTCTCCCCCTCGACGAATTAAAACATCTATGCCTCACCTCTGCTAATGGGAACAAAGCACACACCGTGTCTCTCCCATGAAATAACATGAATTCTAGGAAACAAAGAGGCAGGGGGACAACAGAATCTGTCTGATGGATCTCGAAAGGGGCAACACAACAATTCAAGGCATCCACTTATCTGAACTGAAGAACTACACCTGCTAACTCAAGTACTAATCTATTTACAATCCTCCTAACATGATATATTGCTAAGTCAAGTACTTATCTATTTACTATACTCCTAACATGATCTGCTTGACTTGCTCACAGTGCCTCACCCAGCTGATACATTACCATTTCTAACCCAATTCTCCCTTAGTTCCATCCTTTCAATAGCAACAGTGTTAAAGTTTGAACTAGGGCTTTTTTTTCTGTTAGTACACAGTATCAACACGTTTTTAAGCATCATGTTTTCTCAGTGCTACTGTAATAGACACTTTGTGGTGAGGACCACACCTTTTTTAGACACTTGATGGTGAGTTCCGGCACCATTTTACTATGGGGAAAAAATGCCCGGGTGGGAACTCATTTACACCAAGAACTGATTACTTGTATGTAACAACTGCTTGGCTCAAATGAATTCAAGTAACAATGATTTCATGCTAAAAGTGTTAGGACTTACAGGTTTTCCTGAGGAAGGATCTATAAAGTCTGCCCAGTAACCAGATTTTTCAAACATCTGACATATTTCTAGAGCCCCTTGGATAAACTGAAATAAAAAAAATAAGCTGGTAAAAAAAAACAGGACAGACACTGCCTATGGAATATTTTGTATAAAGTACGCAATAGACAGAAAATATGTTCTCATATTTAGTATTTTATACATGCAATACTGTAAAATCCCAGTGCTAACTGATTTTAATTCTTATCATATCCTATACATCTCAAACTCAATTATGAGTATTTCTAAAACTTACAACTCTCCATTTATAATATTCACTGGTATATATTTATCAGTCACCACTGTTTTACGCATGTACTCAGAACTTTCCGTAATTTTCTTGAATTCACTATTCAATATTGTTGCCTTCACTACTCTATATTTCTACTATATTTCTTCCTTCTAACACCCAATAAACAATACTTCATGCATTCGCTACTTTATATCTCCTATGCTTATCATATTATAGTACAATTTGTTTCTAGTACTCACTGTTTTATAAGTTACTAACTTTTTTAAATTACTTTAGCTCATTTCATCATCATCATCATGTAGCAGGTCCTTTGCAGAACGTTGTTCTCATCACAGTCTGCCTGAAAGAAACTAGGTCTTTTGCCAGTTCTCCCGCCTCATGTACTTTCATACTCAAGGAGTCACTTATATCCTGTGCCCATCTTCGTGTCGTTCGGCCCCAGCAAATCCTTCCTGGTACCATGCCTTCTGCTATGATATGACCAAAATATTTCAGCTTCCGAGACTGGATGCTGTTTATTAGCCAATCTTCCTTCATGTTCAGATCTTTCAAGATGTCAGTATTTCTGTTCTTCTTTTTATATTTCTAGTACTGTATATTTTCATCGTTCTTTACAGCCATGCAGTTCTTCGGCGTGAATAACACATCTTGAACTTGGGCTCTGAAATTTGAACTACCAAATCTTCTTTTTTCTTCTGCGTTCATCTGAAGATGTTATTGCACTGTGCCTGTTTACAGCATGGATGTGATGTTTGCTCCGTTTGGCCAAGACAGCAGACTTCTGCAGACATTTGTTGGCCGGGTTAGCCTTCCTGGCAAACTCCTTATATGATAATATAAGCGTGCTACTGGTGTACAGTAAGTAGGATCTGTAGTGTATGTGGATACAGTAGATTTCATTATATATTATCAAACATAATTAAACTTATAATTCAGCATTTGTGTGAACGAATAAACAAATACATGTATGCAATCCATTACTCACTGCTTCAAGCAGTTCCTCTCTTTCTTGCTCTACTTGCTGTGACCATAGAGTCATATCATTCTGTGTCTTCAGGCTGATGGTAACAATTGTCAGATCACCTTCCATGGAACAACCTCTGTTGTTCTTCTGTTGTTATATTAAAGTCATTTAGGGCTATTTTGCATGTCATCAAAATCGAAATAGATCTTTGAACAAACTGAAAAATAGAGTCACAGTATAAAGGCTGAGAACACACTGTTTTGGAACAAACCTCTGTTGGTCTTCTTTTTGTTGTGTGGTATGCCACCCTTTTTAAGTCGATGTCATCTTCACGGCCCTTTGCATGTCATTTAAATTTAATGTTTGCTTTTTGCTCCACGCTGATTATGTAACAATGCATCTCTGACTAGATCAACGAAATGGCAGCTTGTTTGTTGTCTGCTTATTGAGCGGTGATGAAAAGTTGCCAGATCATAGATGAATGTTGTCTCTTTAGATTCCATGCTTTGGTTTATATATGGCAGTTAATAAAATCAGTCTCATTACTTAAATTGTCGGACCTGTATATACTAGGTTATGACATAGGGTGAGAGGAACAGATCATAAAAGATGAATGCCAGATGTGAATCTCTTTAGATTCCATGCTTTGGTTTATATATGGCATTTTTGTCTTGGCTATAATAAAATCAGTCTCATTACTTAATTGTCGGACCTTGTATATACTAGATTATGACATAGGGTGAGAGGAACAGATCCCTTGTTGTTAACTTTTTGTTTTAACCCTTTGGGGACGACTGGGTTGATCTATCACCTAACAGCAAAATAGCCAAAAAGATGGCTGGGTCGATCTGTTGGCCTGGTATATAAGCCTTGAGATTGGCTGGCTGGTCTTCATACCAGTCAATCAGACTGCTTCTTGCATTTCTTTCGTTCATTCGTTCGTTCCTGCACATGTCGGCTGTTCAATGGCAGCTTTCGTGAAGGTTTGTTGCAGTCTGTAATTTTGCATCACTTTTTGGGGGGTGTTACCTGTGCCCCACAATGGTGAAAAGGACTGTTGCATCATAGCAACCAAAATATAGCAGGAGGTAGGAAAAGGAGTAGTACCATGTGCCAGAGGTGTCTAAATGGGGCCTCATTGGTCCTTATTAGCCCAAAGCACAAATGTTAGGACATTCAGGTTTTATTCATCAGAAAATGTACGCACACTGTTAAATTTAGTCATGTTTGTCTTTAAAAATAAATGCATGCATAAATATGCAAATCAGTATAGAAACATTTGAATAAATGTTGAGATGTCCCTGAATGTCAGTGTGATTCACAAAGACTTGTGTTTGTTCAATTTTCTACAAGAATATATGTAGTTTTATATATGTTAATTAAAAGATTTATTATAATTCTATGTAGTGTGCAAATTAAGAGAATCCCCTCCTGAAGGCTGTCTTCTTAGCATTGAACTCCAAATAAAATTCAGTCTTGAAAAGTTTAAAAAAAAAAATACAAAGAACACTCCACTAATTATCCATGAGTCTGGGAAGTAAAATTGGTTGGTGTGATGTAGACAGCACCACCCTCTGAGTGCCAACTGGCTTATAGGTCTAACACACCCACATTTTTTATAAACTAGTTGGCACAGAATGGTTGATGTTGTCAACATCACCCCAACCAAACTAAAAAATTAAAAGTCTAGCATAATTTAGTAGCCGAATGTTTCGTGTTAGATTTGACAGAGGTACAGAGAGCTGACCTTTCAGAAAGCAATGGCACACTACTGAATATAACATTTGCCTAGAAAAGCCACAAACAACAGCCCCCCCCCCCCCCACCCCCACCACCACCACCCCAACAAAAAGAGGAAGCTACATAAATTCTGAATGCAACATTAAAAATATAGGTACAGCTCATCATATACTAGACTGTGATGAGGTGCTTTGCATGGTCTTCACGATTACATTGTGGCAAGCAGAAAGTCCGTGCTACAAGTGACGGCACGAGATACTTGTGGCCGGTGGAGGAAGCGAGGCGAAGCCCGAGCTAGCCTCGTGGTCAGTCGATCATGAGAAGTCAGAGTAGACGGTTGTAGTAATTGAAGATGTAGTTTTTATGTTGTGAATGGTTAGTGTTCGAATATGTCGCGAGTGAAATAAATGTGAAATAAATGGACGAGAATAAACTGACAGAATGTACCAAGAAGCTGAGCGGCGTTTGTGTTGTTAACCCTAGACGTTAAAGTCGGTGTAAACCAAGGTTCATGTCAAGTCTACGTTTTGACTTATTACAATTGGGGGCTCGTCCGGGAAATTCGAAACCACGTGGACCATAAGCATAGGAAAACATTTTTGTTTCTTCCAAGGTAAGACAAACATGCGGAAAACAGTGTACGGTACAAAGGCTTCACCCGAGCAAAGCCTATAATAAACACAGCAAGCGCCGACAGGTCAGCTGCCGACCAATGAAAATCGGTGTGTCATCTACGCCCTGCCTGCCACACACACATCGTATTACCAAGGTTTGTGGATTCAAGAAGTTTCAGGTTTACCAAAGTTACACATCATGAAAACTTAGTTTATGAATTAAATCAGGTTTGTGACCATTATTGTTTCGCGGAAACTAGCGGACTATGAACTAATTTTATTTACAGTTACGATCAGTTTTCTTACTACGGTGACATTTTTTGCATCGATTGTGCGTTTATCAGAATGGCATCTAAAAGGTTGGTAAAAAGTAAGAACACTTTGTCGCAAGTATCTTCAGCGACAACAATGAAAGATACATCGATAAGTAACCAGAAGATCAAGATGTGCATTTTTTGTAAGTACCAGCACAATTCTGCAACTATCTGCGACAGAGATCCTAAATATTCAAGTTATATTGAAGACTTGGGTCAATAAAAAGTGGCAAAAAATAAACAAAAGAATAACCTTAAAAAGTGCCACTTTTGTAAGGCATTCGGACATATTGTAAAAACACTGTGTTGGGAAACAGATGTTAAAAGACAAGAAAAGATCCTCGTTTGGCAAAAACTAATTCAGTTACAATGGATTCAGAAGATATTCCAACTCTAGATTGTTCACTGTGCTACGGTAGAAAGAATCAAGGAAAAAACAACAGAGCCACATACAATTTGCATAGGAAAAAAAGCCATTGAAATGTCCAGGAACTAAAAAGATAAAGAACGAAATTGTGATTGCAGAGCTAGAATCCAGCAAGAGTAGTAATACAAGCAAGAAAGTTGAAACAAAAAAGACAGCAGCCATTGAAACAGAGAAAAAGTCAAACTCAGAAACAATGGAAATTAATCAGCAACCACGAAATTCTCCTGAAAGGAAATCTAATTCTGATTCAGCTAAGAATCACAAACAAGGAAAAAGTGAAAGTGAAACTCAGTGTATGGAACAGGATGACTGTGAAACAATAGACAGACAAACTGTAGATAAAGAGTTCCCGTATTTTTATAATAATAGCCCCATGCCTTATGATAATATAAAGGAAGCACTAAACCCGAAATATCTGGGAAAAACAACTAAATGTTTCATTAACAACAAACCAGCTTTAATGCAAGTAAATAGAAATACATTCTTCAATATAGTATCGGATAAAATGCTAAAACCATCAGATTATAGTGGAGAACTTATATACTATTATAATTATGGACGAGTACAGCTACCAACAGCATATATATATTTAAAATCACCATGGATGACCAAGCCAATGAAAGTCTTAGTAATGAAAGACATTTCGACAGATTTGATTCTAGGAGATCTGAAAGGTATCAATAACTGTTCTGAAGAAGATATAACATTCTGGGAACAAATGCATTTCCGTCAACATCCATATTATTAAAACAAAGTGGTATCCAAGTACATACAAATCCATCAACAAACATAAGAACAGCTGAAATAAGGAAAATCACCATCAACTGAAGTATCACTATTTACTAACTTGAAACCATACAGTCCATCATCCTGAACATCAACATCAATCTAACATATCACCATGCATAAAATTCAAGATTATTATCAGTCAAGAAGCTACATAGTACCACCTTCAACCAAACGAACAAGAGTGAACCTGAACAATCATCAAGAATTGACAGTTTAGCAGTCTTCATCTTCAAGATTATCAAATTTCAATCAAAATCAGAAATCACCAACCAGTACTGTACAGTGAATGAACAGAAACATATCAGCCACCGAATTATTCAAATTTCAAAATCACCATCAAGGAACACAAAATTATTTTCTCCAGACACCTCAAAATCAACGATTGAAACATCTCAAAATCATCAAATTCTAAGCGAAACTTCAAGACCAGCTATACAAATCGACATCAAGATCATCGAATACCAAACGTATCATAAAATAAAGAATGCGAGAATAATGAAGCATTCCGACTGTCTAAACGCAATCAAAAACAACAAAAAACGTCAGTATTACATCGTGTTTACACAATTGTGATAGCTACTGTGAAAAGTTAGATTATGTTTACATACTAAAGTTTTGTGTAAATAAATATCAAATTAATGATGAAGTATTTTTAAAAAGTGCATAAACACCTGATTTCATTTATAAAAAACAGCCACATACTGTGTGTATTGAACACCTTCCGTTTAATTCCATTATTATTATTTTAAAGGTGGCATATCAGAGTATACAGTCACTGAACACTGATAATAGCATTGTGTTAACTCTTAAAATCAAATTATATTTTTAGTCAGTATATCTCTAAGATTATCAGTTCAAGCATACTAAGAGAGACCCCAGAGCAGAGCAGACTGTCGAGCAAACCAAGGAATGAGAACCTTAAAAGCAAGCGCCAGAGTACAAGCAAGACACACACAGCCTGCAGGGATGGATCAAGATCAAGAATAGTTAATGGAATGAATGGGAATGAAAGAGAATAAAACAGGTATGAATGATGAATGAAAGATTTGTGGGTAGTATTTTAATAGTGTACATGAAGTTTACTTAGGTTAGTAGTTCATTAGGAATAGTTTAGTATTCGTATAATGAGAATTAGTAGTTCATTAGGAATAGTTTAGTATTCAGGTAATGGCAGTAGTTCAAAAGTTTAAAAAAAAAAAAAAAAAAAAAAAAAAAAAAATTCTCTTCCCAGGAACAGCAAAGAAGAATTAGATCAAGATTTAGTGATAGATCAAATAGAAATCTTTTTCCACAGAATGACTTTGATAAAAATATTTAATTTGAAATGTTTAGCATAAGTACACAGCACAGGGACATTGTAAAGTTGTCCACCACACCCAAGATTAGGAAAGGCTATAGTTATACTGATGCTGAATAGACATACTGATGGTAAAGAAAGAGTGCACACATCAAAGCACAAGCACAGTAGAGGAGTTGAACTCATCTGTATCCATTTAAAGGGGGAAAAGGTGTGTGGGATTCCTTGGAGTTAATACTCTGTTAAAGGTGATATAGAGACTTGTGGGGAAACCCTAAACTCTATTAAAAAATCATCCCAATAGTCATCATTTCATCTGAGATTCCTCGGGGTTGACTGCCCTGTTAAAGGTGGATATAGACTTGGAGGCAACTCTAAGATCTATGAAAAAATATATCTCAATTATCATTGTTTTCATGTTGAATTCCTTGGAGTTGGGTAATTACTCTGTGAAAGGTGAGACTTTGGTCTATGAAAATATATCTCAACATGCATTTTTTTTTATATGGTAGATTCCTTGGGGTTGGGTAACTAAGATAACCGGAACATCACCGAGAACACAGCTGGTGGACCATTGAACTTGACAGCTAGTAACAGAGCTGAACAGTCAATGTAAGTGGCGTTCTGTGTCAAGGTCGATTCCCGGTAATCGTACCCTGTAAAAGGTGTTATAGAGCTTTTGGGAAACCGGAAGCACTATGGAAAATATATCTCACCACTATCAGATCGGCTAAGAGTCCTTGGGGTTTAACACCCTGTGAAAGGTGATGTAGAAGTATTGGTTAAATACAATTTTCTATGTAATAAAGATCTCAAAGCTGACAATCATCTCACCACTATCATATCGGCTAAGAGTCCTTGGGGTTTAACACCCTGTAAAAGGTGATGTAGAAATATTGGTTCAATCCAATTTTCTATGTAGTAAATATCTCAAAGCTGATCATCATCACTATCATTTCACTTTGAACCTGATAGATCAGATATAGTGACTAAACAATACTACAGATGCAATAGGTGTAAAGATGGTATAAACTCTTCATCAGCTCAGTACAGGGAAAGCATGCAGTAAATACTAAAAGCAGTTTTAAAGGGCAGTAATTAAGGATAGTCAGGAACCACAATTCCTAGCAGTAATACATTTAAATTGATTTATTATACCTGTATTGAATATCTCAAAGCTGACCATTATCATCACCATCATCACAATGATTATTTTACTTCAACCCTATAGAATAGGTATAGTGATGAAGTTATACTATAGATGAAGAGGTGCAAAAATGAGACACCCTTCACCAGATCAGTACTTCAAAAAGCATACAGTAAAAATTTAAAACCAAGGGCGGTAACTGAGGGTAATTAGGAATGGTAATCCCTAGTAGTGTAGTTAGATTTATGTTCCATTGATTCATCTATCAGTAAAAGGGAAAATGATACTTGAGTTTCCATAAGTAATCATTTTGTTAAGAAGGGGGGGAGTATGTGATGAGGTGCTTTGCATGGTCTTCACGATTACATTGTGGCAAGCAGAAAGTCCCGTGCTACAAGTGACGGCACGAGATACTTGTGGCCGGTGGAGGAAGCGAGGCGAAGCCCGAGCTAGCCTCGTGGTCATGTCGATCATGAGAAGTCAGGAGTAGACGGTTGTAGTAATTGAAGATGTAGTTTTTTTTGATGTTGTGAAAAAAAAAAAAAAAAAAAAAGCCTGGTTAGTGTTCGAATATCCCTCGCGCGAAAAGTGAAATAAATGTGAAATAAATGGACGAGAATAAACTGACAGAATGTACCAAGAAGCTGAGCGGCGTTTGTGTTGTTAACCCTAGACGTTAAAGTCGGTGTAAACCAAGGTTCATGTCAAGTCTACGTTTTGACTTATTACAGACATTAACAGTGACATTTAAAGCAGTTGATTTCACATATACTAGATCACAGTATAACTACATGGGATGAAAGAATGTTTTCCACTTACTAGAACACAGTATAACTAGATGGGATGAAAGGATGCCTTCAATATACTAGATCACAGTATAACTAGATGGGATGAAAGGATGCCTTTCAAATACTAGATCACAGTATAACTAGATGGGATGAAAGGATGCCTTTCAAATACTAGATCACAGTATAACTAGATGGGATTAAAGGATGCCTTCAATATACTAGATCACAGTATAACTAGATGGGATGAAAGGATGCCTTCAATATACTAGATCACAGTATAACTAGATGGGATGCAAGGATGCCTTCCATATACTAGATCACAGTATAACTAGATGGGATTAAAGGATGCCTTCCAAATACTAGATCACAGTATAACTAGATGGGATGACAGGATGTCTTCCAAATACTAGATCACAGTATAACTAGATGGGATGAAAGTATGCCTTTAATATACTAGATCACAGTATAACAAGATGGGATGCAAGGATGTCTTCCATATACTAGATCACAGTATAACTAGATGGGATAAAAGGATGTCTTCCAAATACTAGATCACAGTATAACTAGATGGGATGACAGGATGTCTTCCATATACTAGATCACAGTATAACTAGAAGGGATGAAAGTATGCCTTTAATATACTAGATCACAGTATAACTAGATGGGATGCAAGGATGTCTTCCATATACTAGATCACAGTATAACTAGATGGGATGCAAGGATGTCTTCCATATACTAGATCACAGTATAACTAGATGGGATGACAGGATGTCTTCCATATACTCACAGTATAACTAGAAGGGATGACAGGATGTCTTCCATATACACAGTATAACTAGAAGGGATGAAAGTATGCCTTTAATATACTAGATCACAGTATAACTAGATGGGATGCAAGGATGTCTTTTAAATACTAGATCACAGTATAACTAGATGGGATGACAGGATGTCTTCCATATACTAGATCACAGTATAACTAGATGGGATGACAGGATGTCTTCCATATACTAGATCACAGTATAACTAGATGGGATAAAAGGATACCTTCTACATACTAGATCACAGTATGAGATGAAAGGATGCCTTCGTTATTCTAGATTACAGTATAACTAGATGGGATAACTAGATGGGATAAAAGAATGCCTTCCATATACTAGATGAGATGAAAGGATACCTTCCTCCCTGTCCTTTAATTTACTGAATATTACCAGATATCCATGTAACATGGCCAAGTAAATTCCAGTCAGACAAATAGTTGAAAAGCATATCTGCTACTGGTGGACTTGATCTTAGGATCATTTTGCTGAAGGTCAGTGGATTAGCCACTTTCTTATTACATTTTGTAAAAACTGTCAATTAACTCACTGATAATCACTGCACACATATT
Source organism: Candidula unifasciata (assembly GCA_905116865.2). Classification (NCBI taxonomy): domain Eukaryota; kingdom Metazoa; phylum Mollusca; class Gastropoda; order Stylommatophora; family Geomitridae; genus Candidula; species Candidula unifasciata. The sequence goes on from CAJHNH020001868.1 coordinate 889,729, forward strand.
TTTAGTCCGTAGAATATATATATATAAACTTCAATGATACATTTTTACATACCTTTACGTAAGAGGACTGGACAACTATGTGCCCTGTACTCCATTTTGTCCGAAGGTAAGGGAAAGGATACAGACATATCTATAAAATTCACATCAACCTAAGTAATAAAAAAATAAAAATAATACATCTGCTATAAAAGTAACAATCTAAGGCAGGGAATTAACTCTATGAGTCCCAAGGAACGCATCCTACGTTCATAGGTTCCTACCTAGAAGCCCAATGAACTCATGATGTGCCGATTTTATGACTCTTTTTACTACCCCCTGGGCCGTGATGCTAAACCCCCTGGGACTCAAAGAGTTAATGTAATTTTTTTTAACACAATTATTATTAATATCCTTTTGATTATTTATTAGTTGACAGAGTCAATATTAATGATGCGCCAAGAATTGGTAAATGTGTTTCTTTGATGCTTTCATTAAAGAGAAATAAACACATGTGGACTGTGGAGAAAAAAAAAGCAAACGTCAGTCACAAAAAACAAATATTTATAGGAAAAACATTTCAACAAACATAAAATAGAGAATCCCAGGTGTAGCATCAATCCAAAAGTACAATCTTTAGGACTAAATTACTATTTTAAAGGTTGCGACTTAAAGGTGCGACTGTCAGGTTAAATTAAATATTCTTACCTGTAGTCCATGGCAACAGTAGGTTACAATGTCGGGCTCTCATGCGAGTGATGGACTTTTTCTGTCAGGTTAAATTAAATATTCTTACCTGTAGTCCATGGCAACAGCCCTAAATCCTCAGGGTCACGAACCCCTGTACTATACCACCTTAAAAAAATTGTATATACAGACAGTAGTGGCAGTTTTCACTAATTTAAAAACATTATTAAACAGATCATCTTCTTTTTCATTCCTCTTTAATTTTTGTTTATTTATGAATCGAGTAGATAAATAGAGCATTCACACAAAATGCGTTTTAAAAAAAGTCTGTAGCAGAATTATCTAAAATAAGCAATACTGTTTTGCGAAGACTAGATTTGGTTTTCTGAACTAGGAAATGTTTCTTCTAACAGACAACGCTTACTTCGAAATAGACGTCAACCAGTAAATTGCAAAATGTACATCTAGGCATATTTTAGATCCATTGGTGTGTAAAACAGAAACTTATGGTTGTCAATTTTAGCCACGTAGTAAATATACATGTTTCTACTTTTTACCAAAATGCTTTAGTTATTTTATTTTTAATCAATTTTGTGTGTGGGTAGTATGCACCTGGTAAGCGCTTTGTAATGCCGGGATGCCGGGTTCGATCCCAGCTGCAGGCCATGCGCCTTTTGTTGGTTTCGACAGTGGTATCAAGAAAGCCGACCGTCCAGAAAGCAATGGCAAACTACTGGACGTAAATTTGTCTAGAAAAACCACACAACAGCCAGAGGCTGTTGGGGTTGGTTCTGCAACGTCCTGTAAAGGATATGCAACTAACCTTTCGCACCTGGTAAGGTACATTGAAATATGCCAGGCATTCTTCTTCTTTGTTTGCCCTAAAAAGCACAGTTGGCCCACTATGTGGTGGTTTATAGTATAGTTGCAATTTCTGTGCCTTTCAATCCAATATTTACAATTTTAGCAAACCCCCAATTAGTCACCTTTTATAACATGCTTATTATGAAGGCAGTTAGCTCCGGAGAGTCGCTGTGGCCGAGCGGCTAGATGCGCGCCGCGGATCGGAAGGTCGTGGGTTCGCTCCCTGGCGGAGACGGACTTTTCTTCAAAAATGACCTTGGCTCCCAGGTCGACCCAGCTTTCACCGGTCCCCGGGAAGTATAGGCGGCCGGCGTGAGCTGACCACATCACCCATCTTGTGCCGTTGGTCTATAAAAATATAGGTCTAGCCCTATATGCCCTATACACCTAAAGGCGTGGAAAGGGTCCTTTACTTTACTTTTTTTACTTAGTTAGCTCCGGGATACACATGGACAAGCAAGGAATTAAGTCATACAATGAGCTGTTTATATGCTTTATATATATTTTTTTTTTAACTTACTTCATTAAATGAGGTCAAAAAGTAGTCTGCATCATTGTGTTTCAGGAACGGAAGTGAAGGTAACAAAATATCAGAATCAAATACTGAAGAATTAAATGAATTAATGTTAATGTCTGAATTCAGTCTTGAAGTGGTACACAGTGCTGTGCCACCTGGCAAGGGAAACCTCTTGTCTTGTGGGTTTATTGGACATAAAAGTTTATCCGCACATACAATCAGAGTTTCTGCAAGAGAAAAACATAATTATAAAACCAGTTTAAAATTGCCACAGAAAATGTATTACACAAAAATTACTGGGAATATTCTTTTTCTGTGTTCACCTGAATAGGGCAGCTGATTCTTTATGTTGTAGTTTACAGCTAGGCATAAAATATAGTTTTGGCTCTGAATGGGTAGACAGCATTCAGAAGCCATGCTTCACCTCCCTTGCCTGGGCATGCTAGGGTAAAAAGTAAAAAAAGTAATAAACGAACCAACTGCAAGTAAAGCACTCATACACATGTGTACAAGGGAAAGGATCAGACTAGTGTATGATGAAGAGTCTGAGGTTAACTAGTAATTTAACTTGGGTTTAAAAAAAATCCTAGAAGAAGCTTGTCTATGCCAATGTCAAGGTCCTGGGTCCTGGCTATGAGATGTCCCATGTAATGAGGATGTTGATGGTGAGCACTTGGCTGACAGTGACTTGACCCAGTGCTCAGGGGCCCATGTACACGACCAGCAGAATACCGTGACCAGGGTCTAGAGGTTATCACAGGTCCACGGGGTTCTGAGGAACGAACGGTGAGTGCAAAGATAGAATAAAACTACCTGTAACAGGGGTTATTGTGGAGAGATCTAGAGATCAGTGTTATACTTTTGACGGGACACATACTGTATTCTGACAGCTAGATCTGTATTGTATTCTTACTTATATACCCTATACACCACAAAAGTTTAAACAGGGCCTCTTTGTGCTGATTTATACTTTACATATTTATTATCATCTCAGTTATATAATGGTTATTTATTAATAGAATAAACATCACATTTCAGATACGCATACAGGTGCTCAACAAAAAGAATGTGGATGATCAGTATTTTCACAGAATATTAGTTGTATTTACATTTATGCTATCCTCTCATAAGTTATTTTGTCAAATTGCCACAACTGTATTTTGTGCAGAAAAAAAAAACTTACACAATCAATGCCTGCAGAAACATAATTCTTGCATGTTATATAGGAAATGGTTTAACATTTGGTTGTTGTTTCCCTGACCCTAGTTTGAGATCATCATCATTGGCACCTTTCCCTCTTTCCAGACGATAGTGTTATATTGCGCTGTGAGGAGGCATGGGACACAGCCCATGGCGATGGCGAGTGTGACTAGCCAGACCAGCCTGTATCAAGAAAAGTCTTCCACAATGATTGCATGGGATTTCAGGACCATTGTTGTCAACATTTGTGTTTATTTCTTCTCAGAAGCTCAGCTCTCATCCTTTCTGCAATCATTTTTTTTCCTTTATGCTCATTGACTTCCTTATGTGCCCCTCCCACACAACAGGGTCCTTGGCATTTTGTTCCCACCAGTCCACCTCAATACCTGTAACATTTATGTCACCCTTACACCCATCTTTATATCATAGTAGAGGTAGGCCTCAACATCTTCTACCAGTCTTTAATTCACCATAGAGGATGTCCTATCTCTCTTCTCCAGGTGTGATTCCAGCCACCTGAGCCTTCATAGATGGGGCAATGAGAAAACTGTTGAAATACCTGCTCTATCCAATTTTTCAGTGTTCATGATCTTGTCCTGCCACTTAATGCCATTTATTATTCTTAGGCATTGCATGTGAAAGCTATTTAGCCATTTCTCCAAGGTGTGAATAAGTTGACCAAGTTTCAGTAGACTGCTGAGAACAACAAGCCTTATACACAAGAGTTTTTGTTTTAATTGTGAGCTTTCAGTTCTTTCAAACTCTTTTCTAGTTTGAGATGCTACTTCCATAATCTATGAGAACAGTCTTGAGGATTTATGGAGTTATCAACCTGTCCCCCCCCCCCCCCCCCCCCCCCCCAACAACAAAACTGATTCTCAAATTTTCTTGAAATGAAATAAATGCTGAAATAAGCACATACTTGCAGACTCAATGGCTGATTCAGATACTTGCAAGCCACTGGTGTCCGCAGCAGCAGAAGAAGAAGAAGACAATGTTCTACACCTTATCACAGCTGACTGTAGACTAGGCAAATATGTTACTACTCTTGAGCATTTTACCAGCTGAAATAAGCAAGTGATAACAAATTAAATATACAATTCATATATATATATATATATATATATATAAAAAGTTTGTTTCATGTCCTTTACTGGATGCTACAGACAAAACACATCATATGTTGGCTGTTTGTGGTTTCAATAGGCAATTATACTTTCAGTAGTTTATCATCATTTTATGAACAAGAAAAACTTATACTGCATGTGTCATTGTTGAAATATGTGCAAAATGGTCAAACTGCTGCCAAATTACTTGCAAGTGTATCAAATCTGGCTCCTAATTATCTCCCCCCCCCACCTTTCCAACACAACTTCCTGAAAAGTCTCTCTTCTTGATTCCCGCCTGGTCTGTACATATTTGCTTGCTGTGTCATACTGCTGCTGACATCCACATTATATAGCCAAACATTTCATTTGTTATCTTCTAGTGAAAACCAGAGCTGCCACTACCCCCATTCTCCTTTGGATTTCATTATTCTGGATCTGATCTCTTCTTGTTATATTGAGAGCTCTCCATAGGAATCTCATTTCAGTTGTTGTCAACTTTCTTTGCTCTGTTTCTGTCATTGTCGAGGTCTGGCAATTGATGGCACAGGATTGTCAAGAAGACTGTGCCATAGAGTGCTGTTTTGGTTTCTATTGACATGTTTTTTTTTCTCTTAGTATTGGCGCCATTTGCCCAATGAGTTTGTTTTGCTCTATTACATCTGTCGTCGATTTCATCTTCTGTTTTGCTGACTGCTGATATTATGCTTCCTAAGTATTTGAAATTTTTGGTTTGTTTCAGAGGGTTTTATGTAAGCAAGATATTTATTGCTACCCTCTTGTGGCTATAATCTCTGTTTTGTTGACATTAATTTTCATGTTATGCTCTTTGCAAATTAGGTTTAAATTATTTAAATGGTCTTGCAGTTGTTTCTCAATTAGCAATTAGTGCTTGGTCGTCCACAAATAGTAGGAGAAAAGAAAAGTATAACAATTAATTTATAAATATCAGTGTATAACCAAATGCTGTGGAGACTGGCTAGTAAGCTTGCTTACTGGTCAAAGGTTTAAATTTCTGGCGAGGCAGATTTTTAACTGACCTCAGCTGCCATGTTGATCCAGCCAATAGTATGCATAAGGAAATCATTGGCAAGTAAAGGCAGCCAGCATAAATGCCAATTATTGAGTACTAACTGGTCTATAAAAACCTGAGGCTAGCACTATGTGTCAAATACATCTTACAGCCTAAAAAATGAATCATTACCTAATCCATGTCAATGAAAAACTGAAACTCCAATGATTTTGAGAAGCGAAAAAAAAATTTTCTCATTCTCAAGCAAACTAACAGTTCCAAAAAAGCAAAGTTATGCAGTAGGAGAAAATCTATTTTGCATCAGTTTCACACACCAATGCAACTCAAAGTAAATATGTCCCACAGATGTTTGCACACAAAGCAAGTGATACTTATGCTGCAAGCATAGTAAATGCATCTCAGAAAATTATTCATAAAAACCTAAAATCCTGAGAAGAAAATCTAAGTAGTTGATTACATCTTAAACACAAATTACTTCCAGTCCAGTCTAAGTCTTTCATTCACAGCAGCTCGATTACCCCCCCCCCCCCCCCCCCCCTTTTTTTTTCCTTTTTCCCCCGTAGTGGCAGCGGTTAAAATAGCCAGTAAATTAAACTTCAATAGTTTTTCTATGCTTTTCCAGGTTGTAAAAACTACATCTTTACCACAAACATTGCCAATGTTTACTTCTCTCTCCCATCTCAACACTTTCTTCTTCTATGTTTGTCCTCAGAAGGACAGTTTCACACAGTTATGTTTCAGAGCAAGGCTGCAAAATCTGAACCTTTCAGCCCAACAAACACATCTGATTTAAGTAAACCTTAATTAGTCACTCACTACGATATTCTTGTTAAGGGCAGTGCCCCCCCCCCCCCACTTTTTTTAATCATTGTTATTTCATGACATCAATACTAGATAACTCATCAAAAGCTTTTGGAAACTCTTGGTGATATACTTAACTTGTACCATATTCAGCTATGACATTAATCAGCTATTGTCCTATGTGTTACTGTAACTCCTATTGGAGGAAAGAGGAGAAAACTGGAGTAACCAGTGACTGTGACACATTTAAGAGGAAATTAAACAGAGAGAAACCAAAAGAGAAGATGCTGGTAAGCATGGCGTGGAAGATCAGCTGTGTCAGAACTGACTGAAAGTACCCAAGACAGAAGGCTATGGATACATGGCACAGACTGTAAGAATTCCTGCTGTCCTTTCATGTTATTATCTGAATTTCTCTAGACCCAACATTTGTTAGTTTCAGAAAACAACTACTTCAAATACAGCAAGTTAAATTACAACTGCATAGGACAGAAGAACACTATGAATTTACATGAGTACAAAGTAAATCCAAACACTTTTAAGGAAGTTAAATGAAAATATTATAAAGAATATATTTCATCAAACACTTTGTTATGTCAAACTTGATCTTTATCACTATTCTAACTGAGAAAACTTACCATATGCGAAATTAAATGTTTGAGAAAGGCAACTGGCGTATCCAAAAGAGGCAATGTGAAACAAATGACATAAGAAATAGACAAAGCATAACAGTATACACAGAATTTAATTAGAGACAACAAATAAAGTATGAGAATTAATCCCTTTATGAACAAAATCAATATATGGCAAAAGTAAGACCAAGGAAATGATGGCTAGACAGCCTCTAGTTTATGCTAACCATACCTAGACTCCATGCAGCCAAGGCAAAATATCAAGCCTTGGTGTGGATTAGGAGAAATGACAGTACCAACTGTTATCACAAGAAATTTCTGTTTTGAAAATCTAAACTGTGAAATGCTTGTGTATATTCTGTTTGTGCCTATTAATTTAGTTTGAGTGAAACTTACTTTTGTAGCCATTACACAAATGATGCCAACAATTCAGTCAAAAGTACAAAAGTCAAGTACTCTGAAATGACATAAAGATTTAGCCCACATGTTAACAGCTTTGATTATATGCACAACTAAATATGCTTGTTAATTATATTGCTTTATCACTTGCCAGCTAATATATATTATTCTCTATTGGTGCAGCTGATTTTAGCAATGCTGTTAGTGCTAGATTTATGTGCAGATAACCCTAACAATTATATAAGTGATGTATTATAAAGACAAGAAAAAGGACAAGCAAAACACCATTATATTTTTAAACAAAAAGCCTCTTGTTGGACGTTAAAACATTGGTGCAGCTTATTTTAGCAGTGCTGTTAGTGTTAGATTTAGGTGCAGATAACCCTAACCATTAAATGAGTGATGTATCACAAAGACAACAACAACAAAAGGACAAGCAAAACCCTGTTATATTTTTAAACCAAAAAAAAAAACCCTCTTGTTGGACGTTGAAATAAAAAAATAAAAACTTGCATGCTGAGCCATCTTAACTAATATATGCAAGGGGTGAGGGTGGCATGTAGGGGGGATTTGAAACCTAGATAAGAAGGTAGTTGGGTACCATTTACATTTTAGCAATGCAGTGCTACATTTAGGTGCAGATAACCCTAACCATTAGATGAGTGATGTTTCACAAAGACAAAAAAAAAGGACAAGAAAAACGCAATTATATTTTTAAACTAAAAACTCTCTTGTTGGAAGTTAAATGAAAAATACTTGCATGCTGAGCTATCTTAACTAATATATGCAAGGGGTGTAACTAATATATGCAAGGGGTGAGAGTGGGGTGGGTGGGGATGTGAAACCTAGATAAGTAGTTAGTTAGTTGTTGTATACCCTTTATATTTTAGCAATGCTGTTAGTGTTACATTTAAGTACAGATAACCCTAACCACTAGATGAGTGATGTATCACAAAGACACACACACACACACAAAAAAGGACAAGCAAAACGCCATCATATATTTTAAACCAAAAACCCTCTTGTTGGACGTTAAAATGAAAATAATACTTGTATGCTGAGCCTTCTTAACTAAAATATGCAAGTTATGGGGGTGGGGTGAAACCTAGACGAGTAGTTAGTTAGTTGTGTACCCTTTACAAGACATTGCAGAACTAGCCCCAGCATTTTTAGCTACTTCTGATTTTACCAATTTCAAGTTCAGTAGTTTGAAATTGCCTCTGTATGGTCAGCACCCATACCACTGTTGAAATCAGCACAAACCAGTCGGCTACCAAATCATGCACAGCTGGATCTAATTGGGTATTTCAGAAGTGGTCTTCTGCGTGGTCAACCTCTGGGTCTGTTACTACTGTATCTGTAAAATATTGCTCTTTGTGGTGCCCTGTCTGCTGCTAATCTTGTTACATGGCCAAACCATTTGATTTATTGTCTAACTGTAAAGTTCGGTATTGGTTCTGTGATGATTCTCCTCCTGATATCATCGTTTCTAAGTCAAACTTTCCTCGTTACACCTAGCAGTTTTTTTTTAAAATACTAAACGAGTTAAATAAAAGTCTAGTTTGAAACATCTAGTGCAGAGATCGTGATAGTATTAAGCCACTACACACTCAGATGAATAAACAGGCAATAATTTTTTTTCAAAACAATGTTTTCCCTAATGAATGTAAATAATTTGAACACAAACAATTTATTGCCAGGCATATTTCACTGTAAATTTGTCAGGTGCGTTACTACAGAGTTACATGAACATGAATCACGATTTAATGAGTTTTGTGCTTCATTTTATATTTATGTAACTCTGCAGTAAGGCACCTGGCGAGATACAGCGAAAGTTTTTAGTAAATATTAAAACATTTGAATATGAAAAAGATGTTTTTTATTAGCTTTATTTCTATGAATGTTAAATTAACTTAACTCTTTGAGTCCCAAGAAACGCATTATACGTTTACAGGTTCCTACCTAGACGCCTAATGGACGCATGATGCGCCGATTTATTACTTTCTTTACTATCCCCTGGGCCTGTGATGCTAAACCCCCTGGGACTCAAAGAGTTAAGAATCGACATCGCAGCACTCAGAACACTCCCATAAGAGCTCTGTCCCCCATCTTCAGCAGCAAGAGAAAAGTTCTAATTCCTGAATTCAGACGGTACCAGTAACTGTTGGATGTCAGTATTAATATCAGACAGCTTTATTCTATTAAAATGATTGAAATTCTCTTGTCAAAAATATTTTGCTTTAATACTGACGTGGTTACGATTTAAAATATCTTTTCATTAACCCTCTGGAGACGATGAGGCCTAAATATCGGCCCAACGCAAAGTAGCCAGAAGGACAGCTGGGCGGATTGGTTGGTCCTGCGCAATTAGCAATCCGCACCAGCTAATCAGACTGCTTCTTGCATTTCTTGCACATGTGGGTTGTTCACTGATGGCTTTTGAGAAAGTCTGATGTGTTCTGTGATTTTACATCGATTTTTTTCTGAGGTTACCTGTACCCAAAAAACGGCGAAAAGGACTGTTGCATCATAGCAACGGAAACTTGGCGCGAGGCAGGAAAATGTGTAGATCTATGTGCCAGACGTGTCTGAAGGGCCATACTTCTCAAAATACAGGTGTTAGGACTTATTCAAGCTTCATCCATTAAAAAAAATGCACCCATTGTTTTCAGCTTAGTTATGTTTGTATCCAAGTTTTGTTAAAATTGCTTACATAAATTATGCAAATCAGAATAGTTAATTTGAATAAATGTTGAGATTTCAGTTTGATTCATAAATATTCTGTTAGTTCATTCAATTTCCTATACGAATATAGGCTATCCTCCGAATAATGGACCCAAATTATCGGGGCCGAAAATATACCCTAACAGGGCATCAGCCACATGTAAATTGCGGACTTCCGCCTACTTAAATTGTGGACTTCCGGCAATTACCGCCACCGCCGAGAATATTTCCCGCACCACTACATGCGGCATGGATAAACTAGATGGCTGGGATTCACGAGCAGCAGCTACCGCATCTCCTGCAGCTTCCTTTATTTTATTTGCTCGTGAGCCCCAGCCATCTAGTTTAGCCCCACTCCGTGCCGCCGGTAGCGGCACGGGAGATACTCTTGGCAGTGGGCGGTAGTCGCTGGAAGTACGCAATTTATATGTGATTGAGGCCCAGTTAGGTTATATTTTCGGCCTCGATAATTTGGGACCCTTTTTCAGATATAGTTTTGTATATGAATTTAATTAAACAATTTTTGTTTTATAATTTTGTGAGTATAAACTATGATAATCCCCTCTTGAAGGCTCCGTCTTCTTGGCTCCGAAACTCTAAAAAGGCTCCGTCTTCAAAGGGTTAATGAAATCTTCAAATGCAAATCCCTTCTGTTCTACTCTTCTAACTTTGTTTATCCCGTTTGAAACGGCGTTTCCTTTGCACTGTGAACTTTAGTCTTTAGCCTTGTGAACTAAACTACCAGTTCTATGTAGTTAAAAATCCACTGTTCTTATCTCGATAAATGTATATTTAGAATATGAAGAGATCTTTTTTTTTTTTTTTGGTGCTTTATAACGTTCCTATCTTACTAAACTAAAATATGAACAAAATAATTAAAGAAAGCTGTTATATTTTATCGTTTCACATTGTACCTGATTCATTTCGCTTGCCACATTTACAAAAGTACACATAGTTTTTTATAAATAAAGGACAAATGCAAATTACAGAAGAGGTAACTGAAACAATTATCTTCCAATTCCAATTCATTTCAAGAAAAAAATCAAAAACTCAATCACGTTCAAGCTGCTTCTTGCTAGCCAAAGCTGCCAAAAGTCTCTGGCTATATTTGTGGTCTTGTTTATTTGCGCGACTTTCGTGGCTAAAATTCTGGTGTTTGCGCCGTCTCTGGGATTAATGCTCCTTTCCTCCAAATCAAATAGCCCATTCTTATATTTTAAGCTGAGTACAATTTACACAGACGCGCGGACAAGAACAATACAGTGCAAAACACGCATATATATATATATATATATATATATATATATATTATATATATATATATATAATATTATATACTAGCTGTACCCGGCCACGCGTTGCTGTGGCATAGTTTGGCTAAATGACAGAAAATAGAAATCGCACGTGTCTAAAACAATCATTGTCTGCTCAGATATAGAGATAGTCTTTGATCCCCGCCCCCCCCCCCCCCAACCCACCACCACAACAAATCCACCAATACTCTCCTCCCTCATCAAAGGTTTTTGGAAAAGAAAGACAATGGAAATCGCAGGTGTCTAATATAGTTAATGTCGCAATCATTCTCTGCACAGATATAGAGATAGTCTGGTTTTTCAACTTTAGAACACGCACCTTATAATTGTGTCTTTATATTAGTGGTCGTTTAAATTCTGTTATAAGCACAGTAACAAAAATGGTTTTTTGGTTATCACATGCTAAAGCTGTTTGTATTTTTATAGGGGACGGAAGTAAAGCTACAACTGTACTTGTGAATAACAGAGTAAGTCGTAAAAAATAGAAAAGCGGAGGTAGCGTTAGTAAAATATAAACAAAATAGGTAATGAGAACTTGAAAATCACGTGTAAAGCTCTTTAAGTTCTCTTAAATTTAAGTAATTTACCCCCTCCCCTCTTCACCGACTACTGCTCTCTCCCTCTTCGAAGGATTTGAAAATCACTATCTTGGCGATATTTTTTTGTTGCTGTAACTGACATTGACATCCCTGTCCATCTGAGACTAAAATGGGGAGCAGGAATTGTAATAGGTAGTAGTGAATGGGGCTAGTGTAATATTTACCACATCATCCTTCAAAAAAGTACCAGTACAACTACTACCACGACCACCACCACAGTAGCTAAAAATAATGTCACTGCTCTCTGTGTTTTACCATCGGAGTAGACAGAGAGTCGTGTGAGCCAGAAGATTTGGTTCCGCATGGCTAGTGCTGTCGCCACAGACTGGTCAGGTTAGGATGTATAAAATTTACTTTCCCCTACAGAAGAAACGCCATAAACTTACCGGAGGTCTTCAAATGAGAGCACTATGGTGTAAAAGTTTTGTTAATCTCCAGCCACAACTTACTACTGCTGCTGCGTCGTACTTTAAGTGGGTAAAGCAATTAGTTACTGTGACTTAAAAGCTCTCTCAGTTAATAGTTGGCCCCTCCCCCCCCCACCCACCCACCTTAACTCAACTCTTTCCCTCATTGAAGTAGTTTAGGAGAAAAAAAAAAAAGCTGAAAAAGCAAATGAAAACAGAAAAAAAAACACATAATTGGGAAATGAACGCCCATGGTAAACAAGCACAGTTTAAAATTCCAACGCAGAGGAAATAACTAAATCTAAATGAAAATAAATGGAAATCTATAAATTTCAGCGTAACAATGCAATCGGAAAGTTTAAAAATGCAATCAAAAATATGCAATCAAATAAGTATGCAAAATGGTCAATTAAATTTAGATTATCAATGGTTTTTTCACCCATTTACTTTCTCTTTTTTTTTTTTTTAAGTATTAAGGCAACATGGTGCTAGTGCTGTCACCACGACAGAGCAGATGAGGATATTATATTAGTCCGGGGTTAAAAAAAAATTAACTACTACGGATTCGAACCCTGGTCTCCCGCACAGGAACCCAGTGTTCTAACCATTCGACCAAGCAGCTACTTAATCGGATCAACGAAAAGAGAACTTAACTATTATTACTACTACTGTGTCCCGATTATTACACAACTTAAAACCGCAGGCAATTGTTTTCTCGTAGACAGATACTCCAGATATATTGATGAAACGGCACAACAATAGAAATCGCACGTGTCTAGCACGGTTAATGAAGTTAATGTCGCAGTTAATGTCTGCGCCGACGTCGGGATAGTCTTGATGCCCCCCCCCCCCCCCCAATCAAAGGTTGTTTGAAAAAAAAAACAGAAAATAGAAATCGTGTTTAATATGGCTATTGTGGCAAATATAGAGATAGTCTTGTTTGCTGTACCACGACCTACTATATGTATTAGAGAAGGCGTTGGCTGCACGTAAAACTCGCCGGCGACATGGTGGGGAAGGCTTGAGTTCTGACTACGGCGCATGCATCGCAATTACTAACGTGGGACTATAATTAGAAATCACTAAAATTATAGATATTAGTTTCGAATATTATGACATAAATTGTGGTCACCTACCTCTAAACAGTGACAGGTTGAATTTCAAACCATGATGGTTTCAACATCGGTATCAAAACAAACATATCCTGAAAATTTCAGCTAAATCGGTTCAGTAGTTTCCGAGTCTATAAGGGGCAAACAAGCACACAAACATTGATTTATTTAAAATTAAACTGGACACTTTTCGATTCGAAAAATGCCCTGAGTGGTTTTAAAATCGTCCACTTTGACTTGAAAAACGTCCTCGGTGGCTTAAAAATCGTCCAGTTTGATTTTTAAAACGTCCTAGATGGTTTGAAGTGTCCGGTTTAAAGTGAAAATGATTGTACACACGCGCCCGCTCACACACACACAAACAACACACCCATACACAAATATACATTTACACCAACACACACACACACACATGTGTGTGTGTATGTATTTGTGTGTGTGTGTGCATGTTTGTCATATCGGGTTATCGTATAATGGGAACTGACTAATATAACGAACAAGGTCCGACAATTAAGTAATGAGATTAATTCCATAAAAATTAAAATAATCCACAAGTGAAGATATAACCTGTATCTGATGCAAAGTAGACCCCTTGAGCATTGATACAGTAAGTAGCACGATCTAACAAACACACCAGTGTAGTCCTTCTGTTGCTATAGCCCGTAAAGTCGATGTTACGGCCTCTTGGATGTCATCAATATTGTCAAAGAAGCGTCTTTTTAATCGTAACTTTAATTTTGAAAATGGAAAATAATCACAGGGAGACAAATCTGGGGATTAGGGTGGACGGCTGAGAAGGTTAGTTACGTATCCTTTACAGGACGTTGCAGAACCAACCCTAACAGCTCCTGGCTGTTGTGTGGTTTTTCTAGGCAAATTTACGTCTAGTAGTTTGTCATTGCTCCTGAATAGTCGGCTTTCTTGATACCACTGTCGAAACCAACGCAAGGCTCATGGCCCGCAGCTGGGATCGAACCCGGCATCATTTCATTACGAAGCGTTGGCACCGACTTAGCCACAGAGCCGACTGGAAGGCTGAAAACACAAACTTTTTTGGAAAAAGGGGGGGGGGCAGAAAATTCTTGTTGTGATGACGGCCAGAGGGGTGTCTCAACCACTGATGTTTTTGGGTCAATCAGACAACGAATGTGTGTACAAACCCAGCAAGCAACTTTTTTCTTGCCAAAAACCTTGCACTAAAATGTCATGAATGGTCTCTCTATTAACACCAGATTCATCTGCCATCACCCTCACAGTAAAACAATGATCCTCCGGTAACCCATTCTCTGACTCTTTGCAATGAGTTCATCATTACGAACAGAAATGTGGCATCCAGATCTAGGTGCATTCAGTAAGGCATTTTCACGCCATTTTTTAATTTGAATACCACCTGAAAATTTGTGCACGAGATAAATAATTATCCCCATAAACTGTTGCATCAATTGAGCTGTTTAATGGCCCTTTTTGCGAGTTTTAAAAAGAATCTTTAATGTTAGCGATTTAGCTCCGTGCTGATAAACGTAACACTGCACTTCTGACTAGGTCAACAAAATTGTTGCCGTGCTTGTGGTCTGTTTATCGAGCGGCGATGAAAAGTTGCCAGATTATAGATAAGTGTTTGCCTCTTTGGATTCCATAATTTGCTTCATATACGTCATTTTTGTCATGGCCATAATAAAAATCAGTCTCGTTACCTAACTGTCGGGCCTTGTTTATAGCTACAAGAAAGGAAATTATAGACATTGTGTGTGTGTTAGAAAGTGGAAGAATGGACCTCCGTTGAATAATGAAAGACAAAACAGCAATTCGGTATCAAAGAAAAAGAATGATTCCTAAAGTGTAAT
>CAJHNH020001869.1:0-42500 GCA_905116865.2 Candidula unifasciata
GTGGTTGTCCTCTGGGGTGTATATACTAAAACGTTCAAAATAAGCAACAACTGACACCCATAGAAAATATGACAGTTCATTAGAACGAATTCGAACTATAGGAGCCGGGCGAGATGAGGGTGAAATTCGCGAGTTTTACCACCAGAAGAAATGTAAATACATGCTACGTGTCGTTTTCTGTTACGTGAAAGATCATGTCGATGCCACGTATGCTCATAAACTTGTGAGCGTCGATTTCGATTCCTTTGCAGATGATATTGCAGCATTGCTCATTAAGTAGATTTCGTCACTGGTGTAAATCATCGGTTGTTAAATCTCGAATAACCTACAATTTAAACAGTTCAGTAGCTACAGCGAAAGCTGATTAGAGTTTATATTGTACATGTTTTAGCACGCTCATATCAATTGCTTTCAGTTATTGATTGTGTGTGTGTTTTTTTTTTCCCAGTTGTTAAAGCAGAAACAATCTTGTCCTAACGAATATAAGAGTAAGCTGGAGGGAGTGAGAGGGGAACACACACCCACGCACACATTAACAATTGACTTGAATGAATGAAACAGACAAGATGCAGAGAAAGTTGCCAGTAACTCGATTGTTTAATGTATTGTTTGTGACCGCAATACAGAGTTTGATTAAATTACCAATTAATCAAATCTCGTAACACCAAGATCAAAATACATAAAAACTGATAACACCAGTTGTCTTACATAGCTCTCAAACCTGGATCACAACTATAAGCGACGTAGCCTTATTACACATTTACTTAAAGAGAGCCTTAAGACTACGCTTCGGACCTATCATAGATACACACATGTCGAACTGGAGAAGGAGAAGCAACAATGAAATGCAAATTTTGTTTTAATCACAGCTTATTACTTGCATCATTACGGGCAAAGAGAATGCAATAGCTGGGGTATACCGAGAGAATGACAGATAACAAAGAGGTAAAAACTATCCTACATGGAAGCTTATTGGCTGCAGACTGCGAAGAATACCAAAAAGACTAGAGAAATAACATCCATATAACCCTGCAGACATTTCGAGTCACTAACTGGAGAGAAAATTCCGGTCACTAAGATAAATGAAGGCATCTGATATCTACAGCAATGAACCTCAAGGAAGGGCTTGAATTGCTGAGATATTGTTTGTGACCTTGTTATTTAAATTTGTAAATGAAAACGTTTATATTAACTGGACTTGTATCGTGTCTTTATCATCATCATTAAGCAGGTCCTTTGCAGAACGTCGCTCTCACCACGGTATGCCTGAAAGAAACTCTGTCTCTCGTTAGCTCTCCCGCCTCATGAACTTTCATACTCAAGGAGTCAATGGTATCCTGTGATCATCTTCGTGTCGGTCGGGTTTATTATGTTTAGACAGTTAATTAAAAGCGTCACGCATTATACTTGTGGGGATTGGTTGCAATAACTTAGGACTGGACTTGAACTTAAAGGATGACAACGTTAGTCCAGCCTCTCGTATTGTTCCGCTGACTAATCCTAGTCCTAGTCCTTTTAAGAAAAAAATTAAAAGGTCGACCACTTTCATAGTGCTGCTAGCAAGCCGAGGCTGCTAACAGTCTCCGTCTATATTTGTGGTCTGGGTTATTTGCGTCACTCTTGCGACTAAATTCTAGTATTGCGCCATTTCTGGGCTTGATGCTTCCTTCCGAGTCAAATCGCTCGTCCTCCATCCTGTTGTTAGCTGTGCATTTCTGTCCTTTTCCTATTTGGTGTTGCCTCTTTGTTTTGTCTCCCTCTAATTTGCCTTGGCGTATTTCGCGGGAAAGCGCGCTTTTCTACAAAACGTCTTCTGGACCAGTTTTATAGTTTGAGTATTTTACTTTGCCAAAAAGTACTGAAAACAGTTTTTTGATGTTGGATAGTTCCGAAATGTGAAAATATTCCGCGTGTGACCATAGTGGTCTCAAAGTTGTCTTTCTGCAATAAGAACGGGTTAGTCATGTCGTGGATTTGTGTGTGAAATGTAATATTGAGCGTTAAAGTGGGTCTATTTGTCATTTGTTGGTGTGTGATCCGGTTATGTCAGTTTGGGTTGGCAGCTAGACTCCTGTGTACGTAAGTCGAGGCCTTTTGTTCAGCCTCTCGTTTTGTTCCACGATTCACCAGTGGCAAAGTTGTTAGTGTGCTTTAGCCAAGTGGAATTTTACAACACATTTTCCCCTCTACAAGTGACACATATACACACGACATGCAGAAGGAGATCTTATTAAGGCGATAACTTACAGTAGAGACAACTGTGAGATAATTATCTTTAAAGTCTATCAGCTCTCCTTGACGATGACTTTCACTATCAGCACGATGATCCAGATTTGTTTGCTTGTATCAGTCTTTATGATGACCACAGTTATTGGCCGTGACATTATCAAAAAGAGGGTACGTGTCTGTCGGTAAATGTTTCTGTGCTGTAATTAGTCTACCAGTGGCGGGTCGTGGCAAGGAACTGAATGACTTATTGTCTCGGTTATGCGCGTATGCACACAACAGATTAAAGAAACTGTTCGGGTTGTGTACGCTTGAGCACACGTCCAAGATAAAAGGCTACAGTTCCACAGTCCCTACCCTAGGCTGCAGTTCCGAAGTCCCTACCCTGGAGTATCCCTGTGGTTTCAGCTACTGAAATAATAAAGGACTGCCATAATTAGTGAAGGTATTTGTCATGTTAGTCAATTTGCTTCAATTCCCATAGGCCGGAAGACTAAAATGAGGATTGTCAAGGATTGCTATGACACTAACGACAATCCTGCATCAATCAATCAGTCAGCATATCCTTTACAGGTGTCGCTCTCTTCACGGAACGCTGGAAAGACTTCTTTCTCTAGCTAATTCTCAATTTTCATAGCCAGTGCACATAAAATGTCCTGTAGCTGCAATGCCAGTGGTCGATCTCTGCCTCGACTAAACTGCACCCTTCCTCGCTGTTCTCTCCAGACCACAATTACGCTTGACATATATAATATCCTAGTTTTTCTCCAGAGAAGGCTGTTAACGAGAAAGTTCTACTTGATGTACAGGTCATGTCAGATGTCAATGTTTTTTTTTTCTTCTGGTCCACAGTACAATGAGAAATAGTTTGTATACGAGAAAGGGGGGGGGGGAGGGGACTTTTCATGCAGTATAAAAAATTACAATACATCGTTTCCAGTAAAGACAGGTGTACGACATGGATGTGTCATGTCATCTCTCCTCTTCAACCTTGTGATTGATTGGAAACTAAAAAACACATTAGACAAGAAATTGAAAGGCATACGGTGGCCTCCATTCACCATGCTTGAGGACCTTGATTTTGCAGATGATATAGCACTGCTATCACATAAACATGAACACATACAAGAAAAAACTAACAAACCACACAGCACAACATAAAATGATGGGACTGAGAATGAATGCAAAGAAAACTAAGATCATGACAAACAGTCGAAACCAACAACCAGTAACCAGAAGTAACCAATCACTTGAAAATGTAGAACATTTCACATATCTTGGCAGTGTGGTGTCCCTACTGGGAGGGACAGAGGAGGACATACAGTCACGCCTGAACAAAGCTAGAGCTGCTTTTGGAAGGATGAGGCAAACCTGGAAATCCAACAGTTACTGCAGAGGAACAAAACTCCGACTCCACAAGAGCATCATTTTGCTAGTTCTTCTTTATGGAGCAGAATGCTGGAGAATGACAAAAAAGAATGTACACAAGCTGTCCACCTTCCACAACACATGTCTACGTAGAATTATCAAAATACTCTGGCCAGACACAATCTCAAACACTAAACTACTTCAAGTCACAAACCAAGAAACTTTAGACGGTATGATAACCAAGAGAAGATGGAAATGGCTTGGCCACGCTATGAGAATGAATCCTGATATGCCTGCCAAAACAGCTCTCACGTGAATACCAGAGGGAAAGAGAAAAAAGAGGCGCCCACAAACAACATGGAGACGAACGTGGAAAGTGACCTGAGTGTGGCATCTTTGACATGGAAAACTGCAATGGAGATTGCACAGGACATGAAAGCATGGAAAGTCCTATCTAAAGCCTCATGTGCCACTAGGCATAACGAGAACTGATGAGGGGAGGAGGGGGGGGGGTGTTACAGTGGTATGAATGGAGACATTCTAATATTCTCGGGTTGTTGCTGAGGCCAGTCACAACTGTGGGGTGTTAAGTTTCGTAGCCAGGCAGAGGCAGTTTGGAGAATAGTGTTTGTAGGTGTGAAACTTCTGGTCACTAATAGGGGAAGTTACTCCATCTTATTTGCCTGCGTGATTTCGGGGTGCGTAGCTTTCGTTTCGCAGCTGTCTGTTGTGTGAACGAGTAGATTTCTGTTGCGAGTAGATGTTATTGTTTGAAGTACTTGTACGAGAAGGTCAAGCGCCGCAGGCGCTTAAAAATTTGAAAGAATTCCTGCATGGGGAGCAGGTGGCTGTCTTTAGCTGTGGACGTGCTTAAGACCTTAAAAACAAGCACAACCCAACACCACTAGAAAATAGTATAGCCCGTGGAAACGGCCAGGAAATCACGCAGGCAAACGAGATGAGGTGACTTTCGTAATTTTTTCCCACTTCTGTAAAGCAATCATGGACAGCCTACCAGAGGAGAAGATGGCTGGTGGGTTTTCACTAATAACGGTGACCATCATAACCCAACTGCGAGTAGCGATAATCGTGTCTTGTTTTGTCGACAAGAATACGAAAGCGCCACAGGAGAGCGCTAGTATACAGGAGTCCTGACCCGGTTCGACCAGTCTCGGGGAGTGTTAGGAAAATAAAGAAGCCGAAACATTTGTAGAAGGGGAACTGCATTTAATGATTGGAATACTACTGTTGTTTTGGCTTTGCCGCATGAACTTTTTTACACGCACAATTAAATCCGCATCACTTAGTGTTTGCCTGCAGATCGACCATGTCTATTTGTCAACTGGCAAGTCGTCACACGTAGCCTGAAGTGGTCTGAGTATTTCTCTTTTTTCTTTCTTTGGTTCTCTCTGTCACTGACGTCTCTAAATATCAATTACTGGGTGGGGGAGAAGGTGAAGTAACACAGCGCCATCATAATGTTCTAAGAAGTAGGATACCCAAAGACTATAAGCCCTTGTTTAAGTGTAAAATAATACTGCATTTTTTTATATTTTTTTTATTTTACTGTTATTTAAATTACTGTTATTATGTGCTGAATGGCAAATAAATGTAATAAAACTATTAAAATAATACGAAATGTTAAAATAAATACTTAAAAAAGATAACATCTATATATAGTTAGGTAGTCTACTCGCCCCCGTTGCAAATGTTCTGGGAAAATTTAAAGAAAGAAAAACGGTGGGGGGGGGGGGTGGGGGGATCCCAACCCCTCTAGCACAAATAAGTAGGAGGTTCAGCACTCACCTTTTTCTATTGTCTATATCCTTCGTCAATCTGTCTGGATCCCAACCTCTCTTACAAAATAAGTAGGAGGTTCAGCACTCACCTTTCTCTATTGAAAGGTCTGAGGTTCAGGATGGCTGATCTCTCAGGTTTATGCAGCTTTGCTCCATATTAGGCTATAGTGATTTCTGAAGTGAAGAGAGCAGCCTTTAGACCTAGCAGGTTGGAAACCTACTGGTTATAAAGGGTTCCAGAGAATGTAGTCTCAGTCAGTTAAGGAATATTCTTGAAAAATCAAGCAGCAGTTAAGCAATACATGATTTCTTTCCTCTCTCCCTCTCTCGCTCTCTCTCTTTTTTTTCTCTCTCTCTCTCTCCTCATCTCTCTCTCTCTCTCTCTCTGTTCATCCGTCCGTCCGTCCATCTGTCTGTCTGTCTGTAAATTCATCCTTCCACCTGCCTATCCACCTACCCAACAACCGATCTTATCTATCTATCTATCTATCTATCTATCTATCTATCTATCTATCTATCTATCTATCTATCTATCTATCTATCTATCTATCTATCTATCTATCTATCTATCTATCTATCTATATCTATCTATCTATCTATCCATCTATCTATCTATATCTATCTATCCATCTATCTATCTATCTATCTATCTATCTATCTATCTATCTATCTATCTATCTATCTATCTATCTATCTATCTATCTATCTATCTATCTATCTATCTATCTCTATCTATCTATCTATCTATCTATCTATCTATCTATCTATCTATCTATCTATCTATCTATCTATCTATCTATCTATCTATCTATCTATCTATCTATCTATCTATCTATCTATCTATCTATCTATCTATCTATCTATCTATCTATCTATCTATCTATCTATCTATCTATCTATCTATCTATCTATCTATCTATCTATCTATCTATTCTATCTATCTATCTATCTATCTATCTATCTATCTATCTATCTATATCTATCTATCTATCTATCTATCTATCTATCTATCTATCTATCTATCTATCTATCTATCTATCTATCTATCTATCTATCTATCTATCTATCTATCTATCTGTTAGAAAAAATAATGGTGTGTACCTTCTGGTGCTCTAAAGAAAGAATTAACTTATAATGATATTCAGTGTATGTAATTCATATTTCAGGAAGAATCAGAAACTGGTTCATCCTTGGCTGACAACCCAGAAAACTTCATCAGGCAAGGTAGGGCCTAGATGCCTGCTTATTCGTAGAGCAGCGACCTCGATAAACTAAACACTCAGATCTTACAAGTTTCTAGATTGCTGTAGTCACGCTATGTTGATGTACCATTTCTGAAGCTAAATGGTATTTAATGAAAACTAAAAAGAACATGCTAAATGGAATTTTTTTGAAAACGTCTTATTATTGCTGACATAAGAAAAGACAAACATTTTACTGTAAGTGACGTTTCACCCTAACATAACCGCACAACCAGCTAATAACACCCAGAGAGCCAGAGTGGCATGTTTCGGATAAGTATCCCACAGGCGCAATTCTCGGAGCCCCGTTCAACCGTGAGGCTATAAGACAACAAACGACAAGGATTACGAACTGACCTGAACTTCAGCCTGGTTAGAGCTATAAAATAACTAATTTGTCACTATTAATATTATATTTTTCTTCAGTATGTCCCCTTTACGTTGGCGTGTGTGGCTTAGGCGTTGCGAACGTGCTACGTAATACTAGGGTGCCGGTTTGGATCCCAACTGCGGGCCTTGTGTTGGTTTCGACAGTAATATCGAGAAACCGACCGTCAATAAAACAATGCAAAAACTACTAAACGTAAATTTGCCTAGAAAAACCACACCATTCAAAACGTGATGGGCCTGGTTCTGCAACGTCATACAAAGGATACACAACTAAACTTTTTTGGAGAGCCGCCGTGGTCTAGCAGCTAGTCGCGCGCCTGCGTTTCGGAAGGTCATTGGTTCGGACCTTTATAGGGCCCGGACTTTTCCCAAAATGACCATAGCTCCTGAGTCTAACCAGCCTTGAGTGGGTACCAGGTAAAGTCCTGTAAAGTAAAGGTGGTCGGGGTGATGCTGACCACATCTCCCACCAAGTACCGTTTGGTCTATAAAATATAGGTCCAGCACCTATATACCTCATACACCTGAAGATTTGCATTTGTGAATCTTGGAAACCCCATTCAACCGTTCAGTCATAGAGCACGGTGTGTGGGGGTTATTATCACTATGATTATTGGGCCTCACTTATGTCTCAATTGTTCATTGCAGATGTCCAACTTTGTGGTCGCAAGCCCGCTATAATATCAAAACGTCGTGCCTTAAATGATGGATTTAGTGACGTCAAAGATTCGGATCCACTAGACAAGATTCTAGATGAATGTTGTTCTGCAGATGGTAACAGTTTCTTGCAGGCGGATCCACTAGATAAGATCCTCGGCGGGTGCTGTTCTACATACGGCGATATTCCCTGGCAGGTGAACATCTACGCCAACGGAACGCACAGGTGTGGAGGTGCCATTATAAACGCATTTTGGGTTCTCACCACTGCTAACTGTATTTAGTAAGTACCCAGTATAATACATTTCATTTCCAGTGATATTCATACACACGCACCAACACATGCGTGAGCGCATGCACACACACATTTGTGACATTGTAAATGTATTCTGTATTCGCATCCCTGCGGCATCCGTGGCTTAGGCGTTGCGGATCCGACTCGTAATTCCAACGTACCGCAATCAAAACCCACTGATGGCTGCGTAGATTTTTATCGTGGTATGGGACGTCGCATGTGGACTTTGCCTAAAATCGGTACCAGAATGGCTGTCCTGGGAAAGTACAGACGGCCGGCGTGGAATCTTTACTTACTTTTATCTATTTTCTCATCCCTGCTTGTATTTGTTTTTGTTTTTGTTTTTGTTTTCAATACGCAGTGCAAAACAAAACAAATGTTTTCGCAAAAGATACACATTCCACATACGTAATGAAAAAGGAAATGAGAGGATTATGGAACGAAGACGTCAAAGCGAAACCGAGAGACTGAAGTTGCTGAGACAGGCTAAATGTTTTGGACCGGATTCCCTTCATGATATCTAGAAGATCGCACAGAAGGGAACTGAATGAAGAACTGGACCAAAAGCAACGTGTGACGTATAATTAAACAACAACATCAACTTCTTCTTCGCGTCACCGACTGAAGACTAAATGTTTTGATGGTGCGTCCACCTCTAGACTTTAATCTTGTTCCAGAAACTGAGTGTGGCATGGAAATCCGTTCTACAGATCGGACTTTGTTGTAGCAGATTGTTGGTTCCTTGCTTCTCAAGAAAATGAGATCCTGCTTGAAAATAAACTCCCACTTAGTGACTTTTACGACATGCTTGATGGGGAGGCAGTGGGTCCATTCTTGTTTTCCTCACTATTGAGCCCCGTTTTAACAAGATGATTATAAGTCTGTGTGTGTGTGTGTGTGTGTGTGTGTGTGTCTGTCTGGCTCTGTGTTTGTATATGTGTGCGTGTTTGTAGTGTTTAAAAAAAAAAAAAAGACTGTTTTCACTGAAATTTGCAAAAAATTGTTTGTGTTTTTTGGCTTGTTTCAAATATTAATAATCACATCGTCTTACTGTCAGTGGTGTTTTCAGTTTCTGAAGCAGCCACATCTTCATGCAACCGGTCCTTGGCAGAACATCGTTCTCTTCGCAGCCTTCCTGAAGAAATTCTATCTTTCGTCAGCTCTCCTGCCTCATGCACTATCCTACCAAAGGTGTCACTGATATCCCGTGCCCATCTTCGTGCTAGTCGGGACTTGCCCCTCTTTTAGCTTTTTATTTTCTTTTTCATTTATTCCAGTGTTGCTAAAGGGAATATGCATGCGAGACCTTGATTTTCTTTTTCATTTATAACCACAGACTGTTAATGCAGTTTTTTCTTTAACTTCTTATGGCCCTTCTCCTTTTCCTTCTATGAAGCATCACTATTGCTGTTTAAGAAAACTAGGTACGCATTAAGTTTGGTTCGGGCACGTGATGAGACATGATTCCATTGCAAAGACTATTCTTTAAAGAACAGTCGGGAGAAGTTAAAGAAAGAAGGAGTAAAGAAGAACCTGGAATCGAAAAATCAAGAAATAAAAGTAGAGATCCCTTTTCACACCTTTAGGCGCATCAGGCATATGGAAAGAGCACCCATATTTTTACAGACTAATCGGCATCAGGTGGGTAATATGGTCAGCATTACGCCGACTGTCTTTACTTTCCCAGGACATACATTCAGGTATCCATTTTAGGCTGGGTCGTCCAGCGACGCCTTATAGCATGATAAAAATTTACACAGCCAGCTGTGGGTTTCGTTTGCGGTTCGTTGGAAAGACGAGTCGAACTCGCAACGACTAAGCCACTAATAACAGCCGCTAATATCAAGAAATGGACAGGACTAAATTATTATACACTTGTTCGAAAAGCAAAAGACAGAGAAAGATGGCAGGTTTTATGTGTTAGTGCTTCCATCGATATACTTCCATGACCCTAAGTGTTCAAGGCTTTTGTTATGGTTTGTTAGTGCTAATTTTAATTTAAGCCTATATGTTTTTAGAGTTTATGAGATTTAATATGTTTATGACATTTATATATATATATATATATATATATATATATATATATATATATATATATATATATATATATATATATATACATATATATATAATTATATTATATTTATGAGGGATATTCCAAATCAATCTCAGATTCTTCTTCTCTTCTCCAGCATTTCGAGCCATTGAGGTGCTTTGCTGTAGATTTCAATCATCTCTCTGATCGGTTTTCTCTTTTGAGTTGGTAACACCAAGTGTTTGCAGGTCTCTCTGGACATTATCTCTCCATCGTCTTCTTGGTCTGCATCGGGCTCTACGACCATTCATCTCCCTTGTGTATACAATTGCTACCTCTCTGTCATCTGACATTCTTTTGACTGACTGACTGACTTTCTACCCCACCAGGACATCACACAAGCGACAAACACACGATGACACAATGTGCCTCCATGTGGGTGAGGATCACCGTGCAGAGGTCTCAGAAACCGCGTTCAGCCTTTAGGCTATTTTATGGTCAGGCTATATTGCGGACCCCGGCAAAGCCGGAGTAGTGCTTCAATTAACGAAAAATTTCCTCTTAAAAAGGACGAGAAGTAATATAATAACATTCTTTTAAAATGCCCCAGCTATTTCAACCTTTTAGCTTTCATGGTGCTAATTATCAATGGTGATTTTAACATATTATGAATTTCGTTGGTGTTTCTCACCCTCCATTCCCCGCTGTTTGCAACTGTGATGGGTCCAAACATTCGTCGTAATAATCTGTTTTCGAAAATCTGTAATAAGCCTTAGTCTCTTTTAGTTGTGCTCCAAGTTTCAGAGCCACATAAAACGACTGATCTTATCAATGTTTTATAAATTTTGATCTTGATGTTGCGAGATATAGACCTGAACTTTACCAGATGTTGAAGGGCATAGTATACTTTTTTTCCAGGTTGTATTCTAGATTATATTTCTTCTGCCAGCATGTTGGAGCTGTTAAAGTCTGCACCCAAGTACTTATATGTTTCCGTTCGTTTGATTTTCTTGTTGGCGACTTGTATGTGACAAGATTTTGAATCCTTTCGCTGTTTGTGAGTATCGTGTATTCTGGTTATCTTGATTGAAAACTAGTCCCATTTTGTGAACTGCTTCTTTTAAGAGACTCAGTGCTTTTAGTCTCTAGTAGATTTTCTCTAATAACATCAATGTCATTTGCATAACGAAGTATTCTTGTAGTATATTTTCCATAGTACACTTTTGTTTCAATTTCCTTGTAATTTTCTCTAAGACGAAGTTGAAAAAAAAAAAAGGGGGGGGGGGGGGGGGGCACAGAAAATCGACTTGCTTTAAACCAGATGTTTTTCGAAAAAGGTATATCTTTCTACCTGTATATGTTACTATATTATGAGTGTCTTCCAACCATAATTCGGTCATACTGAATAACTTCTTTTGTATTCCAAAGTAATTGACAGCATTTCATAAACTGTTTCTATGTACACTATGATACTCCGATTGGCTGGTAAAAATAAATCGTTTGCGACGATCAGTTTTTGCACCATTCAGTAACCTCTTAGCTCACTACACACCAACCTACAGTAGCATTTGTATCTTCTAAAAAAACGAATCACACCACGAATTTCGAAGCTGTCGGAAAGGGCAGTGACAGTACCCAAGTTTTTTCCGTTCACAGTTCGGGAACCACTGAACAAATATGCCGACAGATTGGTGTGGAGTGAGGCTTCTGAATAGTGCAAGATATGAACGTCACTATGCCTAACGTTTTTTTTTTTTTTAACCAGCTAATCGCAGGTTGATATTGCAATAGCCCTTGTATATTTGTTTGTGTGCATATATATATATATATATATATATATATATATATATATATATATATATATATATATATATATATATATTATGATATATATTAAATATATATATATGTGCGTTTATATATACATATCCACATGCGAAAATGCAACTCTTAGTCCTAGGTACACAGGATTGCTCAGTTTGGTATTTGGTGACCATTTTAGGTCGCAAAATGAGACAGGTCAGCAGACATTTCAAGTGGAACATGTTTATATTAACGGTGGATATGGTGAGTTGACTGTAACAATAAAAAACCGTGGAATACATAAAACGAACAGATAATATTGGTTGCAAACACGTAGCTAATCAAAGTTCTGGCGAAACATTGAAATAATAGTGTTTAAAACTTCAAACACTGGCAAAGCTGCTAATGGTATGCCGTACAAAAGTGAAGAAATCGTCGCGCCGAGTTTCAGTCTAAAAGCTGCATCAAATGACCTTTAAAAGCGGGGACTCTAATGCAACGAGTTTTTCAGTGAAGTGTGGTTCAGTTAGACAAATACGAATAGGACATTCTGATTCATTTCATAATTTTGAAGTCTCTCGCATCTTTGGTTGGCGGGAGGTATATGTGTACTGTTACTGCATACTTATGACATGACACCCCCCCCCCCCCCCCCCAACCTCATCCTTCCACCACCTGTATATATTGGTTGTTGGTTAGTCGAGACACGAACCCTACTACAGACGGGTCGCCAGATAACTTTCAGTTCCTGTGCCAGTGGTAACACACTATGTATCCTTTACTTTCTCATTTGTAAACTATTTCTTCGACTCTTCTGTCAGTAAACCTATATATATATATATATATATGTATATATATATTTAAATATGCTCGTGTATATAATATTCTAATGTAGTTGTTTCTGGTGTACATTTTTGTATACACGCTGTGTTGTGTCTGTTTGCTGATAAAGGCTAATCATCGCAACGTACCTTGTTTGTTGATTGTAATTGGTTTTGTAAAGCTAAAGCTGAAAGGAACTCTTTGTTTTTTTGTTTTTTTTTTAAACCCTTTTTTCTTCTTTTCCCTTTAATTTCCTACGCTTTTTAAAAACTCCTTTTACCTAGGACAGCATCCAGAATTGGCATCTGAATTTTGGTGTGGTAAAAAGTATGGGGAGGGTATGGGTGAGCTGCATGCCATAGACAATACATCTGTGGAATATTGCGGTGACTTTCTTTTATCTTCTACACGCATCATCGCACGCTTGCTATCTCACACACCGATATCACACGGCGAGCAGAAAATGGACGACTGGAAAATAACACGATACTGTTTCAGCACTTTATTCTTCCACTCGCGGCTTACACAGCCGGCACATGAAATAGACTACCGTCCAGGCACACATTATAACTCAAATATCAAAAGTAGCATTATTACCTTCTATCCGAAATCACAATCGTCCTACACTAGCATAATGAACGAAAACACAACAGCTGTCCTGACGGAAAACTAAGACGGCCCGCAGACATATTGCCTGCCAGCTTGTTTTGCCAAGTTGGACGTTGGAACAACAACACTCAAACACCTGTTGAATCCACACATCTCCCACCGTTGTCCATGCACTATGTTCCTGGGCCCAATCGAGACTAACTCTCAGCCCTCTCTACGGCATTATTTAGCCTTCTAATGCCCAGCTTCGTATTCCCGAATTTTCCGTGTCCCTTCAGTCCCACGAATTCCATTTGGCCGGCAGTTGTATGTGGCCCGTGACTCATCGTACTTCACATGAAGTTCGACTGTCAGCCTTTCTCTACACGTGAATAATTATACTTCACCCAAAGTTTGACTATCAGCGTTTTCGCTATAATTCCCGTGAAGTTTAGACTCAACAATTCCCTTGTCGTCCCAGTTAGAGTCAAAATATTCCTCTCACATTTATTACTGTCGTCATCTGTCGGGCATAAATTATCTGGGAGAAAATGAGACTCACTACACTCTCCCCAACCCCAAAAAAATTATTTACATTTTCAATCAAATCAGGTGTGATCATTATTTATGTCTTCATTGAATATGATAATGTTAGACCTCTGTAGTGAATCACTTTCGACAAGTTCATTTCCAAACAAGTTCCCTTTACCCCATTGGGTTTACAATTCAAACAATCCAAAATGCCATCTGTATGGTCTTTCCACGATTGTGAATACCTTAATAGGATCCTCACTCCAGGGACTCCCCGTTTAGTGCGGAAGACCAATAATCTGGCTCCATAGGTATCCCCACCAGTTCTAAAGTCGGTATACAACCAAACCCCTTTCCAGGCACCCCCGATTGGTGCGGAAGTCCAAAATCTTGGCTCTAAAACCGAAGTGTGACCCCATGAAGTCCTACCATTGCTATTCCCATTCATGAAAGACCCCAAGAATGGCTAAATCAGCAATGTATGGTCATGTTCCCAAATATGTAAGGTACAAGATTTAGTTAATTACCTTGTCTTCAGAAACTGCAACATGTCTCATTAACACACATATTCAAATTCAATGTTACACCAATTTAATTTAGTACACCAATTAATGTTAACATACTTTCTGTTGGTGTGTAATTTTAACCCGAATATTGTCTCCCTTTAATTCTAATTGTTTACTCTATTATACCTGATTAAACCAAAAATATATTTTTCCTAAGTTGTAAATTCACCTAATACATTCATTCAATAACATCATGTATACCCTTGCATAAAAAAAATATCAATTAACACAAGTTGTATCAGTAGTTGTAACGTATTCTATAAACGTGACATGATATCTCGTAAGTGATTGTCTGTTCCTTTGATGTGCTCAATGTTAAATTTGAACTGTGATATTAACAATGCCCATCTATATACCCTTGGATTACTGTTGGTATCAACTGTTAATAACTTTGTTAATCCCAAGTTATCTGTAAAAATAGTGAAAGCTTTACCCAATAGAAACTTCTAAATTTTCTTAAATTATTAACTAGTGCTAATGTTTCCCGTTCAAATCTGGTTCAGTTTTTTGACACATATTTTACATGGCTTTATATCATCTGCATTTGATAACAAAATATCTATACTAGTATTATCACCTAAAAAATTAACAACAACAAAAATTACGATTTTTTAAATTTCACACACCCACAATTTTTCTTGTAATTTTATATGAATGTAACTGTTTTATATTTTGTATGTTTGGTTGTGACAATAAAGACTAGTAATCACCGAATGTAGAAAATGTTTTAAATACATCATTTGTAAAAGTAGTAGTTTCAGCAACAACAGTGTCAGTAGTGTAGCACTTCTAAGAATTTGACAAGTTTTTGTAGTAACAAACAGTTGACAGTTGTAGCAATCTTTGTAAATAGGACTTAAAATCATAAAAGTTGTAGGATCTGGATGCTTTGGATAATACAGAATGATTCTAGATTGTATGTTTAGCATGTTATCAAAAAAATTTGCCACATGGTAAGTAAGATGTACTGTATCACCCAAATGCACTCAATTGTACAATATGATAATTTTTCTTGATGTTTTTTCTCTCTTGGGTTGTGGTCACCTTTTGATGAATTACAATTTTCTTCAAGTTTTCTATTATCTGTAACTGTTTTTGGTGTGTTTTTTTCTTTTACTCTTTCTCAACATCTCACTTTCATTCAGTATGGATGGTGTGTTTTTACCACACAATACATTGTCATTCATGTCTTTTGCAATCAGGAATTCTTTCATACCATTATCTTTACACTCAATATTCTCATATTGTACTTCTTTCATACATTTATCTTTACACTCAGTGTTCTCATATTGTACTTCTTTCACACATTTATCCTTATACTCTGTGTTCTCATTCCTTTCATTCTGCTTTTTTTTTTGGTACTGATACTATCACTCATTCTTGCATGACTAATTGACTGCTCCCTGTTCTTGGAAAAATCACTTTCATTTCTTCGTATTCTTGCATTCACACTATGGCAAAGATATTGATCACTGGTAATCATGTGCTCACTTACTGCTGCATTCACACTATGGCAAAACTTTTGATCACTGGTAATTGTGTTGTTATTTTCTCTTGTTCAGACATTTCTTTCAGACCTTTTTCATTCCCCAAAATTAATCCTTAACATGGTAATGGCAATGAATCAGATACAAGATAAATTAAATATACTTAATGCGAGATCACAGCAGCTTGGTCTGAAAATCCATAAAGGAAAGACAAAGATAATGAGAATAAATCAGGCAAATAGTAATGTGGTTTCTCTTAATGGCATCCCTCTCCAAGACGTGGAGTCGTACACCTATTTGGGCAGTAATGTAGATAAAGATGGAGGAACAGATAAAGATATTAAAATAAGAATACAAAAGGCAAGAGGGGCTTTCATAGCACTAGGGAATTTGTGGAGGTCAAAAGAAATTAAAAGAAATACTAAACTAAAAATTTTTAATTCTAATGTCAAATCAGTACTATTGTATGGGGCAGAAACATGGAGAACAACGAAGGCAATTACTAATAAATTACAGACATTCATTAACTAGTGCCTGCGCAGAATAGAGGGAATAAAATGATATGATAGAATAACTAATGTAGAACTTTGGGAGAAAACTAAACAGGCTCCAGTGGATCAGGAGGTGAGGAAATGACGCTGGCGTTGGATAGGCACACACTGAGAAAACGGGAGAACAGCATAACTAGAATGTCTTTGCATTGGAACCCACAGGGGCATAGGAATAAAGGAAGGCCAAAAAACACATCGAGAAGAGAGCTGGAGAATGAGGTTAGAAAGATTGGGAGGACATGGGGAGAGCTCCATGTAATGGCGAAGGATAGAACGACTTGGCGTGAGTTGGTTGAGGGCCTATGCTCCATTGGGGGATAAAAAGGCAGAAGAAGAAGAAGATGGTAATGGCAATACTGCAACTCTTATTTTTCTTTGTAAAAATGGAGTGGTAACATTGACAAAAGCTACTTTATTTTTCTCAATGGTGCCTCCAAAAGTTCGGCAACTAATAAATTTGTTAATAATATCTTTCTGTTTGATAAGATCTTTGTGAATACCTGAATCGTTCGAATCAGAATCTCTCAAAACAGAAATTGTCTTTTTATTAACAATACCATGATACATCTTAAGTGTTCCTTGAGAGGTGATAACATAATTTGCTTCATGTACCAATATGTTATGCCCACAAGGTAGATTATCTTTCTCATGAAATAACTGGCAAGTATGACATGTTTCACAACTTTCAACTTTTACTGCGTTGGTATCAAATGGTTCACTATCTGAATCTGAGTCGGACATTACTTGTCCTATGTTGGCTTCCTTAAACTTTTTCCTAAATAAACAGTCTTTTTTTAAAATGATTATAGCATCCACAGTTGAAACATTTAATAGCATCTTTTTACAATCTCAACTTCTGTGTTCTTCTATCAAACAATTTCTCTATATAGTCTTTATAGCCTGGATTTCTGCCACACATTTTATCAGTTGGATGAGATTTTTGGCAATATTTGCAGTATATAATTTACCACTTTTTGTTGAAGGTGGTTTTGTTTTTATGTGAGGTTGCGCCTTGGTTGTATCTGCCTCTGTCATAATGGGAACTAGCTCCAGTTTCAATGTCTCGTACCGGGTTGGAAATGAAAATTTCACGATGGGCCGAAAAAAAATGTTCACCTAAGTTCTCTAACTCCTTTAATGAGGTTGGTTTATTTTCTCTTAAGAATGTTAACATTGGTTTAGGCAAAGATTCCAACATTTCATTATCTTATAATAAATCTACTAACAATTTATAGTATCCCTAGCATTAGTTAGTCTTTCCTCTTGTGTCGAGTGCGGCACATAGGGCAGAGGTCATGACTCTCCATGCATGGCGGTTCGTTGCAATCCGTTGTAGGTCTTGGATGTTTGAGTGGCCCATGAGCGAGCCTTCCCTGATGATAGTTCTACGTAGGGTTTCTCTTGGTCTTCCACGAGATCTTTTCCCCTGTGGTGTCCAAATGAGGGCTTAGTAAGGAAGTCTTGATTTATCCATTCTAAGGGCGTGGCCGACATAGTTCCAGCGGCGTTTTCGTATAAAATTAGACACATACTCTTGCCTGGATTCTTGCCTTATTTGTGTATTTGTTCGGAAATCTGACCATTTGAAATTTAGTATTCTTCTAAGGCATTTATTTTCAAAACTGTCTAATTTTGTGTCTAGAGTTTTCGTTGATTTCCAGCACTCGCATCCATAGGTTAGTACTGGAATCACACAAGAATTGAAGATCTTGAGTTTTGTGTGTTTGCTAAGTGTCTTTGATTTCCAGATGTTAGACAGTTTATTGAAGGCACTAGATGCCAGTGCTATTCTAAATGGTATTTCTGGTGCGGTATCTCCTGTAGATGACATCTTGCTCCCTAGATAAGTGAAACTGTTGATTTTTTCAAGGCTGTTGTTGTTCAGCGTGATATCAACTGAACTGTTGGTAAAGTCTAGAATTTCTGTTTTTGCGGTGTTAATTTGGAGTCCAATTTGTTCTGAGAATTTCTGGAGTCGATTGATTTTTTCTTGGGCGTCTGTGTGTTCTGAACTCAGGAGTGCTATGTCGTCGGCGAAGTCTAGGTCTTCCAGAATTTTGTCAACCCATGACAAAATGATGGCGACTCCGTTTGAATGGTGGTTGTCTGTTCTTCCCGAATAGATGATATGTTTTTGTTCACAACTTAAAAATATTTTACCCGAACCAGTCCATCTACACTCACTGACACCGAGAATATCCAGGTTGTAATCGTTCACAACATTACACACTTGAGCTGTTTTCCCCGTTTGGTACATGGTTCTAACATTCCAGTAACCAATTTTAAAGATGTCCTTCGAATTTAACAGATTAGAACGAATCATCATGCAGTTAGAGTCAGAAATCTGATTCTATAACAATTGGTGGTTTTGCGATGACAGCTTGTCGGACCGTCGATCAACCGGTATGCGCCGAGTTAGAGAGAAACACGTCCCGCCATCTTGACACAAACCGGAAACTTCCCTAGCATTGGCCGAATCAATCCATTTATCAAAAATATTCTGAAGTTCCGAGAGATAATCAGTGAACGTCTGATCAGACTTTGGCTTTAGATCAAGAAACTTTTTCCTATACCCTGCTTCATGCAAGTCGTAGTGTCGCATGATGCGATCTTTAATATAGTCAAAGTCTAATCTTAGATGTTCAGGGACTGTTTCTAAGATCTTCAATGGTTCAAATGCTAAATGTTTTTAAAATATAATGGCCCACTGGTCTTTTGGAACATCATGAAAGTGCATTTGCAAAAGGAAACTAGATATATAATTAAAAATGTCATCCTTTTCAGAGAAATTCCTAACTATACCTGCATACTTTTTGAATTTATTTTCTTCTTCTCTTAATCTCTCTTTTTGAATAGCAGCTTCACTTCTGGAATCATTTTCCATTTCTTTAGTTCTTATTTGTGTCTCTGCCTTTTCTTTTTCAGTCTGAATCGAAGCAGCTATTTTTCACGTTCTAATTGTGCATTTGTTTGTATTTCCATCTCTTTGAAATGTTTCACTTGTTCCAGTTGTTTATCTCTCATTTCCATTTCCTGTCTTTTCATATCTAGTTCGTGCGCTCGCAATAATCTTCTCTCTTCTCTTAAATCGTCTTGTATTTTCTTTTCCTTCTCATCACAAAACTTTTTAAGTTCTTTCCCTTCTAAATTTAATTCTTTGCCCAGTTTGATCAGCTCTGCCAAGTTACACATTTTTATGTCTTGACAATATAAACAACAGTGAAGTTACAATTCCTTACTTTCAAATTACACACCCTTAAAAAGAATATAAGTTCAATATAATAAACTAGTAACTTGAATTAATAACTGAAATGTCTCCTGGGTATCAATAGTATACCTTAAAATATAGTGGATGCAACTCTTTTAACCACCAAAACTACAAACTAAATGATTCTATATATATGCAGTTGATTTTTA
Organism: Candidula unifasciata; assembly: GCA_905116865.2. Taxonomy (NCBI): domain Eukaryota; kingdom Metazoa; phylum Mollusca; class Gastropoda; order Stylommatophora; family Geomitridae; genus Candidula; species Candidula unifasciata. The sequence continues at coordinate 19,777 of CAJHNH020001869.1, forward strand.
AGAGGAAGAGTTAACTAGTATTTGTTTAGCTTATGGAAGAGTAAATCAGTTAAAACACTTGAGAAATTAGATATGACAGCTAGAAAAGGGATATCCTATTTGATTAAGAATATTGATCAATAATAAGTTGTAATAGACTGTTGTAGCAGATAGAATAGATGCAGTGGATTATCAAAGTATTTAACAAAATAATTAATTAAATAATATTTTAATGTCTAACAATGATTAAATGTTTTACAATAATCAATCTATGTAGCACAGTATTTGGTTACAAAGTTTAAACTTGACGACTACACCTTGCGGAAAAAAAATTCATTAAAAAAAATTGTCTTTATTTTTAATGACTGCGTATAGTCCGGGTATAATTAAATAGTCTAAATGAAATAAATTTTCAAATTATTTCAATTGTTTGGAAAAATATTTGATTTACTTAGTCTTGATAATTGGCTATGACTGAATAATCACTAATAAATAATCACTTCAAACAATTAATTAGTTTCACTTAAAAAATAGTATTGACAGGTAATAGATAAAATTATTCAGTATGATACTTATAGGATTGTATTGTTTTAGATTAATTTAGTAATATGTTATAATATGTTTACTAAATTCACTTTCAATAAAAAAAAAAACTCAGTTATAATATATATGAAGTCAAATTGCAACACACAAGTCCAAGTGATATTGAAAAAATAATTCCTATCCACCAATAAATGTAGTCAATATTAGCAATCAACAACAATGCTATTCAATACAGAATTACGCTGCCGTGGCGGCTTCTTATCTCACAGTACCTCCTTCGAAACCACCAAGTCGTCTTGTCTCTGGCCGAAAGTATAACACCATCCGGTAATTCTGTGCGGCGGGGAAGCAGCCCTGAGCTTCATGAACTCAGGTGGGCCCACCTCCGAATACGTTTAGGAATCGTGGGCCGAAACGTGTGTCGAAAGAGGATAATTTCTACTGATGACTGTAGATCCCCGCTGTACTTGCTCCCTGTGAGTTTATTCCTATTGTACGTGGCTAGCCCACAAGACTACCAGGAAAGACTGGTGGACTATCGGGAAAAGACCTTTTGACACCTATGGAAAAGACTGGCCCCCCGGTATCGCCGGGGGATAAACTGACATCTGGAGACAGATGTCGACTGTGGACCGGGTTGATCACCCCTAACACAGTATAATACCTCCGATTGCGTCAAACCACAAAGAAATATGCTCCCAGGGCCCTCCGAAAGGGGGAGAGAATGAAGGGCCCAATCAAACTGATACCCTCGTTGACGACTTTGCTAGCCCCCGGACTGAGATACTCGCCCCAACGTCCGGGCTGGCTCTGTACATGTGGGAAAAGCTTCACGGGGTTGCATGGTCTGAGAACGCATGCCGGAAGAATGAAATGCGAGGGTGCTCCACGCAGTAAACGCCGTAGCAAAACTACTACTCCTGTGGTAGTTTCTGAGTCGTTAGGGAACGACGGGCAGGGGGAACCCCACTCGCCCGGAGAGGCCCATGACGTCGACTGCGGAGGAGCACCTTTGATGATTTCTGAAGAAGTGCGCTCCAGAATCAGGTTTCCACCTGCGAGCGAGAAGGTGGTGTGGTGTAAGTTGGAGGCTACATTATGTGAGGTACTTAAACAAACTCTAAACAAGAAGTCGCTAGGCGACAAGCTTACTAAATTTGGTGATGTAATATATGAACACTGCTCCCGCGAGTTCGGGACAGTAGTTAAGGCACAGCCGGGTGCCAAGCAGAATACTAGCAGGAGGCAGAGGGACATTCTGAAGTGTCGGGCAGACAAGAATGCCCTCAGAAAACAGTTCAAAGCCGCTACGGGCAGCGAACGGGAGGGGCTGTACGAAGTGTGGGTGCATTTAAAGAACAAACACAGTGCCCTCTGTCGCGCCGAGCGTTTCTGTAACAACAGACGAAGAACTAAAAGGGAGCGAGAGAAATTCTTTAGGGACCCGTATCAGTTTGCCCGAGGTCTATTCGAGCAACCGAAGTCTGGGACTCTGGTTGTCAGTCAGAAAGAACTTGAGCTACATCTAAGCAAGATGTACTCTGATAAGAAGAGGAGAGAGCCTCTTGATGACAATCCAGAGATCCTTAGCGGACTCAAACAGCCTTCGGTGCCGAAGGTACCATTTAAACTGGTACCTCCCCTTTGGTCTGAGGTTGAGGACGTTGTGAAAAAAGCCAGCGGCAAGTCTGCCCCAGGTCCGAACGGTGTCCCGTACGTTCTTTACAAGCGTTGCCCGAAAATCCTAAAAATGCTTCACGTCTTGTTGAGACAAGCGTGGATCCGCAATCACATATGTCCAGAGTGGTCAAAGGCAAATGGGGTCTACATTCCCAAAGAGCAGGACTCGAAGAGTCTTTCCCAATTCAGACCCATCTCGCTGTTGAATGTTGAGGGTAAGATATTCTTCTCAGTCATGGCTCGCCGGCTCACACAGTATCTGATGACTAACAAGTACATAGATACGAGTGTTCAGAAGGGTGGTATTCCAGGCGTTCCTGGGTGCCTTGAACACGCGACCATGATCTGGGAGGCTATCCAGAGAGCCAAGCATGAGAGAACCAATTTGCACGTTATATGGTTGGACTTAGCCAACGCCTACGGGGCAGTCCCCCATAGGCTACTGTGGCGAGCCCTTCGCATGTTTCACGTACCGACACAGATCAGTCAAATGGTCGAGCAATATTTCTCCAAGTTCGCTTTGCGCTTCTCTACCTCGACGTTTACCACGAGGTGGACTGAGTTGCAGATTGGGATAGCTATGGGGTGTACGATCTCACCCATACTGTTTGTCATGGCAATGCAGATCTTATTAGACGGGGCGGCCGGCTACGGACTGGGCCTTCAAATAGGGGATCACTGGTTACCGCCACTGCGCGCATTTATGGATGACACGACTATTATAACGGGCAGCGAGGAGTCTGCCCGCACGATCCTGAAAAAGATTGGACGCGGTGGTCCAATGGAGCGGTATGCAGTTCAAACCGCAGAAATCAAGGAGTCTGTCAATCCATAAGGGCAAGGTGTCGGCGACCAGTTTTACGGTGGCAAGGAACAAGATCCCTACGGTTCTGGAGGAACCGGTGAAGAGCCTCGGTCGCGTCTACGATTCGAAGTTATCTGACAGAGCGGAAGTCCGGCGAATACACGAGTCACTGGCTACAGGCCTGCTCGCGATCGAGCGATGCAGGCTGATCGGAAAATTCAAGGTATGGTGTCTCCAATTCATGTTGATTCCGAAGCTTCTATGGCCACTGCTAGTCTACGAGGGTGACGATGACTGCAGTGGAAACCATGGAAAAGAAAATCAATACAGCCTTAAGAAAGTGGATTGGTGCACCGCCTTGTCTGACCGACGTGGCTCTGTATTGTAAACAGGCTAAGCTGGTACTTCCGTTCAAGTCAATAACCGAAGAGTTTAAAGTCGGCAAAGTTAGGCTCGCCATGCTTTTGCGCGAGTCCTCAGACCCAAATGTCATCGCTGTCCAGCCCGCTCTAAAGACTGGCCAGAAGTGGAAGGTCCTCGATGCGATAGGAGCTGCTCAGAACGCACTAAAGTTGAAGGAGGTAATGGGTTACACACAAACCGACCGTCGAGGCCTAGGGCACGGGAAAGTCAATTGGTGGTCAAAGGCCTCAGCCAAAGAACGCCGAGACATGGTGATACAAACGGTGAGGGACAACGAAAACGAGATTCGGGTTCAGAAAGCAGCCCAGCAGTCGCAGCAGGGCCATTGGGTCAGCCTGGAGAGCGCATTGCCTAGAATACTCACATGGGGTGAGATCTGGCGGATGACCCCGTTGCGACTGAGCTTTATCGTTCGTTCGGCGTACGATGTATTACCGTCCGGTGTTAACATGGTTAAATGGTCTGCGACCAACGATCCGACTTGCCCGTTGTGCAAATCAAAGCAAACTCTTGAGCACGTCCTGTCCGCGTGCAGGAAAGCCCTAGGTCAAGGCCGCTATACCTGGCGCCACAACAAGGTGCTAAAAGAGTTAGCAGCCGTTGTCGACCAGGCTAGAATGAGGGCTAATGCCAGAGCCAGTTCTAGTATCGTCCCCATTCGTTTCCTCAAGGCTGGGCAGGTTCCAAAAGGTAATGTCAACAAAAACGCATTCGCTCCATCTGTGCTAGACTCTGCGAGGGACTGGTTACTGGCGGTTGATCTGCCAGGACATGAACGGTATCCCGAGTTGATCCGTAAAACCGGCCTGCGACCGGACATCGTTCTCCATTCTGCGCAAAAACGGCAACTCATCCTGATTGAGTTGACGGTCCCGTTTGAGTCGCGGATGGAGGAGAATCATTTGTATAAGCTCGAGAAATACAGTGATTTAGCAGCCGGTTTGAGGAGAAACGAGGCTTACACAGTACGGGTATTTGCCGTCGAAGTGGGAGCGAGAGGCCTCGTTTCCACTTCGCTCTACAATGTGGTTAAAGAGTTAGGATTGCGCGGTAATGAACGGAAACGGGCACTCAAAAAACTGGGAGAGGTGGCCGAAAGGGCCTCTAGCTGGTTGTGGACGCAACGCAACAACGTAGGGGACGGGCCTTGGTGAGTTGGTCCGGGTATCTAGTGGAAAAGAGTTTCTTATCCCTTTGAAAAGTCCATCGTGTACGAATTGTCTGCCAGTGTCTCTCTGCCAACTGCTAATAAAAGTCCAAGATGTGTCTGGTAAACCAAAGTAAGCTTGTCGCTCGGTCGTCCAGGCATGCGGACTGCTCTAATTACGCTGCCGTGGCGGCTTCTTATCTCACAGTACCTCCTTCGAAACCACCAAGTCGTCTTGTCTCTGGCCGAAAGTATAACACCATCCGGTAATTCTGTGCGGCGGGGAAGCAGCCCTGAGCTTCATGAACTCAGGTGGGCCCACCTCCGAATACGTTTAGGAATCGTGGGCCGAAACGTGTGTCGAAAGAGGATAATTTCTACTGATGACTGTAGATCCCCGCTGTACTTGCTCCCTGTGAGTTTATTCCTACAGACTAAATAAAGATATGGTGTTCAATCAATGAATGTAACATCGACTAATAATACAATGATCATTCCCCAATCAATTATTAAATTAACAATGATTAAATTCTCGGTATAAAAACAAAATTCCTATTAACCACAACTGTACCTTTGTTATAGTAACTACACCTGATGATGATGAACTGTGAATAAAATAAATCAAATGTTAACTTCAAATTAAAGTAACTTTTTGACACCCGATGATGATGTGTGTATGATATTATATAAATAAAATAAAATAATAATTGATATTTCAAACACTAGATGACAATAATTTAAATATTTTTTTGTTCGTTTATTATTCAGGTACGACTAATCATGGAACTTGATGATGATGGTATTTAAAATTCGTGTACTATAACACCCAATATTCTTGGAGCACTCTTGTAAAAAAAAAAAAAAAATTAATTTAATTTGCAGTTATTTATATCAAAACAATAATGTAAACAATAGTAGAACAATTCATAATGATACCAATTACCCCAATGTAATAATATTATTATTAAATAAATTAACTGTCAATGACTGCACTAATGTAAAATATAAATAAATAATATTGATAATAATAATCTATAATTGAATCACCAGAAAAATAAAAATAAAATTAATAATAGATGCTGTATCTCGATGTTTTGATCTAGTTGCCTGCTTGATAGCTGTCCTGAAGCCGGCAGATGAAATAGACTACAGTCCAGGCACACATTATAACTCAAATATCAAAAGTATCATTAGTACCTTCTATCCGAAATCACAATCGTCCTACACTAGCATAATGAACGAAAACTCAACAGCTGTCCTGACGGAAAACTAACACGGCCCGCAGACATATTGCCTGCCAGCTTGTTTTGCCAAGTTGGACGTTGGAACAACAACATTCAAACACCTGTTGAATCTACACATCTTCCACCGTTGTCCGTGCACTCTGTTCCTGGGCCCAAACGAGACTAACTCTCAGCCCTTTCTACGGCATTATATAGCCTTCTAATGCCTCGCTTCGTATTCCCGAATTCTCCGTGTCCCATCAGTCCCACGAATTCCATTTGGCCGGCAGTTGTGTGTGGCCCGTGACTCATCGTACTTCGCATGAAGTTCGACTGTCAGCATTTCTCTACACGTGAATAATTATACTTCACGCAAAGTTTGACTATCAGCGTTTTCTCTGTAATTCCCGTAAAGTTTAGACTCAACAATTCACGTGTCGTCCCAGTTAGAGTCAAAATATTCCACTCACATTTATTACTGACGTCATCTGTCGGGCATAAAACTATCTGGGAGAAAATGAGACTCACTACAAATATGGTTTTCACTAAGATTTTAACCATGAAGACGGCATATCTGTGAAGAAAAAAAACTTAAAACAAATGTTTTACCCTGCAAGAAGGGAGAACAGCAAGTATTTTTGTTTTATCCTGTGAGCAGAATGGGGAGCAACACGTCTGTTTGCATCGTTGTGTAGGCAGAAGTTTTTATCCCGGGAGCAGATTAGGGAAGCAACACGTCTGGTTGTAGCGTTGTTTATGCACAAGGAACCGCCAGTTTTTATCCCAGGTGCAGATTAGGGAAGCAACACGTCTGGTTGTAGCGTTGTTTATGCACAAGGAACCGCCAGTTTTTATCCCGTGAGCAGATTAGGGAAGCAACACGTCTGGTTGTATTGTTGTTTATACAGAAGGGACCACCAGTTTTTATCTCATGAGCAGAATAGGGAAGCAACGTGTCTGTTTGCATCGTTGTGTAAGCAGAAAGGACCACAAGTTTTTATCATCTGAGCAGGTTAAGGAAGCAACGTGTCTGTTTGCATCGTTGTGTAAGCAGAAGGGACAACCAGTCTTTATCCCGTGAGCAGATTAGGGAAGCAACACATCTGTTTGCATCGTTGTGTGATCAGAAAGGACCAACAGTTTTTAACATGTGAGCAGATTGGGGGAACAACATATCTGTTTGCATCATCCTGTAAGCAGAAGGAGGGACAACAATCGTAATGTTTTGCCTTTTGAGTAGAAACAGGAATTGCGTGATGAAGTTTGGGGAAAATTACTAGACACGGCGCCGTAACAGACTTGTTGTAAATGGCGATTAATTTAGTAATTTATAGTTTATTGTAACGACATGTTTTGAGGCGAATGGCGCAGACATCGTTGCATAGTTGGAAAATGCAACATACAGTTTTGACTGCCCCCTTTGGGTGAAAAGTACAAGAATGAAGGATCAGGAGGAGACGAAGATAATGAGGAATAAGAAGAAGCTGCAGCAGAATTGAGAATGAGAAAGAGGAGAAGACGAAGAAGAGGTAGAAGACGAAGAAGCTGCAGCAGCCACAGCAGGTACAGCAGCATAAAGATGAGATGAAGCGGAAGCCGAAGAGTAAAGAGATTTTAACGATATAAACGTTTTCCGTACATAATATTCCTACTTTTTTATGTTGTTTTAATTTGCAGCAGAGACAATGGACAACGATGTAGCGTTGATAAAGATTGCGCCAATTAACGGCAGTGGTATTCAATTCAACGACTATGTTCAACCCGTGTGCCTTCCCGAGACAGGGGAGTTGCCTGCCGCCAATGTGAATGTGACACTTTCAGGATGGGGGAAAAACTCTGCTTGTAAGAAAACATGAAATATTGGTTTTATGTTTCGGAACATCTATGTTGAACTTATTTTCAATTTTAATTCATTTATTCGTATATCTTTTTTTTCAAAGCCTTCTTATTTGTTTTGTTTCGTAACATATCTATTTTTGTTAACATTTCATCCTTTTTCATCTTTACTTTCTCTTTCACAGGGGCCGATGTAGGGGTAGATTTAAGGTTCTACTTTTTTTTCCTTCTCACAGCCTCGACAGTTGGCACTTTCTCTGATGTTATCTCTCCATCTTCTTCAAGGTACACCTCTTGTTCTACGCCCCTCTCCTCTTTAGTATGCTGTGTATGGTATGGCGTCACAAGGCATTCTCTCCAAAGTCATGTTATTTGCTGTCTGTGTATGTAATTTAGAATTGACTCTTTGCTGACTTTTTCTCTTATGACCTCTTTTCTGATTTTACCTCTCCTGACAACTCCTGCAGCATTTCTCAAATATCTCATTTCCAAGGTTATTAATTTATTATTGTCCCCTATTACGTCTTGCTGATTTTACGTTGACGCTGGTTCTTTCTGAATTGAGCTGAATTGTCCATTCAGCCCTCTAGGCAATATTGAGTTGTGTTTGGTACTTCATAGAATTTGCTAACGTGTTCGCAATATTGTTGACTTTTTTTTATATTTGAAGCGTCAAGCTGGCCTACAGACGTACTGAAGAAAATGGTGGTACCCTTCGTCGACCATGCCGAATGCAGTCGTATTTTCAATGACTCTCATTTTACCCAAGGCCTTTTGTGTGCAGGAAGACCTGGCGGCAGATCTGATGTTTGTCTGGGAGACTTTGGTGGTCCAGCCACCTATAAGTCAGGAGGTAGCAGATACCTTTTTGTGATATTTTCTTTTTTTCTTATAACATTTTTTTTATTGCAGTGATGAAAAACCTGTTAGGCATTTACAACATGTCCGGTAAGTTGTTGTTGGCAATTAGGGATCATATCGATTGACCGGCTATGCAATAGTTACAGATGGTGAGTCGATAATGATCATATCGATTGACCAGCTATACCATAGTTACAAATGATGAGTTCATAATGATCATATCGATTGACCGGCTATGCCATAGTTACAGACGGTGAGCCCATGGACCTTGCTGATATTATTAATACCGTCTCGGGAGCAGTGGCTTTGCATAATTTTTAAGAATGCAAGAATTCTGAGTAAAGATTAGCACAGCCAAGCATGATAGGCAAACTCGAATTACGTCATGTCCGCCAGCAAAGAGCAGGCACAGCTAACCGCAGGACGTCTATGATCAAAAGGGAATCTGAGAACTGCTGGGCCTGATTGGAGTGCTGTGAAGATAGTCCAAACTCATAAGATTAGATACTCTAAATTGTATGCATGTATTTATATACCTTTTGTGCATTTGTGTATGTGCCTACACTAATATAACGAAGATATAGATACAAATATGTATTTAAACAAAGAAAGTCCAGAATACCGTCAGACGTTTGGTGTAAAACACTTATGACGCTTCGTTGGTCGATCCAAAACAAAAGGCGCAGAATGCCTAAGTCTGAGTAATTAAAAAACATAGGTTATAGTGGTATAAAAGAAAAGAAAATTTCCTAAATGTGTAATTAAAATCAGTAGTGTTATTTTGAGTCAAGAATTGAAATTTAAGTATCTGGGCACATGGATAACATTAGATGGAATACTAAACTAAGAAACAGAATAGGACAGGCAAAAAATGCATGTTATAAAATAAAGAACATCTTATGCAAGATATATCTGTCCTTGGAGGTTAGAAACAGAATTCTTGCTTGCTACATACATCCACTTTTAACATATGGCTGTAAGTCTTGGAAAATCGGTAGGCAGGCCAAACAGTTTTTTGAGGCTTCAGAGATGTTTTATAGAAGAATGCTTAAAATACATTGGACAGCCAAAAAATAGCAGCCAAGAAGGTTTGAGAGAGGCGGGAGGCCGAAGGCAACTTATCACAAACATGAGAAGGAGAGTCAATATTTTTCGTCCATGTTATGAGAAGAAAATGAAACATGTTGTAACCACTGAAAAGATCTGTGAAAGGAGGGATAGAGAAAGACAACAAGCGAAGATTCTTGACAGTCGTGTTGCATGGCATGTAGGGGCGTCAATACACGAACTGACACATGCTGCAGGAAATAACGGATTCTGGAGTGGCATGATCACCCACGCCAGTCGGCAAGGCACATGATGATGATGATGATGATGATGATGATGCTGATGATGATTAAATATATATATATTTGTAGTATATTTATGGATAAATCAAGACTTCCTTACCAAGCCCTCATTTGGACACCACAGGGGAAAAGATCTCGTGGAAGACCAAGGGAAACCCTACGTAGAATTATCTTTAGGGAAGGCTCGCTCATGGGCCACTCAAACATCCAAGACCTACAACAGATTGCAACGAACCGCCATGCATGGAGAGTCATGACCTCGGCCTTATGTGCCGCACTCGACACAAGAGGAAAGACTAACTAACTAACTAAGTATATTTATTGCAGATGTGAACATTCTTGCTGGTTTTATCTTGGTGTCCGCCAGTGGCTGTAGAACACCGGCCCATACCATTCTTCTAACCAGTGTTGTAGAACATCTGTTCTGGATTCGTGGAAATATCCAAATTTATAGCAATGGAACTCAGGGAATCATCCCGGGTAGAACAGGTTGATAACTCGGTCTTGGAATATTATAGTCACGTGTTAGTAAATGATGAAAGGCCTGCTGGTTTACATATCTTGAAAGATCGTTTATTTAATTCTGTATTTTGGGTATTAAAAAGAAATTTCTGATGAACTCGACTAAATAAACTGCAGTGAACGTGATCTGAAACGTATTTCGCGTTATTGTATTATCGTCAACACCATTATCATCATTTTCATTGTTATCGTCATCATGTGATATGCCGACTAGTTTGTGCAGTCATGCATTTTCACAATCTGCGATCTCTATAATAGCATGCACAAGCTCGTGTGATAATATCTCTTTGGTACAACGGAAAAAAGCTATCAACAATTGAAACGCTTTATCTTGCCCAGTCTTTTTTCCTACCAGTCTCTTCAGCCTCCTCACATATTTCAGTTTCCATCGTCTCACAACGTCGCCAACAAATGTCCAGTAGTCATTATAATTGTTGTTTACCTGTATGGAGTATCATTTCACCCAACTGTTACTATCATCATCATCGTCAGGTGCCCTGCCGACTGGCGTGGGCGATCATGCCTCTCCATAATCCACGATCTCCTGCAGCATGTATCAGTTCGTGTGCCGACACACCTCCATGCCATGCAACAAGACTGTCAAGCATCTTCTCTCGTTGTCTACCTTTATCTCTCCTTCCACAGATCTTTCCAGTGGTCACAACATGTTCTATTTTCCCTCTTCTCATAACATGGCTGAAAAATGATGACTGTCTCCTTCTGATGTCTGTGATAAGTTGTCTTTGGGCTCCAGCCTCTTCCAAAACCTTTTGGTTGCTCTTTTTGGCTGTCCAAGGTATTCTAAGCATTCTTCTGTAAAACCACATCTCTGAGGCCTCCAGGAATTGTTTGGCCTGCCTACCGATTGTCCAGGATTCACAGCCATATGTTAAAACTGGATGTATGTAGCAAGCAAGAATTCTTTTTCTAACTCTCAATGACAAGGATATATTGCACAAAATGTTTTTCATTTTATAAAATGCAGTTTTTGCCTGTCCTATTCTGTTTCTTATCTCAGTTGTGCATCTTCCATCTGATGTTATCCATGTGCCCAGATACTTAAATTTCTGTACTTTTCCTAAAATAACACCATCAACTTTTATTACACACTTAGGAATAATTCGTTTCTTTGTTACCACCATTACTTCTGTCTTCCCATTATTCAAACTGAGGCCCAAACTCAAACTTTCTAACACCACAATGTCTATCATTTCCTGTAGTTCTTTCTGACTTGTTGCTATCAAGACTGTGTCATCAGCATAACGTAAATTATTTATTTTGTGCCCATCAACCACAATTCCGGGCATACCAATTAAAGCTCTCATTATATATTCACGGTATATTGAAAACAAATCAGGTGACAGTACACATCAACTGTTACTATAAGTCTATGAAATATTATTTCACCCAAAAGTTACGTATGCCTATATGGAATATAACTCACCCACAGGTTTAGTATTGGTGTATGGAATAGTTTTTTACCCACATGTTACGTATGTCTGCATCTAATACTATTTTAACTTACATATGCATGTATGCAGTACTATTTCAGCTTACGCATTCGTGTAAGAAATGCTATTTCACCCAAAGGTCATCCATGCTTGTATGAACTAATATTATGTAACTAAAACATTTCGTATGCTTGTACGAAATAATATTTCACCCAAATATAACAATAAACCTAATAGCCTAAACATAACGTATGTAAAATAAAGGACCCTTTTCCACGACTTTTAGGCGTATAGGGCATATCGGGCTAGACCTATACTTTATAGACCAATCGGCACAAGGTGGGTGATGTGGTCAGCATTACGCAGGCCGCCTTTAATTCCCGGGACTGCATTCTGTACCCACTAAGGGCTGGTTCGACCTGGGAGCCAATATCATTTTTTTTCAAATATGGCTCCGCCAGGGAGCGAACCCACGACCTTTCAACCCGCAGCGAGTGTCTAGCCACTTCGCCCCAACGACTTCCTGTAACGTATTTAGAAATTTAAAAACAGTCCATACACATGTTACCTCTATGTGTAATGTATAATATTTCAGCCGCATGCCAGGTATATGTGTATGGAATTTTTCCCCACACGTAAGGAATATGTGTTTGAAATAATAATACAACCAAAAAATATATAAATGTATGGAATAATTTGTCACCCAGATAAGACATATAAGTGTAGGGAATACAATTTCATCCACATGCTACGAAAACGTGTATGGAACAATATTTTGCTCACATGTCACCTATCTGTGTGTGGAACAATATTTCACACACATGTCACCTATCTGTGTATGGAACAATATTTCACACACATGTCACCTATCTGTGTATGGAACAATATTTCACACACATGTCACCTATCTGTGTATGAAACACTATTTCCCACACATGTCACCTATCTGTGTATGGAACAATATTTCCCACACATGTCACATATCTGTGTATGGAACAATATTTCACCTACATGTCACCTATATGTGTATGGAACAATATTTCCCACACATGTCACCTATCTGTGTGTGGAACAATATTTCACCTACATGTCACCTATATGTGTATGGAACAATATTTCCCACACATGTCACCTATCTGTGTATGGAACAATATTTCACCTATATGTCACCTATATGTGTATGGAACAATATTTCCCACACACGTCACCTATCTGTGTGTGGAATAATATTTCACATTCATGTCACCTATCTGTGTATGGAACAAAACGTCACCTACATGTCACCTATATGTGCATGAAACGATATTTCACACACATGTTCCCTATCTGTGGATCAAACAACATTTCACCTATGTGTCACCTATCTGTGTATGGAACAATATTTCACACACATGTCACCTATCTGTGTAAGGAACAATATTTCACTCAGATGTAACCTATCTATGTGTCGAAAAATATTTCACCTTCATGTCACCTATCTGTGTATGGAACAATATTTTCTTACATGTCACCTATCTGTGTATTGAACAAAACGTCGTTTACATGTCACCTATATGTGCATGGAACGATATTTCACACACATGTTACCTATCTGGGTATCAAACGATATTTCACCTTCACGTCACCTATCTGTGTATGGAACAATATTTCACACACATGTTACCTATCTGTGTATCGAATACTATTTCACCTATATGTCACCTATCTGTGTATGGAATAATATTTCACCTAAGGTCACCTATCTGTGTATGGAATAAAATATTGTATGAAACAATATTTCGCACACATGTTACCTATCTGTGTATCGAATACTATTTCACCTACATGTCACCTATCTGTGTATGGAACAATATTTCACACACATGTCACCTATCTGTGTATGGAATAATATTTCACACACATGTTATCAATCTGTGTGGGCAATAATATTTCACCTATATGTTACGAAAACATGTATGGAACAATATTTCACCTACATGTCACCTATCGGTGTATGGAAAAATATTTTACCCACATGTTATCTATTTGTGTACGGAGTAATTTTTCATCCGCATGTTACCTATATGTGTATGGAATAATATTACATTCACCTATTACCTGTCTGTGTAAGGAATAATATTTCACCCACATGTTGCTCATCTATGTATGGAATAACAGTTTAGCCAAATAATACTTGACCATGTATGTTTCACGAGACGATGGTGTCATGTGTCTGTATTAGGTTTACCCCTAATAATAATACACACACTGAAGTGACTTAATGTTGAGATGGCGGCTCGTTTTGATCTAGCGGTATTCTACAGCACTAACGACCATCCAACATTTCTTCAGGGAAAAGGCAGATCAAATTATAGGCTCCATAGAATTAATACTATTTCTGAGCACAATTTGACCAGACTTCCTCATCACTTGTTAGCCCTTAGACTGGAAATGATCTCAATACCAGTCCAACAAACACAGTATCAGTATGAATCTAATCTGAGAACAATGTATACAGAAACTTAAGTAAAGTGAACTGTGAAACACCAGACACCAGCAATAGTAAGTTCCATATAATAAAGCATGATGTGATAATTTCAAACAATTAAAAAGAATCTCATAGAAATAATAGTGAAGAATTGACCAAAAAAAAAAAAAAAAGCACTATCAAAACAAAGATCCACATTAGTCAAGAATGATCCCTTGTCTGCTAAATGTCACTGTAATGCTCATCACTGATTGAGTAACAGGTAGAGGTAACTATGGGCACTAAGTGTCTGGGTAACTGTACCCTTGTTCACAAAGGAAATACTTTCAGAAAGATGAGCAGAGATGAACCCGCCTCTATCCTCAGTCCTTATGGTGAAACTCCTCAATTGACAAGTCTGCACATGTTGAGAGGTGGCAGTTCTTTAACCAAGCGTATTTAGCCCTATAACTGTGTGACCAAAATACTTTCTAGAGGAACATTAAGAATGTTAAGCAGATATATATCCAGTTGCTAGAGGATCCCTATAAGTATGGACATGTCAGGTCTATGGAGGCCAGGCACTGTCATCTCAGCATTTGAAACTGATTTATGTATAAATGTGGGTTAAGGGTACATGGGATATAGTGTTTACTGTTTGTTTACCCTATATTTCCATTGTGTTTGCAGTATGCATACTGACCTCTCTGGGAGCTGTATCAGGATCATAGTCCACTAGATCCAACTGGGTACAGCCATCACCCACCCACCAACCATCAGCAATCAGCTACAAGTTACCACTGGAATCTACCAGCTTCCAGCATCCCGATATATGTAGTGCCACTAGCCAAAGCCTGATGATATTTACATTTTGGAACCTTGTTCCTTAAACATTTTAAGTATTCACTCCACCTTGATCTTCTGTAGCATGCTCTTGGGTCATTGACTGAACGAGCAGTGGTAAACTTCTGAGTCTTTAGCCATTCTAGGGCTTTTGTCACAGCCATGACCTCCATTGTCATGCTGCTGGTGGTAAAAGCAAAAGCTGCACTATCTTCTTTAATGACTTTCCGTTTGATTCTTGGCGTGAATGCTAATGCACCTAGCTTTGTTACTAGTTGACCTACAGTCCAATTTTCATGGGTGTGATTACTTATCGTATTGTCCATGCCCTGTGGCATTGCTAGTTAAATCTATTCTTAACCCTTTGTGTCGTTTACTTTAATAAAATCCTATACGAATGTTTCGCATACCTGGTGGTATGTGTAATCATGTCCATACACAAACTTCTGTCTCCTGTACTTTCAATTGATTCTGACACAGATGATCTTCCAAATCATGATGCCAAACGGTCCAGCATCTTTTCTCTCGTTGTCACTCTGCTTCCTTTACCCTCAGTATTTCCCTTTGTCACGATGTACTCTAGTTTTCTCCATCTCATGACATGACCAAAGAAGTTAGACTGTCTTCTTCTGGTGTGGACAATCGGTTATCTTCTTTAGTCAGTTTGTTTCTTTCAAGACATCTTGATTACTCATTTTATCTGGCAAGGTATTTTCGTTATTCGTCTATAAAACCACACCTCTGCTACTTCAAACAAATGTTCACTAATCGCTGTCAATGCTTCTGTAATATCAGGTTCGTATTAATATAGATCTTTAAAATTCTCATTCTCGTCTCAACTGCACAGAATGATTGCATGGAATATTGCTCTTTTCGTTAAATGTTGACTGTGATTATCGTAAGGACATCCTCAACCAAGGATAACTATTGGAATAATCTAAAACTACCAGTCAAGATGCAAAACACAGACAATCTCTTTCGTATATTGGTTACGGGGCATGTAATCATATACACAGGGTGCTTTAATGTTTGAAAAGGTGCCCGTTAACACTTCAGTGAAATGAGAAAATGTTATTGTTTAAAAAGGAAGAGAATATTTCGATAGGATACGTTTGACTTTTAACAAATTATAATTTTTTTATGCATCCCTTCACACTGTCATATTGTGACAATATATGTCACATAGTGGTGGCAGTCTATACCTCTATTTCATTGTATACTGTACAATCACCTCGACATCAAGGATGGAACCCAGTCAGCACTTTCAGCCTCTCTCCTCAACGTTCGGCTTAGGGTTTCGTTTTGGACCTTATCGTTTCCTCAGTTTCCCTGTCTCTCATTTAAGTGCCTATTTTATGATTCTCTGTTCGTCCCTTCTCATAGTTCCATATAGCACCATCTTCTTTGTCTTTTAACTGTTGACACTAGTGGTGGCCAAGAGATTTCACTTTTTTTTTCTTCGGTCGTCTTGAATGCATACTATTTTAATTTGCAAATTGTAACATTTTGATTTTGCATACCTGTACGTTTTTTTTCCCCTCTTTTTTTAACCAATAGTTTATTCACTATCACTACTATCGCTAACACAGGTGTTATCCTTCATATCCGGATGATTTTTCAACCAATAGTTCATTCACCATCACTACAATCGCTAACACAGTTGTTATCTTCCATATCTGGAAGTTGTTTTAACCAATAGTTTATTCACTATTACTGCGATCGCTAACAAAGTTGTTACCTGGAAGCTGTTTTAACCAAAAGCTCATTCACTATCACTGCAATCTCTAACACAGATCTCTATCCTAAAGCAGTTAAACCTGTGTCGTGGCAGGTAACAATTTATTTAGACCGGTGTTTCCATTCACTTTTTATGTTATCACTTAATAAGACTCTGACTAAATTTGTTGTATCTATGAGCATTTTAATACATCCCCTGGTTAGGCTTCCACATCATATCTGTGTTTTGTGAATTCGTTGCTTGACATCAGCTTGAATGCAGTCACACATATTTATAGCTATTAATTACCATTTCTCCAACGAAACATACAGTTTTGTGGACAGTCATTCCCTAACATTTTCATATGGAACCGGCTCATTATCTTTTACGTCCTTGTCTGATGACGCGCCGGCCACGTCGGAGCAGGACGATTATTGACGTTTCCGGCGATAATCAAACACAATTTTGACAGAAAAACCGGAACAATACTTTTTTTCTTCAAAAGATGAATGTTTGCGTGGATGAACATTGATAATAAACTGTATTTCTTTTACATTTGACCGAATGCAACAGGAGACAGCAAAAGTAAAATTAAAGTACGTTTTTTTTTAGCTGATGCTGTATTTGACATTGTTGTTTAACGTGCCACGGTTGTGGCTGTACACTGAAGACTGTTCAACAACCGACCAGTAGCAAGAATTCAAGCATTACCGATGACTAACAAAAACTAAATTTGTCAGCGTTATCATATGTTTCGACGGGGGATGACTTTCTCTGTGTCATTGCTGTAATTATTGATCACATCTACAATCCAGTTCTTATAAGACAGGATATTCGAGAGAACTATTCCTTCGCTGGGAATTGTGCAGCCAGATATTGAAGCTGAGACGATGCCTGACAGGATATGTGTTTCTGCAATATATACATTTACACATGTATGTTTGGGCGACAAGCAGATGATTGAATGGATAAATGAATGGATTAATGGATATGTGGATGGATCAATGGATGGGTGGATGAATGAATGAATGGTTGGATGTGCTGATTAGTGGGTGAATGAATAGTTGATGGATGGACTGATGGATGGACTGATGGATGGATGGATGAATCGATGGGTGGATGTGATGATGGTTGGGGGAATGGATGAATGGGTGGATGAATGGATTGATGCATGTATGGAAGACAGATATGTGGATGGTGAATGGAAGGCTAGCTGGAATGATGGGTGAGCTGAAGAATGTCTCGCTGACTGGATGGGTACACTGATGAATAAATGAATGCATGCAATATTTGACATCAATGCACTCGGGGCATTACCACTAGTGCTTTATCACATTCATCAATAGGCAGTTAAGAGTCGACGTGATAACAGTGTCAGTTGCAGCCTGATAAAAAATTAACCTGTTTCCCTGTCAATAATGAGTATCTTCCAGAACCTCTCATCACCCCTCCCCCTCCTTTATTTTTTACCAGTTTCGCCGTTGAATTAGTCTTTCAATGTATGAATTCTCTTTTTATTCTGTTGTACTGCTCACTTGATCACAGAGAACCTTCACCAGGTCCGCTCTATCAAACTCTAGTTCATCGATAAGAGTAGCGGCAGCAGCCAGTATATCAGCCTTTTTATTACCCCGTACACTCAAATTTCATGTACAGAAAAACCCAACGATATTCTCCTGTTCTGCTTCTTATGAAGAGATTCAAGCTACATTACATGTAAAACGCCCGTTAAAATTGTTCTGATGCATGCTCTGTGAGTCCGTTACAATTACAACAGTGCGGACAGTGCTACACTCATCTATTCATGAATGCCCCTTACAAGGTGAACCAATAGGGATGTTTCCTTCAAAGCCGGAGTGCTTTTGCCTGAGAGGCAAGGAACCAGCAGTCTGCAAATAAAAAAAAAACCAGATTTGTAAAACCAATGTTCATGAAAAACCCATTTTGTTTTGAACATCACCAAAGTCGAGAAGTCGGCGAACCATCAGAACTTTTTGGCGGAGTTTGAAGGAGAGTTCAAAGATAACCAAAACTGTCTACTAGATGGAGAGATACTGAATCTACCTCCAGACTGAAAAGTGACAGGTCCTCCATAGTCCCCCTTACAAGCGTCACCTTGTCCTCTATCTTGCCTGACGCACATGTTGCGTGCGGTAACCAGCCCAGGGTAGCAGAATGTAGCACAGCGTGTTAGACTCATGACTCGTACAACAATTGTCTTCAGCTCGCTGGGGTGCTGAGTCAACACTGAAAAACATAGAACTGATAAATCATTTATGTGGTTGTTTGTATGCATCATTACTCACAATAATACGGTTGTGCCTAGACTTTAGAGCCCAATTCGTTTCTGACTGCAGATCTTGAAAGGTTCATATTTCGAAACACAATTTTTATATTTTATATTGGACTTCCGGTCAAAATGGACGTTAGGCAGCGGCACTGTTCGAAACAGAGACAATTTTTTTGCTTCTGGAAGGACAGTGGCCGATGCATTTTTACTCCATTTGTAGATTGGATATAGTTTCGTCGCCCAGCCTCTGAGTTGAATGCATGGCGTGACCCTGTGAGCTGCGGATTGCATTTGGAATGTTGTTTCGACTGTGACCAACGTGTTGGTGTGAATTGTAGATTCAGAAAATGGCGCTACGCCTGTCGTGCAGTGTTGTGGTACCCGTATGTGATTAAAATTGATCGCGTGGGCAACTGCTGATCTGTTGGCGACTTCTGCTACCATCAATGATGAACTGCAATTCTAATACTGTGATAAATATTCTGTGTGTTTTTCGTTGGCACATGAGCGGAGCAAAGATGGGATGACCCGTTTGCTATGAAGCTAAAACTAAGACTACCAGACTAAAAGACAATTTTTATATTACATCGTACTAGTCATTCTCAGATTTAAAAAAAATATAATGATATATATAATCATGTGGATGGAAAGTTCCACGACAGAGCTTTTTAATACAACAGGTCGCATTTTAGGATGCACAAGCTGCTTTCAGTTGAATACCATTGATCCAGACGGGTAGTAAACTTTGCAGTTTTCCAATAATTGATTTTTGTTTCTTTCTTCGAGTTGGCACGAGATATACTCCTTTTGCCACATCCAGTTCTTTATAACAACCTGCTTTTGTGAGAACTGAACTATGGCAGACATTTGGACATGTCGTACTTATTTTTTTTTTTCTGTATCTATTTCCGTATTTGTTTAATAAACCAATGCAATCAGTTTGCTTGCAAGGGTAATAGAATCAAAC
This sequence comes from Candidula unifasciata, assembly GCA_905116865.2. Taxonomy (NCBI): domain Eukaryota; kingdom Metazoa; phylum Mollusca; class Gastropoda; order Stylommatophora; family Geomitridae; genus Candidula; species Candidula unifasciata. Next base: position 39,859 of record CAJHNH020001869.1, read on the forward strand.
TGTTTACATTATTAGTTGGATGTCAGGTATCATTTCTAACGTAGGAGTATAGTAACGTAAGAAAAATGAGGCGAACGCTTTGGCTAACTTTTATCTCTGTGTAGTTCCCCCCAGAACCCCCCCCCCCCCGCCCCCCTAGAAGTATATAAAATTCAAATAATGAGGGGTCTTTCCTTCGAAACAAAAGTCCATCATACTGAGAGGCAACAATTTGCTTACAAATAAGCCAGACTGTACAATGGATATGCAAGTAAAACTAAATTTCCGAAACAAGACTTACGTCTTGAAGTGACTTTCTGCCTGAGTTTAAAGCCGGTAAACACAAAGAAGAAGATGAAGGTATACCCAATAGGCATGTAGTGTATAAATGGTCCTTAACTTTAAAAAACAGAGGTACAGCTTCTTAGACAAACAGGGAAAGGGTTGCTATTGTGATGGAAAAAAAAAAAAAACACTTTGACGACTGGCAAAAAACATAAAATGGATTTCTTACGCTCGGTTTGATATCCCCATCCAAAAAGTTTCAACAGTCTTCCAGCTGCCTTGTTCTCTCCCTCCACGGGTAAACAGATGGGTTGAACATAATCGTTGAACTTAATTCCGCAGCCATTAACTTTGACTAACGCCAAATCATAATCAATGCTCCCACCTGCAGATGTTCAACATAAATGTAGCAAAAAAGATCACTTTGCTACAAGATAACGACAACGCATAATATTTCGAATAAGTAAAGATCTCTATTTACGCTCTGGGAGCTTTGGGCATATGGGAAAAGCATCCCATATTTTTACAGACCAATAGTCACTTAATGGGTTATGTGGTCAGCATTACACCAGCTGTCTTTACTTCCACAGAACAGCCATCCTGGCACCCATTTTAAGCTGGGTCTACCTGCTACATCCCATTCCATGATAAAAACCGACGCAGCCAGCAGTGGGTTTCAATGGCGGTACGTTGAAATTACAATTCGGGCTTTCAACGCCTAGGCAACGGGCGCCGAAATATTTCGAATGCAACTAAAATAATACCATGCACACACGGAGTTATTAAAATATCTACGTTTCTTTAGAAGGAAATAGACTGTCTGTAAGCGGTGACCTCATAATTTCCTGCCTTCTACAGACCTGCCCTGTGCAGTGTTATACAGACCGAGCGACACATGAGAAGACATCGGCAACATGTGAATATTTCATGCATCCAGTTAGGCGTTTATCCGTGCAGAACGACCAAATTGTTTTAGATGGCTTTGAAACCTGCAGCACAACTAAACGATATGAAGCTTTTTGCAGATTTGTAGAAATTAGTCTTACGATGAATCTTTAGACCCATACCAATTTTAAAACAGCAAACAGCGGGAATGGAGAGTGAGAAAAAACAATTCTGTTTCTTATTTCAGATATGTATGTATATATATATATTTATTTTTCTTGACAGTCTGCTTCATCATCTTCTCGAGTCGCCTAAGATATTAAATGAAAAAAAAAAAAAAAAAACTATTTTCAAAGGGTTACAAATTACATTCTGCCCTTCCAAGCACTCTTCTCTAAGATCAAAATTGCATGTTATAAATAAAGCATGTTATGTTGATTTAAAAATGTACATGATAAAATAATGCACACACACACACACAAACACACACACATGCACACATACATCACGTATACATAATCATACACTCCCGGTATACGCGTACTCATAGACTCGTATATGCCCAAGCATACAAAGATACAAGCACACCTATATACATACTTAAATAAATACACACACGCTCGGGCTAAAAAAACACACACCCTCAAACAAAAAAACATACATGCAGTGTTGCTCATGCAGAAACACACAAGCACCCACACTCATGCGTACATAAACATGCACTCAATACAGATGGCTGTATTTAGCCATTAGAGACAATAAACATAATTAAAAATAGTAGTGTAATCCCCGTGTGAGTTTTGATGCATCGTTAAAAGATTTAAAGAAATAAACTCACTGCCTTCCTTATAAGCACGTTGAAAGAATCGACTAAGGCTTTAGTGAAATAAAGTTTAAAATGGAATGGATCGTCTTCATTGAACCGGGTTTAATTCCCTATTGCTCAATCTCTCTTCGCAGAATGGCTTGCCAAGAGCGCCGCACAAAGTACAGACCCCGTAACTCTGGCGACGATCCCCAGCTTTGCTGAAATAGACTCCGTTGGACTGCCATGTGGTATGCCTTTTGAAATGAGCACATGATACGGGAATTATGAATCTGAGTTCATAGTATTCATCCACATACATTTACTTTTCTAGTCAATATATTTTAAGAAGCTTAACATAATCCTTTTAGGTGATGAACGAGTGATTCAACAGGTACAGAGAGCAAAGTTACCGTACAGTCCGTTAAAGATGGTTTGCTTGAAGCGAAATGTGTGTTGCCCCGTGTCTTCACTATTAAAACTGTTAACCCCAACTACTGCCGTGTAATTAGCATCGAGCCCAGTGCTGAAAGTTACAAGTTATACATATGTCTATAGTAATATATATACTTGTTAAATAAAACTGCATGCTCTGTTTTCTTAACCACATTTTTACTTCACACTAAACTGTCTGGGTACCCACTTTGAACACACTTTCTTTATTATCAATCGATGCTGCAATATTCTG
>CAJHNH020001869.1:45000-47500 GCA_905116865.2 Candidula unifasciata
TTTATAGATTTTCATTTATTTTCATTTAGATTTAGTTATTTCATCTGTGTTGAAATTTTAAGCTGTGCTGTTTACAATGGCATTCATTTCCTAATTATGGTGTTTTTTTTCCTGTGTTCGTTTGCTTTTCAAGTGTTTTTTTTTTTCTCCCAACTACTTCAATGAGGGAAAGAGTTGTCGGTGAATTTGGTGGGAGGGGGGGGGGGGCAAACTATTAACTGAGAGAGCTTTAAGTCACAGTAACTGCTTTACCCACTTAAAGTAGCAGCAGTAGTAATAGTTGTGGTTGGGCTGTTACACTATAGTGCTCTCATGTGAAGACCGCCGGTAAGGTTATGGCGTTCTTCTGTCGGCAAGTGAAATTATACATCCTAACCTGACCAGTCTGTGGCGACAGCACTAGCCATGCGGAACCAAATCTTCTGGCTCACGACTCTCTGTCTACTCCGATGGTAACACAGATAGCAGTGACATTATTTTAGTAGTTGTACTGGTACTTGAAGGATGATGTGGTAAATATTACACTAGCCCTTTTCACTACCTTTTACAATTCCTGCTCCCTATTTTAGTCCAGATGGACAGGGATGTCAATGTCAGTTACAGCAACAACAAAATATCGCCAGGTAATGATTTTCAAATGTTTCGAAGAGGGAGAAAGCTGTAGTCGGTGGAAGAGGGGAGGGGGGGGGGGGGTAATGACATAAATTTATAAGGGGGAGGGTAGTAGGTGGATTTAGTTAGGGGTGGGGGGGGTGAGGATCAAAGACTATCTCTATATCTGAGCAGACAATGATTGTATTAGACACGTGCGATTTCTATTTTCTTTCATTTCCATTTAGCCAAACTATGCCACAGCAACGCGTGGCCGGGTACAGCTAGTATATATATATATATATATATATATATATATATATATATCTATATATATATATATATATATATATATGTATATATATATATATATATAATATATATATATATATAATATATATATATATATATATATATATATATATATATAAAACCAGTTAACAGGCTAATGAATGTTTTTTCGCTAACGAAGAAATGTTCCTCTGTTTTTTTTTTAGCCTACGCTGAGGAATTCGGCTAACGAATTGATTAGAGAATTCACGTAAAATTGTCCGTTCCAGAAATACTGCCTAACTTTAAAAATGTGTTACTCGGTAAAAACTCGAAGCAATTTGTTGAAATTTGGCATACATTCTGTTAATCATCATTTCCTTGTGAGCATTATTACTATCTTTTCGGGGGGAGGGGGGGGGCGGGGGTCTTGTAATAGGGGGAATCCCTGAAACCACGGAAACATTTATAATAAACAAAAAGATAGCTTTCCTTAACTCATTGAGACCCAGGGTGTATAGCATCACAGGCCCAAGGGGTAGTCAAAAAGAGATATAAAATCGGCGCATCTTGCATTCATTTGGCTTCTAGGTAGGAATCTATGAACGTATGATGTGTTCTTTGGGACTCAAAGAGTTAATGCCTAAAAAAATGGTGAGTACTTTATTGTATTTCATTATGTACTTACAAAACACAGAAGGCTGATGTGAGTATCCAGAATTTATTTATGATTACACCTGCACATCTAGGAATTCCGTCAAACAATATGTTCATTATCCAAGGAACTTCAACGTGTTTAGTTGAGCTGCCTCCCAAGATTTTGTCTAGTTCATATGATCTGTCCTCTTCGAGAGATCTTCCAGTCTCAAGAATATGACTTTCCGTAAAGGCTGGTCGGCGATCGCAGAGTTGGGCTGATGTTCAAGAAATATTACATAAAGGGTACATTTCTATTTTCCATAACCAAACCATGCACATTGTTTTTAACATCGTATGTTACCACAACACTTTTGGGGAAACGAAGAATTCAACGCTGAACCTGCCAGACATAATATCAATGAAGTGAAGGACACCTTTTTCTACTCTTCGCTATCCGATATTTAGCACTAGACCTATAGATTGCATAGATCAGTGGTCTCTATTTTTTCAGGTTTATGGCAAGGCAAAGTATATAGTAGAACTCCCTGTCCCATACATAACCAAACTGTGATTAAAAAGAGATGTGTTATTATATTAATTGAATTTTTAGCGGCAAATTCACAAACTGCTTATCAACACAGAAATGTCCTCGTCGTCTTGTTTGATAAATAGTTTAATAAAATATTTTTTAAAAATTTTTACTGAAACAAAATATAAGTTGTGCTTGACGTCCCCACCCTTTTTTTTTTAAACCCTACCCTCCTCCCCCCCCCCCCGTCCCCACCACCCCCCTTGTCCACGTTGCAGACCACAAGTATAGACAAATTCAAAGACAATGGGGTATGTGGTCACTATCATTCCGGACGCCTTTATTTCCCAGGACATCATTCGGTACTTAATTTGCGCTAGATAAAATTAGGAGCCAAGGTCAGTTTAGGAAAAATACACTCTAAGATAGGATTTTAGCATACAACTTTGGGTCTTCAGGTGAGAATCTAGT
>CAJHNH020001869.1:52500-139902 GCA_905116865.2 Candidula unifasciata
ACAGCAATGAGAGATATAAAAGATTACTTTGCTTCGATACGTCGTCTTGGTATCACAGTAACATAGACATATTTTCAAACTGTAGCAGGACAGTCACAGACAGACTAGACAGTAACAGTTAGACATAATTCGTGAGGTAAAACACAATCGAATAGAGCAGTTATTACGCAGTCCTAACAATGAGAGCTGCTGAAGAAAATGTAAAATAAATGTGTGTTGTGAAAGTGTGGTGTGTGAGAGAGGAGAGAGAGAGAGAGAGAGAACCACGAGAGAGAGAGAGAGAGAGATAGAGCACCAATTGACCAAATATTTCAACTGTATTACAAGGATAGGCCATTTTATAAAAAGCCAGACTAGAAGTCGAAAACACTAAAAACAAGAGAGCAAGCGTGGAAAACAATGATACGCGTAGGAAAATTATATAAAAGCAAGGTACAAACAGCAGTTAAAAAAGAATTTTCATTCTGGGCGAAAGAAGTCGTGCTGAAGAGTCCATTTCACTATGGAGAAAGCACCCTTATTGATTGAATCGCTGACAGCGACAGAAAAACGAAACACAAAAACTTACCCTGTCAATGTCACGCCCGATAACTAAGGCCAGCATGTAGAATGCTACAATTAAACAGGTTTGTTTCATCTTTCTAATGGTGAAGAATATGGTAAAGGACAACCGATATAGTCTACACGTAACGATGTCACAGCCAGTTGTCTCTAGTGTCAGCTACTGCCTTCTTCCGAAGCTATTCTATGTGTCTTGTATGTATTCTACTCGTGTGGATATTGTTATTCAATGTTATGCCAAATGTATGAGTGTAAAAACAACTGTTTGAGAAACGATTAAAAAAACATTACAATTAGAGTATGTTGTCACAATGGATGTTAACTGTACAAATGGCAGACGACCAATTGGTAATATTCATTTTAAGACTAATCTTAGGTCAGATTCTTTGCTAACTTCACACAGACTCTATGTATATAAATATCTTATAAACGAAACAGCATAATAAGGCTCCTAAAAGTTCTATCAGTATCTGTACAATAGAGAGACATGACTGAGTATCGCAGTTTTGATTGTACTCTTTAGACACCTGTAGAACAATCCTAATCAACCAGCTCAAAAGTCAACGTGGCTCCACCAAATAAATTCATGTTTACTGTTGTGAAACGTGCAGTTCTCCGTTTCGTGTTTCTTGTGTTTAACTTCTAAATAGAGCTCAGGGCTGTCAGGTACATACACTTGTAAAGTTACCAGGGACTGAGAGATTAGAACGTACTTCTTTCAATAATGTAGTCTTGTCAACGATATATAATGTTTGTCAATTATAGGGGTGCACAGCGACAATACCACTTTTCAGTTGGGTGCACTTGTAGATGTATTGATGTATAACACGCTAGACTGTGTATGTACCGTTAGAGAGCGAAGTGAACAGTGAGGATGCATAAATATATCATTACGGTATGAGGAGAATGGCGCTGCGATAAGCCACCAGGAGATCTGGCTGACGCTCAACACTAATAAAGAAAGACGAACGAATAAAGAGTAACAAGGTTTGGGCACTTATCGGAACTAGAGCTTTTCCTTGCTGCTGCCGATAAGGACAGAGCGAGTTATAGAAAGTTTCTTGAGTGCTATAATGTGCGATTGCTAATTCAACAGGCCAACATTCAACATTCAGTTGGTAGTTTTAAAAAAAAGTCTGGGAAGAAAAAGAAGACCAGGTTGACACTGAAAAAACTTATCTGGGGTTGTCTAGTAGTTGGTTCCTCCATCACAACTGATGAGGACGAGATTTCAATGATAGGTTATGCATCTATAGCTTAATCCATCTGTGAGGCCGAGGCGACTTATAAGCCAAGTATGGGTACCAGAATGGTCTCGGCTAATACATCAAGGGCAGAGAAGTGTACTGTAGATAAGGGGCCTTTTATACATGTGTTACAAGCCTGTCTTTGCTTTCAGCTGCGCGTTTTTAAAGCTGCCTCGTAAGCCTCCTTCCCTCTTAAAGCGCCTCTGAAACTCATTTTTGTCCCAAGCAATGCATCATGAATGACTTGGATGTACACTCGTGAGAGTGGTATCAGTTATTTACTAACACCCCGCCCCCCCCCACCCCCACCACTCTTCCTCCTAGCCTCAGGTTTTCTCCCTCCTGTGATATAGGGTTAAGTGATGCCTTTGGTGGCCACACTGTCGCGTTGTGGGTGTGTGTGGTGTACGTGTGTGTGTGTGTGGGGAGGGGGGTTAGAGGATGGTGTCGCCTTCTAGTATAATATCATATCAAGTTAATTTTGGGAGCCGATGGTCTGGTCAGGTGGACGAGGTGAGACTGCCATCGAATATCTGTGACTTGCATCAGGATGGTTATCGATGCTCTAAATATCAGCTCTGTCCAGTACGGCATATCTGGGACCTTTCTTCTTACTTCAGTCGTTCACTATCTTCTTCAGACAGACTGTCTGAAAGGACCAACTGTCTAGAAAACTCTCATTACAGCTCCGACATTCTCAATGTGTAGAAACTCCAACTTCTTCCTTAAACAGTGAGGATCTGACCGATGGTCCAGAACAGGTTTTCCACAAGGCGGAACCTCGTCTGTGGTGAGTAACAGGATGGGTTAAAGATTGTAGAGGTGGGTTATGACACATATAACGATGTGTGCACGACTTTACATAAATGAAAATAGGTAGCTGAGATATATTCCGTGGAAAGAGAGATGCACAGATCCTGCCAGGTACCGGGTGTGCAGTTGGGCCGGAATAGAAAGGAAAAATGACTGCATACAGGCTGAAAGCTGAGTATCAGCGAAGACGTAACACCAAATGCTTGACCATGGTAACAGTGATGTGAAAATCCCATGCTCTTTTTTGTATAAGGCTCACATGACGAGTGCGGAGTAATGCTGTCACACAAGGCACTCGTCATGGGCTGTGACTACCTGTATCACAATATAAACACTGTCGTCCTGGAAGGACGCAAAGGGGACACGTGAACGAATAAGGCAATATCAAACCTTAGGCATAGCAAAATGAAATCCCAAATCCTTCTTGCAAAATAGATTTAATGTCGTGTACGCGTTTTATTATACTGTTTTTTCATTCAATGTCACCTGCATAGCCTGTTAAGCCAATTGATTATGGTTGGTTTTTATAACACATATTATTGTTTTTTGTTTTTTTTTTTTAAAAAAACGTTATTTCTCATAAAGAATTTGGTCCGAAACGTTATGGACGTATTAGGCAGAACTTTCCTCCTCCCGCTGGTGGCGAATTCTTTTCGTGTCATCATCGAGAACTGCATTAATCCCTATCTTTACAAGCTTTTATTTTAAGTCGGCGCATTGTGTGTAGTTAATCATATAACCAGTCAGAAACACACTCCATGTTTGTCTCGTCAACATTCTATACACTATACCCAAAACTGTAATGATTTTCTTTTTTAAATACGCGACTATTCCTCAAAAGTATATCGTCCTGCTTTGGTAAAGTCTGGGTCGGATGTAGGGTCAAGGAAATCTTGTTCAAACTTAAATCCATTGGGAGTTGAGTTTAGATTATATTATATTTATGAAATTCACTCACAGGCAAGTGATGTCTACGAGCTGTGATGCAGTTGTCTTTCTTAGGACCTAACTACCCGCTATGTTACGCGGAAGGAAGGAAAATCATTCCCGCTTTCTGGCCTCGGGAGAGTTTTGAATTTGTGACGTCCATGCGAGACGCAGCAGCTCGTAGTCAGTCAGACGCTTTCTAACAGCTTCCCTGTGAAATTAAATTAATCTTTGTCTAAAGCCAACCACGTTTTCACCTCCGGAAACTTTAAAAAAAGCATAAGATGTGTGTTGAGCTATGATCCTCTGAGTGAGCTGATTTCACTGAAGTTTCTGTGTCATGGTTTTCAAAGTTAGAGATCCACCCGGCAAAAGGAAACCACCCAGGTCACCATCCCTTAATACTAGATAACAGGAACCTCACTTTCATAATTGCCTGATGTCCTGAAAAGCTCTGCAAGAATGACTTTGACGTGGGGGGGGGGGGCACACTGCCTTAGAAGACGCGCTAAGTGGTGTTAGCAAAAGGTTTTGCCACCAATCTATTGCCACCATCACACTCAGAGGTTTCTTATAATCGGTTTATTTATTTAATAATCTAAGCCCTTGAACATTGTATGGAATGGTGGGCAGATCAATATATCATAAACAACTGTGTCCTTGACTGAGGAGAAGGAGCCGAACGACCATTCTCTACACTTTGAGGATAAGAAACGTCAGAACCGAAATATAGCCAACCTTATCATGGTGTGCCATGACTGCTATGTTCTATCATTATATATTGCAGCTCTTGCATCGTCCGGCAGTGATGAAAAACCCCCTCGAGTAACTTTCAGTCAGGCCCGTAAGTCATTCCAGACTAGACCGTTCTTTATGTCATACAAGTTTGACTATTCTTTCTGCTTACTGTTAGTTAGTGTCTGTATTATCCCAAAGTTCCAACTGTTGTTAAGTTTTGAATGTATTTGTCTTAGGATCTGTTTTTCTTGTGATACTGTATTTGACTTGATACTGTGAATCCTATTCAGTCTGGGGGTTTATTAAGTGGTGAGGAAGGCTGGCTAAAATCGTACCAAGGAGTTTCTTTAGAAATTATGTTGGAAGCCAAGGACCTTGAGTTGCCTCATCGCTGAATGGATGTTGGAATGGTTGTTGGAGCTGCGGTTACCACCAATGACCATATGAGCCACAATGTCATCAACATGTTGGTTAATTATATTCTTTGCTACCCGTGTGGGTTTTTTTTTTTTTTTTTTTTTTTTTTTTTTTTTTTTTTTTTTTTTTTTTCTTTTTTTTTTTTTTTTTTTTTTTTCGCGTTTCAACTTACTATTCTTGCGTCTATCCATTGTTGCAGAGTCACAGTTCTCAATGGTATCACAACGCAAACATCGCAGATCTCGTAGGCATTCAGTATACCAACCTGGTCGCCTAACCTGACCGGCTTTTAACAGTAGCCTCACTTGCAATTTCTAGCAGCTTGGATTTTTCTGTGTACCCATAAATTCCGGGCACAAAGGAAACCATGCCTTCGTTGCAGCCTCTCTATCTTTCTGAGGCAAGCTCACCGAGTTCATGAAAACGCAAATGCCCCATGTGAGTCTTGGTCTCTACCCTTTACACTGCTTTAAGGCCCCCCCAAACAGCCGATGACCTCCATGCAGACACTTGTAGTGACGGAAAGCTCCATAATTTTTCCTCCTTTCCCCGTTCCGAACTCTCTTCCATCTAAGCAGTGAAACTTTCGAGCGTTTAACAGGGGATGACAGACCCTCGGTGTAATGACAGCATCACCCTCTAGAGCATCTCGCCAAAATCCAAGGTCTGAAATTCCTGCTTCCCATTAGCTGGACTCTGTTGTTTTCAGTTTCGATAATGGACTGCAAATTGCTAATGGTTCATCTATTATCTGTGTACATGGATTATGTCGGACATATTTGTTTGTTTTTGTTAAATAATAAAATAGTTTTAGTGTATTATATCAAGGGACCTCACGCATTGTGTATCCGCGGTATAAAGTTGTAGACTAAATATGCAGAGCTAAATTACTTAATATTCTATAGTTTGTAAAATAACATACTATGTGTAAAGAGAACATAAAGAGCAATAATCCAAAAACAAAAATAAGGAAGAGAAGAAGGAGACGAGAGAGAGAGAGAGAGAGTAGAGAGAGGAGTATAGATAGAGAGAGAGAGAAATTCTGATTCATAAACATTTGAAAACAAATATGTTACGCCAAAATCAGAACATTCGCTCCAACCAGGTGGGACATTCAATATCTTGTAAGCTTCTTCATATCAGACGGACAAACCACAGAAAGAGATCTCACGTCACCAATCCACTTTCCTTATACCTGAAACACAGCAATACTACTTACTTTACTTTACTTTTTCCTTCCACGTATGCCGCCGCTAAGCGTTGTGGGGAGATCAAGTTCCTGTCATCAGCAGTGCGGGGCAGCATCTGAGTGTTCTGATGCCATGCTATTGCAGGTTTCGGAGACCCCGGCAATCCACCGGTTCCTCCGTGGCTTTTCCTCTTGCCAAAATCCCCTTAGCTTCTTTGGTTGAAAATTTGTGATGTTATGGAATCATTTTTCATCCTGGTTAGATGTCCAAACCATTTCATTCTTTGATGTTCTACTTAGTCTAAACCTGGCGTAGTTTTTGACAGAAAATGAATAAAAGTAGGTGCGTTGTTTCTAATGTCTAATATTCTTTATCCTGTCTAGTCTGGTCTTATTCGCTGCTTTTCTTAGACATTTCATTTCACAGGCTTCTATTTTTTCTTTCATGGGTCTTGTTGATTGTCCTGTTTTGCACTGGTAGCAGAGTGTTGGAATGAAGATGGTGTTTTATCATTGTCTTTTGGTCTTCATGGTTATATCTGGATGTTTAAGCAGAGGTGATAGTTGGTATGTGACAGCATTTGCTTTTCTGTATTCCTTGTTTCTATCTCTCTGTCCTTCTTCCATCCTCTGTAAATATACTGCCCAAGTATTTGAACTCTTTGGTTTGCTTGATTTTGGCACTTCCAACATTTATAATTCAGTGGCCTGTGTTGTTCTGCTGATCTTCATAACTTCTGTTTTTTTCTGTACTGATTCTCATATTATGTTGTAAACAGCTGTTGTTGAGAGTAGTCAGATGTTCCTGTAGATCATATTCATTTTGATACAGTATGCTTTGATCATCAGCGAAAAAGTAATTCGTTTATAGCATAACACGTCTGGGTTTTGCTTCTACAGTGATCTTATCCATGTATGTTATGAAAAGTAATGGTGACAGTACACATCCTTGTCTGACACCAGTTGTGACTTTGAACCATTCAGAAAGACCACTAGAATGTTCTTACTGCACTTTCACTTTTTTCATAGAGGGCTCTGATGTTGGTCTAATAATTGACCCTGCACTCCGTAACGTCAAGAATTCTCCACAGCACATCTCTGTCTACACGGTCGAATGCCTTCTCTTGGATTCTACAAAGACCACGTTCAGCTCTTTATCGTATTCGAGAGTCTATTTTCACAGACTGTGTCCTTAGTGCAAATTATGGCAGCAGTGCAACCTCGCCCTTTCCTGAAACCGAAATTGTGCTTTACTCAGTAGTAGGTTCAATCAACCTTTGCATCTTATCCTACCTTCTAAGATCTTTGCATACGCTTTTCCCCCACTGACTTAGTAAGATATTCCTCTAATAAGTTCCACATTCTCTCTTGTTTCCTTTTTTTCTTCCAGATAGGTAACTACAACTAGCTTGCCAATCCACTTGGACCTTTCTCTCTGCCCATGCTCCTATTTAAAATTCTCTCCAGCCAGTGATCGTATTGCCCCTCCAGCCTGGATGACTCTGTTGTTATTTCCGTCAGTACTACTGGACCTAAATGTAAGTCCAAGAGAAATTAGTTTTTTTACCAAGACTGTGTGTTACATATGTCAAAAGCTGGCATTAACAAAGAACCAGAAACTAACGACGGTGTGAAATTAATAGATATTTTTGAGAAAACCAGTCAACATAACAAGAAGACCTATAACAGGAAACAAAGATATCATATCACAGTCAGATTACACAGCTGTAATTAGATTGATTTGAAAACACATCCTTAGACTGATTTGACAATCTGTCCAGAATAAACCCAACCTCCTTCTGAGTTCAGGAAACACACAACCTGAGAATCAAATTTAGGCACGAAGAAATGGATAGATGACAGTAACATTTTGCTGAAACTCAACACTATCATCATACAACAGTCGAACGACGCGCAATTTCCCGGAAACCGAGCATTAGCTGTGACGTTGCGCCTAACAACATTAAACAGAAAAGAAATAGATTATAAGATATAAATAAGTGATGATGTTCAACTTCACTAAGACCGACAGACAAGTGACCGAAACAAGCACATTAGATGAGGATCACCTGGGAACAGTCCAGGAACCATGCTGGCATCTTAGTGTATATTAGGCTCCCGACAACTGCCGTGTAGGACTTTTTTTTAACAGAACAACATGTTGAGCCCAATACTGGGCGGGAATTAGAAAGACTTTGTATTTAATGTAATTTTCACAGTTATCAATAAGATCGTTATTTTTAAAGTAAGTTTATTTTAATGTCTCTTTAAAAATCTATAATTAAACAAAATTTATTGCCTAGACCTGACATGGTTAAACATGAAAACACAAAGGACGGTTTGAGGCACATATTCTTCTCTTGCCGTTTTTTTTTTCAGTTAAGTACATGTGACATTTTTGTGAGTTCATGGTGCTTTTAGAAACACCTAATGACTTTGCGGCAAGATTTTGTAAACTATTCTTAGTCAGTTGGTAGTACGAGTTTGCGATCAACAACTAGCCCTGACAATGACACGCATTTTAAAAGGTGTCAGCGTACTACTTTGAATGACTTTCTCGCTGGCATTTGCTGTATAATTGATATTTCCCTCAATCACACTTTATGGATAAACATTCGCAGAACACACCGTCACTGGGAACTAGGCAGCCACTTATTGTCGTGTGATGATGCCAGATAAGAAATAAATCTGAAATACATCATGCACATCGGCATATTGGTTGGATGGGTAGATGTATTCTGTGTGGTTAGACAGATGGGATGGAAATTAGCACAGAATGATAGAGATGCACGGTTGTGATGATGATTCAGTGGTTTTAAAAATAATTGGATTTGACGGAACGATTGGACGTAGGGAGGGTGAGGTGCAATGAATGGCCTGGGCGAAAGGAGATGAGTGACAGATGTACTAACGGAATAGATGGAATGCATCTGTATTTTGGATATTTAGTAGGTGGACAGAGAGCTTAGGAAGGCAGATGTTCGAACAGGCAGAGGTTCTGACAGACATTTGGGGACAGATGATTTATGAGACGTGCAACAATAAAGAAAGGACCTCGAGCGAGTGCGGATAGAAAGAGCGAGACAGGGAAGAGTAAGGAAGAAAATATAAATAACATAGACAGAGAAGACAGAGAGAGAGAAAGACTAGAACGACAGAGAGACTAAAGCTTGAAACCAGTAGTAGTCAACAAAAAAGAGACCGAGATAAAGAAACGAAACAGAGTATTTATAACAAAGCGACAAAAGGAGAGACAGAAAGAAAGGACAATCGACATACATAATGTTGTCATAGAGAAAAACAATAAGAGACATTACAGGAAGACGGAAAACGGAAGACAGACAAAAGGACAGCAGAGGACATTACTGAGCGACTCAGATCTTGATGGATGGCATGCAAGACCGAGAAACACACATGGAGAGGAGGACGTGTAAGCTGGTCAGACTGTCACCTGGCTGGCTCATAAGGCACACAGTAATGATTGATTCATTGTGAGGTGCTTGTTCGGTCCATCACCAATGATGACTAGCCGTTACATCCCATAAGAAGTGGTGGGATTTGTGAGACAATGAGATGACAGAAGACTATTTAATCAATCAGGCGTCATTCCGTTCTCCGGAAAACTAGGAGAGATGAAGTGGTTTCTCTCCAACACGCTCTCTTGGTATGTTGTATATTGGTACACTGTCAGATTGTGTTCGCCCTTTCTTCTGATGTTGCTCTTCCCATTTGTATCAATGCCTACCTAGGTGTCGCTCCTTCTTTACCCTATATTACTCTCCCTCCAGTATGATGTTTTAACACGAGTATATATGCTATGTAAATGGTGGCCGAAGTATTTTTCAATTGTCTATTTTTTTTTTCTTTTTTAGTAATAATCTTTTTTACATTCGTTAGACTTTCCGGATCGACACTCTGCTTATAGATTCGGCCACCCCCCCCCCCACCCCCCACCCCCACCACAAGCCCATGAAATTACAACATATTATTCCTGTGTGTGCACATATCAAGGGAGAGTAAGTTCCGCTTTTCTTCTAGTGATTTTGTCACTCATCCAATTTTCTGTCACAATACTGCCAGTGATGAGTCAATGCGTAACATGTCTTCTGATTCTCATAGGTTAATTTTTGCGGTTTTGATCTCACAAGCTGTGGTTAATTATCCATGTCTTTACTGAAGATAGTGTCATGCCATTCGTATTGTCTTGTTTCTAACAGGCTACTGCGTTGGCCGTTAGTTTGTTATCGGCCCAGAGTCTTGGCAGGTGATTTTGGACCTGCCGCGATAGTTGACAGATATGGGAGAGGCGTGAGTAATGGATCAGTTCAGTTGATTTTGGGCCCCCCTATGTGGTGAAGTTTGTTTTTTTTAAGTGGAAAAGTATTTTTAAAAACAACAATCCTATAGATTACAAACATTCTGTTTTTTTTTTTTTAAACTTATGATTGCATTAATAACAAAAGTTTATTATGGTGCCACATAGTCAGGACTATATAAAGCTTGGACGTCCTTTCCTTTTTTAGGACGTAACAATTGTTTGTTGTTTGAAGTCCCCCTCTGGCTTTTGCCAGGGGCCGCCCCCCCCCCCAACAATATAGACAGGCCATCATCAATATGGGTCAATTGTCTGAACGCGGTTTCTGGGACCTCTCCACGGTGATCCTCATCCACATGGTGGCACTTTGGTGTCATCGGGTGTTTATCGCTTGTGTGATGTGATCTCCTCTGTAGTGTGGTAGGAAAGTCAGTCAGTCAGTCCAAATAACGCGGGCACTAAAGATGGCGGCCTTAGTCACGTGTGTTGTAAACATTCAAAAATTGAAGTCAAAAGTATTAAGGAACGGAAAAAAAAAAACGGTATATCAAATCGACTACTTACCGATAATTTTATGCCTTTATATCTGGAAATGTTGCCACAGAAGTTGTAAATAGTGCCGGAAAATCTGCTGTTGTGGCTGTTACGCCATCTGAAACTCGTGCTAAATACGATCCGAACAAGGCGCGGTTCGTGCCGGATTTGTAACGCAGCTTTCTTTTTAGTAAACCTTTAATGGTTTGTGTGTGGATTTCACTGTCTGCGGGGTCGAGGGAATTAGTACCTTGCACGAAGACGGCGTGGTCATAAATGCCATGTTTCAATTTTCCATAACTCCGAGAGCCTCCCCCCGCGCCGCTACACACGAGCAAATAAAATGAGGACGCTGCAGGAGATGCGGTAGCTGCTGCTCGTGGGTCCCAGCCATCTAATTTAGCACCGTCCGCGCCGCGCGGCGCGGGGGAGGCTCTCGGGGGCGACTTTAACTCGGTGGTTTGTTCCGTTTCTCGAAATTGCCCACAGACACTAATCCTAGTTTTGCCACGATGTGGTCGTGAGCGCAAGTGCGCAAATGACACGTGACTGAGGCCCTGTTAGGGCGTTTTTGCAACCGCAATCTTTAGAGCCCGTTATTCGGAGGATAGCCTAAAGCTTTGAAAGAAAACTACACATTTCAGTAAAGCAAGACGTCAGGAAAATACATTGACACTGGATAGGTCATCTATTGAGGAAATATGAAATCAGTAGAACGTCCGTATACTTGAATTCACCAGATCAAAGAGAAAAAAAGGCAAACAGATGTAAAGGCAAGGAGATTAAAATTAAATTAGAAAGGCTGTGGTGGAAGAGGAGGGGGGGGGGTCGAAGGGGGAAAGGGAGGGGGGGTTGTTATGGGGACAGCTGCACGTGAGAGCAAACGACAAGAGTATTTGACGAAAGTGAGATTGAGGGCTAAAAGAAAAAAATAGTACTGCATAGTATTGTTGTTAATTTTACTATTATTAAAACAGAACACGACACAACGGAGTTTGTAACCACATGTACATACAATTAAAGTTGGGTGTAACAGCCATGTACACATGTGGAAATGTGCCCCAGACAGCAGTACATGTACTCCAGGGCTGCACCAAATTAGTAAAATTAAGGCAAACGGTTTGGCCGGAAAGAACAGTAGAACGTAAACTTTATAGACCACTTAACGAACTAACAAACGACAGCGAAATTTATACAAGAGACAAAATTGATTATGTAGACAACTTATTTCATGCGAACGAAAAAGGAAGAAGAAGAATATATAGGCAGTGAAAAAACTTAATTTTTTTTTTTAATTGCTGTTTTATTTATACGAATAATTGCAAAGTCTTTAGACAGTGTTTTATTCACATAATCCCCCCCCCCCCCCCCAACCCCTCCTTCTTCCCTGTGTTAGACACGGATTTTTGTTGGAGAAGATACAGTGAGAGTCAAAGGGATATCTTCTACACATAAAGTGGAATATACAGAGGCTGTAAGATCAACAACAACAACAAAAAATGGATATCCTACCTCCAGATTGAGAGGTGACTGGTCCTCCATAGTCACCTGGACACGCGTCGGCATTTCTGCTATTTGTCCTCACGCACAGCTCGTTTGAAGTAATCCCGCCAGGTGGGAAAAAGCTAGCACAATGTGTTTGATTCATAACCTGTACAATACTGGTCTTCAGTATGCCTGGATGTGTACTATTCGCTTAAAAAAAAAAAATTGTTTCATACTAGGGTCGTTTTACAGATCGTTGACGATAGTTTGAAATCATTTATTATCTTCTTCGTTTTAGCCTACAATTGCTGTTAACTACGGCATAATATTGTGGTTGCTCGTCCACTTATTTCCCCCCCCCCACCCCTTTCCCCCTTCATCTAAACTTCAGAATCGTTGTTGTCATAGAACATGAATGAAAACTATAAACATGTTTTACAATCAGTTATATTTTTCACCCCCCAACAGTTTAGCACCTGCAGCTGCACATGTACATAGTGCCTAAATACGACCCTGTGTGTTTATCCGCTTGCAGTTTTATTCATTGACGCAATCAGCGCAGTAGAGCACATCAACAAAAATGAGTACGTGTTAGTGTGTTTCAAAGTTTCACCACCCGTGCTTTCACACTTTAACACATACGAGTATTTCGAAAATTCCTGTATGGATAAACACGAATTTCGGCTCTCCTTTAAACTACGGCCGGTTAGACAGCCGGTTAGTCGGAATTCAGTCCCTTGGCTGCAGTGCAATTACGGAGTGGAAAAGAGGGAACGAAACAAATGACATAATTACTGTGTGTTGGCGATAGACAGCATGTAGTGCCCTGCTGTCATCATACGGCTAGGTATTGTGTGCTAAATGTGTCAGCACACTACCAAAGTGTCTAGCAGGTACTCTTCAGCTTCCTCTCTTTGAAATAAAACTCGACGACGATGACACCGTCATACAGGTTTATTTAACAGGATACAGGACACAAATGCAGAGACGTAGTTAGTGATCACAGTTGACATTCGCACATCGTCCATTTGTCCTTACTCGCTCTCTATCTCTCAATTTGTAGCGGTCTCTCCTTGACTACTACAGCCCCATGACTACAGCGTCCCACACTCTGGACGCGTCGTACATCTGAGCAGGACGACTTCTCCCATTCACTAGACCTTGATATTAATTCAGCATTCACCACGGCTGACTGGAGACGGACTTCCCCTTGCCGTACTCCGAAACCAGGTACTTCTGGCCTTCCGTCCCCTGGACTTACTTTTTTAGTACCGCAACCCTGACACTCGCTCAGACCTAAATGCCTGATAGTCGTACAGCATTCTAGTCTGTTAGATTTGCGAGAGATATCACGGACCCTGACTTGGTCTCTTACTCTCGCTTTCTCTCTCTCTCTTCTCGCTTCTCTCTCGACTGCTTCTTGATTCTCTCGAGTGGCTACTCAGCCCTCCAATTTATCCCACTCAACTCCGTGTAGGTGGATGATGTCTACACGAGAGGCACGCTGGTATGGGCGTTCTCGTGAATCATGATCCTGTGGGTGTTCTGGGGACTCACGCTCATGTGGGTGGCTGATGCTACCTGAAAATCACGCTGTCACTTAATTCACACTTTCTCTGTTTATCTCGTTATCCATGCTTTCAGCCCTCCCCACACAGAAACGTGCGTGCACGCCTTGTTCATGGAAATACATCTTCACTGGTCTCCTCTTAATACTCAGACCATGTTGACACTCTTCCCCCGTGAACTTACAGACAGTACTGACCTCCCACTGTCCCTTCACGCAATTTCACACTTTACCCCAAATCAGCGCGCAACACTAGGGTTTGGGTTAGGGTTTGGGTTAGGATTTGGGTTAGGATTACGGTTAGGGTTTGGTTTAGGGTTAGGGGTATGGGTTGGGCTAGGGTCTGAGTTAGGGTTAGGGGTAGGGTTAGGGTTAGGGTTAGGGTAGGTTAGGGGTAGGGTTAGGGTTAAGCTAACACGTGTAACGTCGAGTACTTACCCATAATGACGGCCGCTATATCTGATAATTTTGACACAGGAGTTGCAAATAACAGCCGAAAATGGTCTAGCTCTAGCAGCCATGTCGACGGCACTTTGTTTTGTGATTCGTGCCTTTTCCACTCCGTAATTGCACTGTAGCCAGGGGACTGGACGACTAACCGGCCGTCTAACCGGCCGTAGTTTAAAGGAGAACCCGAATTTCTTGTTTGTGGCCGTAGTTTCCCCATGTCCTCATTACTGTATAACTTACAGTTGCAAAAGTACTGCTGTTCTGTTGAAGCAGCACATCATTTATTTGATTTTTGTTTGACTTGTGGAGACGTTTTTATACATAGCCGACACGATATACAACAAATTGTGTGCATCTAACAACTCACGGAAAGGGAACTATTGGTGATGACCTCCTGAGAATGAAACCACATAAAACGTGTGCAATTTGATGATTCGTAAAGTTTCCCTCACTGAGTTTACTCAAGTAGCTGAAGCACGCTAATAGTTTGCTGTGAATCGGTATTTTTAACCAAATACTGCAAATACGTCAAAATAAAAAGTAAATGTCTGTACTTAAAAAAAAAAAATCCTACAAGGACATGATTAGTAACATGTTACATGCGAAATTTTAACAATTTACAACGAACAGTTACTGAGTTACAGATTTTTAAAGTTAGGTAGGACTTCTGGAATGGATTGTAGCAAATTACACGGAACTGGCGCATCCGCCCTATGAGCTGGACTGTTTTTTTTCATATAACACTCGGCCCGCAGCAGATTAGGAGGTCAACATTAGGCCCGTCGCCTTTACTTCCCAGTTCTTTAAGTGGCCCTCATTTAAGGCTGGGCCCACCTGGAAGACAAAGTAGTTTTTGACAAAAATGCGATGCAGTTCGGATTTGCACCCGTGACCTTCGTCCACAGGCGAGCGCCTGTTGACTAGTGTTAACACTGGTGATTATATTGCACTTATGACGGTCAAATATGCAGATGGTTAAATACTGGTGGCTATATTATACTCCTCACGGTGAAAGAGACAGACAATACTATATTCTTAACTACCAGTGGTACAGACAGACAATACAACTGATTAAACATTGTTGGCTGTCCTAGGATTGGATTGTATTTTTTACCCCACCAGGACATCACACAAGCGATAAACACTCGATGACACAAAGTGCCACCATGCGGATGAGGATCACCGTGGAGAGGCCCCAGAAACCGCGTTCAGACATTTGGCCATAATGATGACCTGCCTATATTGCGGCCCCTGGCAAAAGCCAGAGTGGGGCTTCAAACAACAAAAAATAACGTCCTAAGAAGGACGAAAAGTAGTTAATTTGTTGGCTGTCCTATACTCATCACGGTCAGAGAATGAGAGGGTTAGATACTAAAAACGCTATTCGTAATATTATATTCTCACGTTCAATAATACAGTTAGTCAATACATTAGTCAGTCATTGACGGCTACATTATACTCGTGGTCTAAGATACAAAATGACCAAACACTGGTTAAACTGAAACTAACAATGGGATGCCTCACCTTCGGTTTGATATCCCCAGCCTGACATTCTCATCCAATTCCCAGCTTCTTTGTTCTCTCCCTCCACGGGTAGACAGACGGGTTGAACATAATAATTGAATCGGATTCCATGGCCATTCACTTTGATTAACGCAAGGCCATTTTCAATGCTCGCATCTGAGGATTTTGAGATAAGAAGAGGGGGGGGGGGGGGAGGGGTTGGGAAGTGGGTGGGGGACGTACAAACAAAAACTGTGTATTATTGTTGTTTGGTTTCGTTCACCGACTGTAAACCACGACAGAAAGACCTGATTGTTCGTCCGCTTCTGGACTTTGTTTCAGGACCTGAGGTATGCGTTTTAATCCGTTTTACAAATCTTGCTTCTTTGTATGCAGACATTTGTTGGTTCCTTGACTCTCAAGTAGATGTACTACGATTCCGAAGGAAACTATTTATCGTGAGACACTAAATTACGCATAAAACTGCTTAACGTTCAATCCCAGGTACGAAAAAAAAAAAAAAAAACGCTAATCGCTGACACAGTAAAACCTCGTTGAGACGAACTGCGTAAGAAGGAAAAGATGTGAACTGATATGATTTGATAAAAGAACCCACATCACAGCACTCGGGGCATTCCCATAAGCGCCCCGTCCCTATCTTCAGAAGCCAACGAAGAGTCCCGATACTAATAGTGCCAGTAGCATTCTGATTAAACGTCTGTCTTGTATTTTCTTGTATTTTCACCAAGATGGCGGCGTGATCGGTCATGTTATTTCAGTGATGTGTTTAATATGATTTCTTTTTGGATTAAACTGTGTTCTTTCTACAATGATACTATGACAGATCCAGCAAACCGGTAGGGTAGTGAAAGTTCACATAAACATGCTATTAAGTACCGCAGATACGATCAGGAGTATGAAAAAGTCCATCAAAGATCGAAGGACGAAGGGCTTGACAACCAGCCCGCCATTAAACCCAGTAAACACAAAGAGGTCACGCAGGAATACGAAAACAGCCACGTTAAATGTTAGCGGACTAGGGGTTAAGGAGACGGAGTTGGTAGAATTTATGCAGAAAAGCATAATACATGAAAACGAAAAAGAACTTCAAATCCACGTAAATGCGCTACACACAGTCTGCAACGAATATAACATGAAGATCAGCATCACCAAAACAGAAATTCTGAAAATAAGTAGAACACCTAATATACTAACTATTCAAGTTAACAACGAACAACTCAAACAAGTGCAGCAATTTAAATACTTGGGGAGCATCTTCACAGATGATGGAAGAATTGATAGGGAACTTGAGGCAAGATGTCAAAAGGCGAACGCAGTAACTTACCAACTCTCCCCACTGCTAAAACACCCAAGCATCACTATGGCACTAAAACGACAACTGATAAATTGCATGTTTATACCAACCCTCTGCTACCAATGCCAAACATGGTCCCTAACAAGAGCACAGGAGAAAAAGATCACGACGTGCGAAATGAGATGCTTACGTAAGGCTGCCAATGTCACAAGGAGAGACAGAGTTCGAAACGAGTACATTAGAGCAATTGTAGGAACCACACCCTGCCTGCAATACATAAAGAGGCAACAAATAGAGTGGTTTGGCCACTTGATGCGAATGCAAACCGACCAACTGCCTCTACGAGCATACAACGAACAGCACTACTGCCCTAGAGCAAGAGGCAGACTGAGAGTACGATGGATAGACAATATATCAGAGATCCTGAGGCAACACGGACTAACAATAACACGTGCAACACACCTGGCCCAGGATAGAAAACTGCGACTCCCCACTACGCTGTGAGGCAATTGTGGACAAGACAAGACAAGACAAGACTTGTATTTTCTTTGAGCCTTGAGTATCTACCAGAACCTCTCGTCACTACCCGCTGCAACAATCTCACCAGACTGTGGTGATCCATCTGCTTCTTCGAACTGTACACGCTCTCCCACAAGGAACTAACCACGTCTGGTTTATCATGTATCAGTATTCCACCAAGCTGTGCAGAGCCAGCCAGTTTGTCCGCCTGATCATTTCTCAACACACCGGCGTGCCCTGGTGAAAAAATTCACACAATACTCCTCACCCGTGTCCGCCGCAGCGAAGCATGCCACTCTGCACGAAGCATACGTGTTCTGATCTTCCTCAACATGCTTTCTGAGTCACTTACAATCACGATGTGTGTGTGTGTGTCGTGTTCTCTAGCCATTCGAAAGCTGCAGTGACCGCCTCCACCTCCATTCTTAAGCTGGCTGTTGTGGTATCATATGCTAGGCTC
This sequence comes from Candidula unifasciata, assembly GCA_905116865.2. Classification (NCBI taxonomy): domain Eukaryota; kingdom Metazoa; phylum Mollusca; class Gastropoda; order Stylommatophora; family Geomitridae; genus Candidula; species Candidula unifasciata. The sequence continues at coordinate 70,541 of CAJHNH020001869.1, forward strand.
TCCTGCACCAAACGTCGACCATTAACTTTTGCTAAGAAGCCCCAAACACTTCTTTTGCTTTTGACACTGAACCGTCTGTGTAAATGATCAAATCCTCTGAGCAAGCATTATCTTGAATTCATTGCTGAATTTCCACCTCTATGGCACCTGCTAACCAATTTCTGCATTCCCGGCTCAGCGTGATTATGACTCTACACAAGTCTGACTGTTCAGATGGCACATTGTCCCACTCTTTTCCTCGCCTAATGTTCTCAAGGATGCAAACCTATCTGATTGTGTCTTCTGACTGGGCCATCAATGACCTCCCTCTTATCAGCCGCTGACCCTCAACCGCACCCAGAGCTTCATGCAGGGGGTGGTATGTGTCTGCAGCTACCCTGAGGTATGACTTCGTCTGCAGCACCTTGTGCCTACCAGCAACCGTCGGCAAACCAAGGATTTATCGCATACACAGTACTGGGGTGTCTCTGGTGCAACCCAAAATGACCCGCATAGCCGCGTTCTGTATGCGCTCTAGTTTGTCCATCTGACTCTTTGAGACGGTAAGCAGTTCCAGGCCATAATCCACCACTGACAGGATCAGGTGCTGATATAGTGTGAAAAGCATTCTCTGCTCTATGTCAATTGCAGCCATAGTCTTAAGTGCACTAAGTCCTTTTTGGCATCTCGTCACAACACTCTTCACATGGTCCTTAAATGACAGGCTCCTGTCCAATTTAATTCCCAGATACTTCAGTTTACTCTCTCTGTTGACGTTTCTACCATCTATCGTGAGACTTGGGACATTAGTTTTAACGATTCTGTTGTCCAGAGAACACCACAAAACAGACGCCTTTTCCAGGTGGACGATAGCCCTCATTTCTGTATACCACTCAATCACTCTGTCTGCTGTCGCTTGTAGCTGCCGGGCTGTTTCTTCCCTCTCTTCCCCTGACTATATGCAAGTATATCATTCGGCAAAAGTCAGTATCCTTCCAACTCCTGGTGCTTCTAGGCTTGCAATCTTGCTCGTAGACACGTTAAAGAGAACAGGCGAGATGGCGGATCCCTGTGGCAGTCCTGGGGCCAAAGTGCATGGTTCTGAGGATCATGAGCCCAGTCGGAGAGCATCCAGACGTGAATACATGACAGCTGCAACTCAAATCACCAGCCATGGACTGACCTCTTTCTCCCTCAGTGCAGTCATTAAGATGTCGTATCTCACTTTGTTATAAGCATCCTCGAGATCCAGCCCTACCGCCATAGTTTCCCGTCTGTTCTGGAACCCTTCATAGACGTCAAAAGCAAAAGTGGCCGCATTTGCCCAAGTGTCCTTTCCTGGCCTGTAGCTTCCCAGACCTCTTGGGAGAAGCTTCCCCGTTTCCTAAAATTCTTGCAGCCTTACAGCAACTATCTTCTCCAAGACCTTCCCAAATATGTTTTGTAAGGTGATGATTCTAAAGCCACTGAGCCTAGAATGATCTTTAAAAGGTTTTGGTAGTGGGATTAGATAGCTGTGTACCCATTCCTGTGGTACTGATGCTGTCTTAATTGTCTGGTTAAAACAGTCGGCCATCTCTGCCAGGTCTCAAACGCTCAAAGCCTTTATGTGACCATACCTGACTCCCTCAGTATCTGGTGCAGTGTCTTTTGCTTTTTTTTTTTTTTCAAAATTTGTTTGATATCTTCCACTTGTATCATGTCTTTATAATGCATATTCTTCAAATGTCAGCTAACTCCTTTCTAACTGCATCCCTGATTTCTACATCATTATGATCTATCTGAGCTACAAAACTATGGAGAAAAGCCTCCTCTTTCTCCATGTCTGTTGTCACACGCACACCATCGTCGCTACAAATTGTTCAGACTGTCATAGGCCGATCTTTTCTTTGCATCTGCCTTTGCAGTTTCCAGAATTTCCCCAATGTTTTATCGCCTCCCATATCATTCACAAAATTTCCCACTTCGCTCTTTTGGCCTCTGCAGCACAGCGCTTGAAAACCTCCACCTTATCCTTTTTTCACATTCTGCGCAATCTCCAATTCCACTCCTGAGCTTTAGGTTGTCTGTCGCCTGGCTCTTTAGTGTAGTTGGCTAAACCGGATTGCGCAGAGACCGGGTGATGAACACCTTGTGGTCTGGGTTCAGTCCCGGGGGTAGGCAGGAAAGAAACATTTTCTCTCATATTTACGGTATTTACAATGAAATCAAGGCCGAAAGGTCGCGATATCCATAATACCGAGCCTAAGCGTTAACAACTAATGGCTTCTGGATACTATAACAAACAGCTGCTTTAGCTGCTTCACTACGGCTCTCTTTGCCTTCTACGCCTGTACTACTTATGGAGTCCACCAAGGGTGCTGTAGAAAATTAGTTCTGGCAGTTCTGTTGCATGCTCCCTGTCTGAGGCGTCCATATAGGTTGTTGGTCCACTTATACCGGAAGGTCTTGCGTGCTCTTCCAGCCTTAACTTTGCTGAGTTTGCAAACCAGGACCGAACATGGTAGGTGATTACTCCAATGGTCATTCAGGACAGTCCATTTAACATCTAAAACCGACGACTGAGAGACAAATTGTTGTAATCTTATTTGGGCGAGAGTTGAAGTTTCTTCTAGTGGGAACAGCACAGGTGAAAGTTCACACAGCGGCCACGAGTCGTTACCTAGGTGATGGTAATTTGATTGATGACCTAATTGAATTCTGGGTGTAGAACACAAAGGCTGAGGGAGTTGAGGTATTTCCATTGCCCAAGTCGGACGTGTGGAAACATTATAAAAACGTTTCTCTTTGTGAGGTTTTGATTTACCGTTGTTTGCGGGAGACAGTTTAATGTTTATTTAGTTTATTATAATGGCAGGAGTCCATTGAGAAAAGATTGTAATCTTTTATATCGTCAGAGTAGATAATAGAGATTTATTATCGTACAAGTTTTAATGAATAATCATCATCATCAACGTGTAATGTTAATAACATTAAAGTTTATGTGGCCTGTCACGAGCGTTATTGTTGACTCGTAAAGATAACAACTGTATTAGATGATGCTGTGCCAAGTGTGCCAGTATGCAGGACTTCACTGTAGCACATCCATCAAGGAGATATCCAGCGGAATATTAGAGTAGGCACCCTAGGCCTAGATGGTAGTCTGGTGGTCTAGTAGTCTTAGTTTCAGCTTCATAGCAAACGGGTTGCCCCATCTTTGCTCCGCTCCTGTGCCAGCGAAAAACACTCAGAATGTTTATCACAGTCCCTTGTGGAAAGATTGACAGACTGCTGTCTCAGCATATCTAGCATACACTCGCATTAATGCATACGGTAGCCATCCGAAGTGCTAGCACAAACAGTCCAACATTAGAAATGCAGTTCATCATTGATGGTAGCAGAACTTGTCGCCAACAGATCAGCTCTTGCCCACGCGATCAATTGTAATCACATACGGGCACCGCCAACATTGCACAACCGGCATCAGGCCATTTTCTGAATCTTCTATTCACACCACCACGTTGGTCACAGTCGAAAAAACATTCCAAATGCAATCCGCAGCTCACAGGGTCACGCCATGCATTTAACTCAGAAGCTGGCCGACGAAACTATATCCAGTCTACAAATGGAGCAAAAATACTTCGGCCACCGTCCGGCAGAAGCAAAAAATTTGCCTCTGCTTCGAACAGCGCCGCTGTCTAGGCCTAAATACTTGGTTGTTGAAAATACAGTGTACAACAGAGTGTACAACACAAATGTTAAGTCAATGGCTGTGTCTGCATCTCCAGACCTCATTGCCATTCTAGTCGGCCTCCCATCATTGATGCAGACCATATCTCTGCAATAGCAATTCCCTGTCGGTTTCCTCCACTACTGTCCCATTCTCTGTTCCTCGCGTTGAAATCCACACATATGAGTAACCTATCACCTGGTAACTCCTCCATTTCCTTGAGCCAGCCCCATTGTTCACTTCTGACAAATCAGTCTACCGTGGACACATATATTTATGAGGTTCTAACTTAAGCCACCAATCCCCACCTGTTTCCCTTGAACCTCTCTTCCACTGTAGTTCCACTGACTAAAGTCAAGCACCACATGCTTCACTCCCTCCTTCACCACCAGACCTTGTCCATGTTTCTCCTGTCCAACAGGGTTTATATAACTGACGTACCCAGGGTAATTTTATCTGTCTATATTTAGTTCCTGGAGATGATGCCATCAAAATCAAAAATCAACCTCTCAACAACAACAACAACAGCAACAACAACAACAACAACAACAACAACAACAACAACAACAAGAAGAAAAAGAAGTAGAAAAAGAATAAAATCCTAGTCCCAGCAGAGAAATGTTATTGGTCCTCGATTTTCTGTATCTGTATAGAAATTGTGTTAACGAGGTTTTACTGCAGACAATAAGAAGAAGAACTCCACAGGAAAGCATGCACAGCAGAGGTCCACCGTTCATAAGTAGAAAGATCCTTCGTTGACGATTTTTTTTTCGGCCCATTACTTCCTATACAGTCTCGAAAAGTGGGTCGACCTGGGTCTTGAAGCCAGGCCTCGATCTTTCCATGCTGCACCTAATCGAACTTTTCAACAGGGACAAGATGATATGGTGACTTTGCTACACGTATTGAGATTTGGTGTTGTGAGTTATGAGTTATGAGCTGGATTATCTTCACAGCACTCCGGACACATCCATAGGCGCTCAGATTCTCCTCTCAACATATTCACCAGCGTCGCGCGGTTAGGAGTGCCAGTCCTATGTTGGTTAACAAGATGTCATGTGCGTCCGGTGTGCTTCTTGTGCTTGGCTGTGCCATCTTTACTCCCAGTTCTCCCAGTTCAGTGATGTGGACACAATGCTTCCAAAATCCTTAGAACGTCCTATCTCTCTAAGGACAATGACAATGTCTGCATGATCCATAGGCCGGCCGTCTTCAATTAACGCAGCACCTGCCAGTCTATCAGCTCTTTAATTACCAATATACATCACACGTAAAATCCGCCGCTCACAGAAAGTAACAAGGGGGAAAACATGAGTTTTAGAAACAAAAAAAAAGTGACTTTGCCGGAAAAAAAAAGCTGAGAACAGAGTATTGACTTGATCAATGAACTAGTGATCGCGATGATAGTGTATAATATTGTGCAATAACAGGTGTGTTTCACATGTTTTTTTTTTTTCCTCAAACCAGTTTAACATGAAAATAAAATTGTTTTCACCTTATGATGATATCCTACATGTCTTCTGCGTTTCCCCATTAAAAAGATGTTTGACATAATGTGCTGCCATTAACATTTAGGCTGCGATATTTGTACCTTACATATCCTATTTTACCAAATCATAAATTATTAGCCTTGTACCTCATCGCTTGTTATAGGGCAGTGGGTCTATTCTCTTCCCTCTCCTCCTCGTCCTCCTCTCCCCCCCCCCCATCCCCCCTTAAAAAGAGCACCCGAATCGCATACCGGAAGTCAAGAACACGATCGCACTGGATTTGTCGCACAATGCTGCATGTCGTCGCAAAGCTACAAACCGCCTTGCCGAGAACGTTGCACACAATACTAACGCCGCAGCTCCGGCGACCAACCACATGAAAATCACAGAGAAATACTAGTAGCTTGAACACTTGGTCATTGAAACCTCCGTCTTCTTCCTATCATAAGCTGTTTTTAAATAACACATTTAATCCAAATGAGGAACGAGTGGTTTACGAATAGTATACTGGCAGAAGACTTATACACATAGATAAGACTCACTATTCAGCGCCTGAATGACGATTCTACTGTAGCCAAGAGTTTGTTGTCCTTGGTCGTTATGGTTGAAGTTGCTATCACCAACTACCATCGAGTAGCGACGTGTATGCCTAGGGCTGAAAGTTTTAATGTCACTGCTCCGTAAACTACACACACAGCACACACACACCACACATAAATTGCCCGCCTCAACCTCATCCATCTAGTTACGTAGCAAGGTGTGTGATTGTGTATGTGAGTGGTGGTGGTGGGGGGGGGGGGGGGGGGGGTAGGACTGCACAAGATGCAATCAGTAAAAGTGGTTGGGGGGGGGGGAGGATGGATTTCAAAACTGCTATATATATATATATATATATATATATATATATATATATATATATATATATATATATATATATATATGTATGTATATATATATATATATATATATATATATATATATATACATATACACATATATATGTGTGTGTGTGTGTGTGCGCGTGTGTGTGCGTGCGTGTGTGTGTGTGCATAATGCCGAACGCATTACCCACCAAATTCCGACTAGTCTATAAAAAATAGGTTTAGCCCTATGTGCCCAAATACGCCTGAGGGCATAAAAATGGTTCCATTATATATGTATATATATGTGTGCGTGTGTATGTGTGTGTGTGTACTCATTTTAAAAAAATGAGGCTTACCACATATTTTTTTGTTGTTCTTAAAATAGTCTATTGAAAACTAGTTAAATTATGTTATCTGATAGCTAATTAACTCAAACAAGTTAACATAATACTCACTAAAATTGTTTAAGTTCTGTCAACAAACGAAATGAACAGGGATTGAACTGTTCAGTGTGCAGTGGATTGGGTAAAGATAAGAACGAGAGGGGAAAGTGGATGATTTCACATTTTCTTATTAGGCATCAACATTAAATGTTCCAGAGGAACAAACTTTCATTGAGACGTGGGAGATAACGCGGTAACAATATCTCAATCAAAGAGCCAGGATGCGCTTGATTTTCAGGAAAATCCTGTACTTTCTTATTTTGATAGCAGTTTCAAAATGAAGAACAACCACAATCGGAAACGGACAACTAGGAAAGGCAAGCCACTGAACTTGGAACTAAATATTTTTATATATATATATATTTTATTCTGTTTTGCAAAAAAATTTTTAATATCCGCTACACTTGAGCGACCTAGTCAGTGTCGGGAACAAACAGAAAATCCATTCACGTTATATGCTTTCCTATACAGTCGTGCTAAGAGTCCTGAGGAAACAACATTAAAGATGTCTAAACTTCTGAAAAGGCTTGTGCCTTTTTGTGTGGTCATCGAAGTCAGGGACTTGCGGGCTGCTCTCTTTTGATTTCAGCAGGACGTAGGCTGTGCTGAGTGGAAAGTATTCTTATTCTAACGTATGTGTCGCGAAAACCTAATGCTCCGCAATAGAAATAAAAGATCATCAAAATATTCTCAACAAGGAAAACCTAACATAAGACACTGCGAACTGGTTGATGTTTAAACTCAGTAAAATAATTGTTACTTAAAGATTTAGCAATGAGCATGCCGAAGAAATTCTTACAAACAAGTGTCTACAATGTGACAGATATTCAGTAAAGACATAAATATAAGGTAATATTCAGGTATATAAAAATGTCAAAAAAAAAAAAAAAAAAATTTTAATGGTAGCAAAGAGTAGGGAGAATTATATATAAGGCGTCATTTCCTCCATGATAATTAATGAGGTTAAATACCTAACATAAATTCTGTACTCAAGCTCGAGTGAATGGAATTGAGTAAAATGTGAGATTCGCGAAGAATGTGAGAAAGCGGTCGAATTAGCGAAAGCATGCTAAATGAAAAAGAGCATGGATTACGTGCATTGACTGTCCTAAGAAAACGAGAAAGTGAAAGATTATTTAAGCCCGGAATGATCGAGAATAATCAGTATTGTTTTCAGGGTTGAAACAGCGTGTCTGATGGTGACAAATGTGAGAAAATGAATCTTCCGGGGAGGAAGTGTCTGTCCTACAGCTGAATGCGAGTTCCCTGAAAACCTGGCCAGTCAGTTAGTCTGGCATTTGTCATAACTGACAGCTGTGATCCAATCTAAACCTGTTTTGTCCTGTTTTGTGTGTGTGTGGGGGAGGGGGGGGGGGGTGTACAAAGCTGGCGTCTTGTGCAGGTATAAACAATTGAGTTTACAATACTACGATGACTAATAACGGCTGCCCCGAGGCAAGTATCCTTAAGTACATTGGCATTGAAACATGTGTTGGAAGGAATATATGTTATCAAATCGACCAGCTGTGTTCCAACATCTGTTTATTTAGGATGTTCAAATATCTGTACTGTCTCTATACCCAAGAAGCATGTAGTGACGAGAACCAGAGAATAACTACAACTAGTCACTTAGACTACGTTTAGTGCACACATCACATTCTGAGCCGTCGTACAAGATTCTAATATTGCATAATATTTTTGATGTGTGCCGTAGCCTTTCAAAAATCCCCGAAGTGAAATTCTATGTACGCTATCCAGTGTTTTCTTCTAGAATGCCCCAGTGTGATTATATATATATATATATATATATATATATATATATATATATATATATATATATATAAGCATTATCAGAGAAAGCACATGGGGCCGGAGAGCTGGATTTATATATATATATAACATCATTATATTCAACCAGCTAATCCTTTACAGAACGTCGATCTCTTCACAAAGTATCCCTTTCCCTATCCAGCTCTCCGGCCCCATGTGCTTTCTCTGATAATGCTTATCCATGCGCCATGCGTTAGTTTTGACAGTGGTATCAAGAAAGCCGACCATGCAGGAAGCAGTGGCAAACAACTGGACATAAATTTACCTAGAAAATCCACACAACAGCCAGGGGCTGTTTGGGTTGGTTTTGTAATGTCCTGTAATGGATACGCAACTAAGCTAACCTTGCACTATTTTCCCAAAGGCAGCGGGATAATTTTGACCGCGTCACACACGGAGTGCCGACTGGTAATAACATCTTGTACGATATGTGCAAAGTCGCTGAAGGCGTGAAATACTTAACCTCATTATATATATATATATATATATATATATATATATATATATATATATATATATATATATATATATATATATATATATATATATAACATACCACTTGACCCACTAGGGTCGTGGAGGTGTGTCGATGGAAAAACTAGTACACAAAATCCGTCCTATTTCTTTGTCTTTCGCTTGATGAGTAAATGTATGATAACTTAGTCCTGTTGCTTTCTTTATGTCATTCCAGGTTATTCTTCGTCATCTTCTTCTTCGACTACTACCCCCCCCACCCCCCCCCCCCCCCCCCCCCTTTACGCAATGTTCCTTGAAGTACAGTCTTTACAACCGAATTATGTCTCATCAAGTGCCTAAACCAAGTAGCTTGCGACGTTTATACAAACTCGGTAATAATTCAAATTTTATTGCATACTTACTGAACACAATCAGCTGAGGTAAGTATCCAGAACTGACTTATAATGGCACCAGCACATCGCGGACTTCCATCGGCTAATATATTCACTATCCAAGGAACTTTACCGTGTACAGCAGAGATGCCTCCCAAGATCTTGTACTGATCGTCCGAATTGTGGCCGTCGCTAGATCCCGTACGTGCATAGCTTCTCTTTCCTCCTCTTTCTGGTCGGCGACCACAAATTGTGACTGTTGTAAATGAGAGAAGGTTTCGTTATTTTCCCCTACATCAAACAATGTACATTTTTTACCGAAGCTCTGCCACTGTCACTAGATTCTGTATGATCATCGCTTCTCTTTCTTCTAAGTACGGGTCGGCGACCACACAGTGTGGCTGTTGTAAATGAGATAAGGGTCCGTTTCTTTTCAACCGAATTCAACAATTTGCTATATTTACCGCATCCTCGCCAATGCCACTCACAAACACGGATGAGAAAGGATGAGGGTTTGGGGTTGTTGCTAGTTCCCGCACTGTATGCAAAATTACTTTTTACAGAAACCTACACGAAAGGTAGGCATATCGATCAACAAACGAGTGAAGCAGGGCGTGGTGCTTAGATTGCATGTATGACGGCTATAGATAGAAGCCGCTTTGCGGTAATCAATGACCAGATATGATAGGAGAAGATGAATTCCACAACGGAAAGTACACAGCAGGAGTCTGTTTACCTCAGTAGCTGGTCCCTCTTCAACAATTGTTCAGGCACATTTATCCTCTAGACAGCCTCTGATCAATGAAATAACCCAGAAACGAATCACAACTTTCGACATTGTTAGGAAACTGAAGAAACTTGAAAGTATTATTCTCAAATGTGGATATTCTGTGCTCTTGTGGCTGCAAAACCATGGTAAGCGAAGATTTTTTTTTTTTTTGCTAAACATGTTGTCATGTAAACATAGCATCTGCTGAATCCTTTTTTCCCACTAACTATTTCAATATGAAACAAAAATGATCCATCAGATTCAAAATGTACATCCATTCCTCGTTAAAAAAAAGAGTACCTTCATAGGGATTAGAAATACATTACATTCTCAATTGTCTTTTTTTCCCTCACACCATCCCATCTGCCACTTAAAGCAGATGCGTTTCTCGATTTTGAGTGTCTCTTGGATCAGGCTACGGAATTAGTCATCTCATCTCTGTCCTCGTTACACTTCAAATGCTGCCTTGCCTCTTCTGAGTGATTGAATTTCCGCTTTCAGTTGTTCTATTTCGTTTTGTGTTGATTGGTTGTTCTAGACATCTCCTTCCTGTTCTTTGCTTCTCGGTTAGGAGCAATTGTTAAGGCGACACTGGTTGTTAATACCTTCTTGATCTCCTTTAGGTGTGGGCAACCCATGTACCTGGCGCCGTGTGCACCTGAGAAATTAGAGCACCTTCTACTTGCGTTTGGCTTCCTAAAGTCCGGATCCACTTTCGCTAGAGGGCATTCCTTGAAGAAATGTGGGCCGGAACAGTAACGGCACGACGGGCTGCTGCAGCATGACAAGGCAGAGTGCCACACCTTGTTGCAGCGTGAGCACTGAAAAACTTCTGTAATGTGGGCTCCCGGTCGCTGTTGCTGCTAATGAGTGGACGGGTGGTGGTGGGTTCCTGCGCCACGACTGGGGCGACTTCTAGGTACACTGGTGCCTCGATAGGGGCTATATCCAGGGCTGGCAGCGACTGGGTGAACGAGGCTGGCGTCTCTTCAGGATCGTCGATCGGTTCTGGCATCGTCTCCACCGATGGGGCTGGTGCGAAGACAGGTGCTTCCTCCTTTTTAACTGAGGTCGACCTGGTATCTCGGCGCTGGATCGGATTCTTCTTGCCAGGGGGCCATGATTGATGTGGCTGTGGCTGGCAAACGCTGTACTGGTCGGGCGGCTATTGAAAGCTAGATCACTGAAGGATCAGCAAGACTTGTTGAGTATCCCGAAAAGGACACCAAGTGTGCCTTCCCGACAGTTCACTAGGCAATCGTTTGCTACTAATGCTGCCAAAACCTCACCCGCAACGCCGAATGTACGATAACTAGTCAAGACAGACTCAGCCGAATGTCAAGCGAATCGGTGTCAAGTATCTAGTTATCGAGAATCGGGCCACGAATAAGGAGTTAGCTATCCAGCGGAAGACGAGAGGTGCTTGTGACAGGGCTGTTCGTCGTATCCAACTTCCCTTTGTGTTCTTTCTTCACCGTATGTCTCACCTATAAACATGTAACGTCTGTTACCCGTTTATATATATATATATATATATATATATATATATATATATATATATATATACGTAGGTTACCTGTTGATGCGACACAGATTTGTGTCTTGAAGAATTACATCTTAGACAGCAATTCACCACCCTCAGTTCTATAATAACTGAGACTGATCTCATGGTATGCATATTCAGATGAGTCATTATTGTGTAGCAGCTAGAAGCTCGCCTGAGGATCGGGAGGTCATGGACCCCAGTTCTTCCCAGCCTTTATTGGTTTCGACGTGCAGTCCTGAGAAGTAAATGCCGCTGTCTTGATGGTGAGCACATGACCTACTAAGTGCTGATTAGTCTATAAAATATAGGTCGAGCTCCATAATCCCAATACGTTTGAAGGCGTGTTTTTACTTTTACTTATGCATATTTAACTAGCCGATCCTGTGTGATTGTGTCAGAGATGAATGTATTTATTGCCCTGACCAAGCAGAGGAGCAGCGGCTGCCCGAAGGGTTATAATTCTGAGCTCTCATTTAGAAGATCCAGCTTTGATCATTGGTGAAGAATGGAGACTTTTTTCTGTCTGGGACAAAACAAACGTTCTAGCATGCTCAGTTCGTTCTGCTGCACCAGCCATATATTACCGCACCGAGTTGTAAACATGTAAACAGTAGAGACATTTGCGTTTTTTACCTGTCGGATTTGAGTCTTCTTGCTGGAATGAAATGGCAAATACAGAATATCATTACTAAATGTTACTATACAAAAAAAAAAAAAAAACACACACACACACAATTATTTTCTAAAATATAATTAGAGAAAGACACACACACACACACACACACACACACACACAGAGAGAGAGAGAGAGAGAGAGAGAGAGAGAGAGAGAGAGAGAGAGAGAGAGAGACAGGTAGCGAGACAGAAATAGACAGAGACAAAGGCAGATGCAGGCAGATTTTCAGGCTAGCTAAAGCAAACAGACAGGTTGTTGGAACAACCGAACCTAATTTTGAAAGAGTTAGGAATTGGATACTTGAGCTAGTCTTATTATCCGCCTTGCTCACATCAATCCTATCATCACTCCATGTTTATTTTTCATTCACACATCTCAAACCTGTAAGCGTAATTCTTTCAGGCCCATTAATTTTTACAGACTTAGTTCACATTAATTTCCTTTTACAAAAAATGGTAGACAGGATGGTGTACAACAAAGGCAATAGAAAGTGAATATATTTCTAATCCCAACAGAAGTATATATTTTTGTAAAGAGGAATGAACGTACAATTTAAATCTGACGATATGTAAATGTTTAATAGTTAGTAGAAAAGAAGAATCCAACAGATGTTAAGTTTACAAAGACAACATTTTATGAAAATATTCGTTTCTTTCCATGGTTTTTCAAGAAGAGAGCAGTAAATATCTAAATTTGAGAATAACATTTCAAAGTTTGTTCAGAGTCCTAACAAATTCTAAAGGTATAGAATTTTCTGGGTTAGTTTAGCACACAGAGGCTCTAAATTCTCACAGAGTGCTGAACAAAATTACAAAGAAAAAATGACAGAAAAATGGACCATCAGAATTATAACAAACATACTATTTACTTTGTTCAATTATATACAGACAGTAGCTGCAATGATTTCAATGTAGCTTTGCCTTAGTATGGTACTGTATATTTATTTGGAGCATTTTCTTTCTCTGACACCTTAAATTCGTTAGCAATGGATAATTTTATGTGTCACAATTGCTAGATTGTTTCACAGCTGATCATTCAGCTACCGCCGGTGCAAATTCACCGATTGAACAACTTTCTAAAATTTTAATTATCAGAATTAAAAACATCTGACTGAAACAGGTTTCAGAGCTTAGGCTACACAAAGACGCATTTTGTGGTTTGAACAGTGGTATCCATGGCTTGAACACGAAATTATGGGATTCACTGTCTGGAAATAAGTTAACAACAAGGAATAAGATCAGTTTGCGTTGATATGTGTGCAAACAAAGACTCCTAAACAAAGAAAAATGTTAGAGTAACCTTCCTTGGATACGTCAATCGTAGTTCTGAACATAAGTAACGAATATTGAGCCGTATGTGAATCAATACGTACAGGACACACGATCGACACTGACAGTGCTGTTTGGGAAACTCGGAACTCCTCGGCCAACAGTCACGTCGTTGCCTGGGCCGCAAAGAGTTAAGACAAACAACAAAATTTATTATTGCAGGTAACAGGAATTTGCAAGTGTTCCAGCGTAATGTTTAGTATAATAAAATAAAGACTGAGTGAGAACACGCACAGACAGCAACATATGTTTGTTTGTTTGTTTTAGTATCCAGAAGCCATGAGTTTTTAACCCTTATGCTCGGTATTATGGATATCGCAACCTTTCGGCCTTGATTCCATTGTAAATACCGTAAATATGGGAGAAAATATGGCTTTCCTGCCTACCCCCGTGATTGAACCCAGACCACAAGGAGTTCGTCACCCGGTCTCCGCGCAATCCGGTTTAGCCAACTATGCTAGAGAGCCGGGCACACAACAACAGATGAAAGGCACTTACCCTCTTCTTAGTGTCACGGCCAGTTACTGTGGTCAGTAAGAAGACTGCTGCAAGCAAGCATATTTGTGTCATCGTGCTAATGGTGAACCTCATCGTCTGGGAGAGCCAAAAGACTTTACTGATAACTATTTCACAGCTGCCTCTTTTGTACATAAGATCTGATCGTCTATGTCGAGTGTGAATCTCCGACACTCATTTATTTTTATTCTTCTACGTGTCTGCAGCACAGTTAAAGAGATTCAATTGGGTAGTCTTCTCACAATGCCCTTTTCATTCAGCCATTGTATAAAAATAACACAGGACCAATTGTAAATGCTTATTTTCGGTCACCTCTTGTGTTTATAAACAGAAATTTTTTTTTCTATAGGAACATAATGATTTAAGGAGAAACATATGGGACAAACTCAGCAAAGTTTGATCAATTATTGCCAGCATTACTTGAAACGACATAAACATGATGAGTCTACAGGAGAAAACTTATCCTGTGCGTATTTAGAACTGATTGTTTGTGTATAACAGGACCAAGGATCTCAGCTACATATTGTTACATGTTTAAAAGTGGTTAGCACGCATATTTCTCAATACCGTAGCTATGTCAACCAGGCAGATTCATTTTCCAGGTACCTGTGCTCTCAGGTCCCCACTGCCAATATAATTAGTGGGAAAATATTCCTGGCAAGTGAAGACAACCGCTGTGATACCGATCACATCATTCGAAGATTGTAAAACGTTCCTTAAAATTTATACAGCTAGCATTATCTATCTACAGGGTGACGATACTTCCCGTTTCCACTATTTCTGCATTGGTGTGCTCAGGCTACACCGTCGCCAGTGTTCCCAGTATAAAAATATCTATGAATAAGCTAGAGAATAGATGATACACGCATAGTTATATCTGGGCAGTGTAAAAAGAAATTCATATTATTATAAACTTTTTATCCCTGAAATGTCTTGATAGAAATTTCTTTTATAACATCCGGGACAAACTAAAAACAGCTGTTGGCCAAAAAATAGGATTATGAGGCGAATGAAATCGTATTCCTATGCAGTAAAACATTGTTACGGTGACTACACAAAAAACTATCAACAAGGGACCGTCGAGACTTTATAAAACTTTACACAGAGTCGCATTTTGAAAAGTCCTCGAAATACAACAAGTACAAGGAGGCTCAAATATTGGTATCAAAACACACAGGTTCTCTGTATATACCTGTAATCAACACAAATATTAGTTGACATATCTCTATAGAACATTCCTAGTCCTCCGGATTAGTTAGTCTTTCCTCTTGTGTCGAGTGCGGCACATAGGGCAGAGGTCGTGACTCTCCATGCACGGCGGTCCGTTGCAATCCGTTGTAGGTCTTGGATGTTTCAGTGACCCATGAGCGAGCCTTCCCTGATGATAGTTCTACGTAGGGTTTCCCTTGGTCTTCCACGAGATCTTTTCCCCTGTGGTGTCCAAATGAGGGCTTGGTAAGGAAGTCTTGATTTATCCATTCTAAGGGCGTGGCCGACATAGTTCCAGCGGCGTTTTCGTATAAAATTAGACACGTACTCTTGCCTGGATTCTTGCCTTATTTGTGTATTGGTTCGGAAATCTGACCATTTGAAATTTAGTATTCTTCTAAGGCATTTATTTTCAAAACTGTCTAATTTTGTGTCTAGAGTTTTCGTTGATTTCCAGCTCTCGCATCCATAGGTTAGTACTGGAATCACACAAGAATTGAAGATCTTGAGTTTTGTGTGTTTGCTAAGTGTCTTTGATTTCCAGATGTTAGACAGTTTATTGAAGGCACTAGATGCCAGTGCTATTCTAAATGATATTTCTATTATAGTCCTCCGGATGGTTAGGAGTTATTTGATATTTGTCCCATGTAGAAGGACCATCTGGAGTAATTTTTTTTTTAATAATTTTTTTTTTTAATTTTTAATGTTGATGGTTATTAGTATAGCCTAAAGAGTATAAAACCTCGAAAATGATACGGATTTAGCTCCCTTATTCTACTTACATTGGGATTACCAGTCGGACTCGCAAAGCCTTAGCCACGGACGCCACTATTAAAAGACATATTGGTTAGTTGTAAATCCTTTACAGGACGTTGCAGAACCAACACCAACAGCTCCTGGCTGTTGTGTGGTTTTGCTAGGCAAATTTACGTCCAGTAGGTTGCCATTGCTTCCTGGACGGTCGGTTTCCTTAATACCAATGTCGAAACCAACGCAAGGCGCATGGCCCGCAGCTGGGATCGAACCCGGCTTTTCGGCATTACGAAGCGTTCGCATCGACTTAGCAACAGAGCCGACATTAAAAGACATACCATTCTTTCAAAAGCTAAACAAGAAGGAAAGGTTAAAAAAAAAAAAAGAGAGAACACTAGGAAAACAATTATGCACAAGAGATGTACGAAAAACAATCTGAAAAAATTTTCATTCTGGGCGAAAGAAGTCGTGCTGAAGATCCATTTCACGAAACCTTTATTATGGAGAAAGCACCTGCTTGATTGAATTGCTGACAGCCATAGATGAAAAAAAAATTTACCCTCTTGTTAGTGTCAAGGTCGATAACTGAGGCCAGCATAAAGACTTCTACAAATAAAAAGGTAGCGCTTTCTCTTCCTGATGGTGAAGGTCATCGTCAAGTACAACCGATAAACAAGGTCTACAGGTAACCGTCCTATTCGTGTGTTAATCTAGGTGTTTTACATGTATTCTTCTGGTGTTCATGTTGTTTATTCAATTTTATAGAAAAATTTTTGGTGAATAACAACTGGCTGAGAAACGAATGACAACTATTACAGTTGGAGTATGTTATTACAGTGTATTCTAACTGTCTTAAAGTGGAAGAAGACCAATTGTATTTATAGGTTAGATTCTGTACTACGTTTACAAAAAACATATATATATATATATATATAACACATATATATAAAAAGAAATTGGCATAGTGAAGCTCTCCTAAAATTTAAGTCAGTACATCAATAAAAAGAGATATGACTGTGTATTGCAGTTTTGATAATACTCTTCATACAACAATAACACAATCTTGATCAACCAGCTATTAAGACAACGTAGCACCGCTAAGTACGTTCACCTTTACTGCTATAAAAGGTCTCACTTTGTCGATTTTTCTTTTTCTTGTTTCAACTTCTGAAAAGATCTCAGGTCGTCAGCTACACAGAGTTACCACTGTCAGAGAGGGTAGAACTTATATCTTTCAGTCTTGTCAACGAGTAGAGATTGTTTTTGTCAGCTATCTGTAGTGCACAGGCAATACCGCTTACAGCTTCGTGCAAGAAAATGTCTGAGACACGAAGACAGACAAGCTGATACTGATAACATAAACCAGTTGTCCAGTTGTTGTTCGTCCATCACAAGCGATGAGGATCACGATTTCATTTATCCATCATTAAACTATAGTCGACTTTTTGTGAGTCCGGAGATCACGTATAAGCCCAGTATGGGACCAGAAGGATCTAGGATAGGATATCAGGAGCAGTGTCTGGAGATAAAGGACCTATTTTATGGGTCTTTCAAGCCTGTCTTCGCTTTTCATCTGTTCTCTTTTTTTTTCTCGCTAAAGCGTGTGAGTCTTCTTTTAAGGGTCTTCATCTTCTTATATTTTACCAGAAAAGATTTTTTTTGGGGAGCCGATTGTCAGACAAGCGGACGAAGTTACGCGAACATCGATTCTGTGACAGCGTAAGGATAGTATAGATATTATGAATGTCAGTGTTTTCGAAATTGGCAGTAACCGAGACCCGGTCTTCTCACTTCTTGTTCACTATCTTCCTCAAACAGACTCAATGGAAGACGCAACTATCTAGTAAACAAGACTCTCAGATAAGCACCACATTTTCAAGGTGTAGAAAAGTCTCCGTTTCCTTTAATGTGAAATTTGACTTATGCTGTCCAGTAACGTGCCCACAAGGCAGGACCATCCTCTGGGGGAGAGTTACAGATGGGTTGAAGATGTAGAGGTCGGTAGCTACTACAATATAACGATGGGACATGAATGATATAGGTGCTGAGGTATACTCGTGGAAGCAAGAAGCTCTGATCCGTGTTGGATTGAGGTGGAAATTCGCGACGGGAATAGGGATATGAAAAAAATGGTTGGCATGCAGTTTGAGAGCTGAGTATCTGAGAACACCTACAACTAAATGCATGCCATGAAAACAGTGGCGCTAAAATCCCAAGCTCTGATTGTAGAAGACGTCAGGTAACGCGTGTGAACCCCGCTGGTCACCCTCGCCGTCGCTATGTGCTGTGATTCCTTGCATAACAATATAACACCGTCGTCTAGAAAGTCGGAAAGGTGCAAGTGAATAAACAAGGCAGGTAATATTTCAGTATCACATCTTAGACATTCAAGAAAAGACCAAATAATTTGTCATATGGATTTCTGCCGTGTAAGATTACACTTTCATATTATCCAGAACACCAAAGACCTAGATCTGTGGCGACTCATAAACACCTACGCCAGCTGACAAAGCACTTGATGATAATGTTGATAAAGAAGATTATATTACTGTTCTTTTATTCTATGTAACTTTAAGCTTTCAAACCAGTTGTTTCTGACTGGTGTTTAATCTTCTTTTTATTAAATTAACTGATGAAGACTTTGGCGAAACGTTAGGTTTTAACCGGCAGCAGCTTTCTCCTCCAGCTGGTGGAAATTGTTTATTGGATTCTTTTCGCGGTGAAAGAAAGACTAGGGTCGTCTCTATTAGGGCTTTTATTTAAGTGACTCATGGTGACTGGCTTAAGTAACACTTGCAATCGACTTGTATTGCCAAATATATCAGCCAATATCTGTGTACATATAATTCAGTTTTTAATAATATTAAACAGTTATTGGTATATCAAGGGAGCCCCACGCATTTATTATCCGCGATAAAAAATTGTTGATTAAAAAGGCATGAATAATTCTTTAATCTCTAATATGCACGACCCTATTTATGAATAAAAAGTTGTCTAAAGAAAAATATAAAGATCTACATAGAAAAAAAAAGATATCATGAACAAAAGAGGGAACATTAAAATAGCAACATAAAAATTACCGAACATTGTCTAAACGTGACCTTCGGTAGTACTTTCGAAGGCCCCGGTCTAAAACAGGTGGGCACATTTAAATATCTAGGAAGCTTCTTCACATCAGACCGCAGACCGGACAGAAAGATAAGAGTCCAGAATTCAGCAAGCAGGCACTGTCACCTAAAAACGTTTTCCAATACTGAAACACCCAGCCATACAAATAGAAGCAAACAGATAAATCATAAACCCAGTTCATTTTACCACTACTGTGTTACCAATGCTAAACCTGAGCATTAACAAAAAAAAAAAAACAAAAAAAAAAAAGGCAGAAACTAACAGCCTGTGAAATGAAACGTTTGGGAAATGCATTAAACAGAAAAAGAAAAGACAATAGAAGAAACACAGACATTATTAGGATAGTCATAACAATACCTTTAACCAGATTTATTGAAAAGCAAAGACTGAGATGGGTTTGCCAACTGGTTAGAATAAACTTAGTATTACCATCTGCATCATGAGAATGGAAACTTAAAGACGCAGAGGAAGGCCAAAAAGAAATGGATAGAGGGAGTTAATAACTTGCTGAAACTCAACAATATCCCCATACAGCAAGCTAGCGAGCGCGCACTATCCCAGAAACCGAATATCAGTTGTCTCTGCGATGCCTAACAACATTGAGCAGATAAAGACAGTAGATAGAGAGACCTATGAATTTTTTTTTTTAAAGTGCATTTATAATATAGTGCTTTCAAAGTAAAAGCTTATTTTATTTGTTTCTAAAAATCTATGATTAAAAAAAAAAAAAAACGACTTATACCTGACATGGTTAAACATGTAAACACAAAAAGAAGGTTGAGGCACATTATTTCTTATTGCGTTTATTCAGTTTAATGTACATTCTACATTCGTGCTTAAGGTGCCTTGAAGAGACCTAGTGTGACGGCCGAAGCGAAATTGTGTGAACTGTTCATGAGTCAGTTGGTAGAACGATTTGCATCAACAACTAGCGACTGACGATGACAGCAAGTGTTAACAAGTGTCAAGCTGTACGACTGGGAATGATCTTCTCGCTGGCATTGCTGTAATGATTGATTTTTTCCTCAATCCACGCCTTATGGGATAGAACATTCGCCAGAACAACACCATTACTGAAAACATTGCAGCCACTTATGGATCGGGTGATGATGCCAGCTAGGATATGTATTTCTGAAATATACATGCACACTCTCATACATGGTTGGATGGATAGATGGATTGGTGTGTGGATAGACAGATGGATTGATGGATGGATTGATGGTTGGGTAGATGAATGGACTAGTGGATGGACAGGGGATTGGATGGATATATCAGTGACTGGATTGATGGATGAATGGATGTATGGGAGGATTAGTGCATGAATACAGGGTAGGTAGGCGGGTGTGGACTGATGGGGAAATTGATAGATGGATGGATATGTCATTGGATAATTAGGTAGGTGGTCAGAAAGTTAGGAAGGCAGAGATTTGCGAACAGTCACCCAGGGTTCAGAGAGACAGTAGGGAGAAAGATAGAGAAGAAAGAAAAAAATCGACAAGAAAGAATAGACGGCGAGCGAGAAAACGAGAGATAAGCAGAAATACATAGCAAAACATAGAAAAAGAGAGAGAAAAACGAGAGAGAGATAGACAGAAACTGAAACATAAAACAATGTTAGGAGCAGACAAAAAAAAAAAAAAGACAGAGAGAAAGAAACAGAAATATATTTTAAAAAAGAGCAGACAAAAAGAGAGACAGCGAGAAAGGCACCGACATAGGTATGCTGGCCGAGAAAGAAACAATAAGAGACATACAGAGGGACAGGAAATGAGAACGGCAAAGAGAGCAGAGACATATTGAGCGATAGACCTATGGATGGACATCGACACAGAGAAACATAGATGGAGAGACGTGAAAGGTGTCAGCGTCATCTGGCAAGGCACACAGTAATGATTGATATATTGTGATGTGTTGTTCGTCCATCACCAATGATGACCAGCCGTCTAGACATCAGTTGGCTGCAATGGATCTCCAGCACGCTCTCCTGTCTTGGACACTCTGTCAGAACACTATTTGTTAATTTTTTTTATGTTGCCCTCCTACTTGTATCGTTGCCTACCTCTTACTCTCTTGCCCATGACTTTCCCTCCAGTATGATTTTAAAGAGAGTTTTATGTTATATAATGTGGTTAAAGTATTTCAGTTGCCTTCGTTTTACTTTTAGTAATACTCTTTTCATGTGTAGTCTTTCCGCACCAACTTAATAAGAATGTTTCTTTTTTTTTCGCAAAGGAAATACGACTTATTTTTCTGCGTGTCCACATTTCCAGGGATTGAGCTCAAATTTCAAGTGATTTTTTTATCATCCAAGTTTCTACACCTTACTGCAGTGTTGAGTATGCGTAACAGTTAACGATTCTCCTAGTCAATGGTGCTGTTTATTTCTCTAGCTGTCAGTAATGTCCCCATGTCCCCATATAATATCCACTCCCCCTCTTAGACAAGTACGGTTTGTTCTACGTAAGAGAAGATTATGTGAAAGTCAAAGGCATATGTTGTGCAAAGAAGCAACCAGATGGACAAAAAATGGATATCCTACCTCCAGACTGAAAGGTAACAGGTCCTCCATAGTCAGCTGGACACGCGTCGCCTTGTCCTCTGTTTGGCCTCACACACAGCTCGTTTGAAGTAATCCCGCCAGGCGGGGAAAAAGCTAGCACAATGTGTTTGATTCATAACCAGCACAATACGGGTCTTCAGTTCGCCTGAATGTGTACTGTTCGCTTGAAAACATAAAAAACGATTTAATTCGTGCCAGGGCCGTTTTACAGATTGTTGACGCCAATGTGAAATCTTTTATTGTCTTCTTCGTTTTAGCCTTAATTGGCTATTAACTACGTCGGAGAATGCTAGTTGTTCGTCCACTTCTTCCACCTCTCCCCCTTTTTTCTCCTTTAGCTAAACCTCAGCATCATTGTTGTCATATAACGTTAATGTCAGTACGCTAGTCTATTACATGTTTCATGATGACAAAAACATGAAAACTGTAAACATATTATTACAATCAGTAATATTTTGCAGCCCCAAAAGGTTACCCTCTGCAGCTGCACATCTTGCACATTATCTAAATACGACCCGGTGTGTTTATCCGCTTGCAAAATATAACCCACAACAATTATTTTTTTAAATCCACTTACACAATTGAAACTGTAGTGTAGAACAACAAACATTATTACATTCTTCTTTCTTTCTTCTTCTGTCAATATCTGCTTGTGTCGCCAGGCTCGCAATTCATCAGACAATCGACAGCCGAGCTAGGTGCGCCCAGTCGCTTGATATGCCGTGATGTTATTCAGTCTTAAGGTGTTACTGACTCCTTCAATCCATATTCTTCTCTTTCGCCCCTGCCTCTTGATGTTTCGATTTTCAGGTTGAACGCTCTTGCTGCTGGCATCGTTGGTTTCATTATTGTTAGATGGCTAAACCATTTTATTCTCTGTTTCTCAATAAATTTGACGATGGATGTTCCAACAGTTCTTGTGATTATATGGTTTCTCACTCGATTTCTTCTGGGTTTTTTTTCAAAGCCATTCTAGAATATCTCATCTCACGGGTGGTTAGTTTTTTTTCGTGTTCTATTGTTTTTTATGAACTTTCAAATCGAATAATACGTAAAAACATTTTTTTTTAACACACACAAACATAGTTATAGAATTGCCCGTTTTTATTAGTTTGTAAATAAAACATCCTACTCGGGTTTGTGACAAGCAGACTCAAATGTTATTTACTGTGTCTAGTGGACATGTGGGCGTGAATTGCGTGGGTTTTTGTTAATCGTTACATCATAGTGGTCTATTGTGTTTAAGACCATAATTGTGAGCTTAGCTTATGATGTGCGCAAGAGAAAGCAACACAATTTTTGGTGAACAATGTTCACTGCCTGCGCAATTGACACACTATAAACGGACAACGCTACACTAAAACATTCAGTTACTTTTTAAGCAGTCATGACTGACGCCTGTATTAACAAATTTAGGAAATATTGCTTTTGACCGATTGCAGGCAGGAGAAAGTCAAAGTCAGGTTGCCAGGCACCTAAACGTGCATCCGAGTACCCCCAGCATCAGTCGACTTTGGCAACGGTTCCAAGTCACTGGTTCAGCTGAAGACTGAAATCGCAGTCTGTGACCCAGAGTGACAACAACAGGGAAAGAATCGCTTTTTTCGGCTTCGTCACTTTAGAGACAGGTTTATAACAGCTTCCTTAATTGCGCAGACACTGCCTCAAGGACGTCATGTGTACAAGCTGTTCGGAACAAACTGCATGAAGTTGGACTTTGGGCACGACGACCACACTAAGGACCTCTCCTTACGGGTCGCCACCGCCCAAATCAACTTTTTTGGCTCAACCAATATCGTCCCTGGGAAGGTGACATCAGTGGAGACGTGTCTGGTTCAGTGGCGAAATTTTTTTTTCGCAGTCTCATGACAGACGACGTAGGGTATACCGTTGGCCAAATGAAGGTTTAGCCCAAAATTGTGCTGATGAAGCTCTGCTGCACTTTGGTGCAGGTGAATTGGTGTGGGGAATTATCATTTACAACGGAAGGAGTCAAGTGGTGCAGATTAAAGGAAGCTTGAAGCTCAACGATACGTGACTGAAATTTTTTGAAAACATGTCCTTCCATTTTGGGATGCCAACAGATATAATCTTCAACAGGACCAGTCCAGATCCCATTCTGCACACTTCATCACTCAGTTCCAGGCTACCAATAACATTCAAACCCTTCCTTGTCCATTCTTCTCTGCAGACATGACTCCGATTGGTCACCTGTGGGATGAGCTACAAAGACTTGTTTGTCGTCGAGACATTGCTCCAGCCAATGGTCGCGATCTGTTCCCGGGACTGCAGGAAGATTGGGCAGCCATCCCACAGGCCCACAGCAGACAACTGATCGCATCCATGCCCAGGTGATGACAGTCATTGATCCAAAAAAGAGGAGGCCACACACCATACTAACGGGAAACGCCATTCGCCTAAAATGATTGTGATCCAAATGCAAAACGTAGTTCCAATTGATAATTGGTACCCTAAGGAATACTTGCGTGAAATTTTAGTATATTCACCTAATGCATTACAAAGATGCAGAATGTCACAATTGGGAGTATATATGTTCCTTTCAGTAGCTCTAGTTTTTGTTGTTGTTGTTGTTGTTGTTGTTGACAGTATAGTGCGTTTCAAGACGTGTACATCAACACTTCAACAAATATCTCGAAATCTCCTGTGAGGATATCGCAACCTCTTAGCATGTGGTCGTAAATTTCCTATCCTTATCATCTTATAATTTACAGTTGCAGAAGCACTACAGTTTTCTTAAAGCAACTAATGTAACTATTAGTAGTATAATAGGAGGGGCTCCAACCGTAGACGTCATCACTTCCTGCTCCAGTCTGCTCCAGCTCCATGCTCCAGGCTGCATGCGAATTCCTGCACCTCCGCCACTCCCGGGCTCCTCCACTCCTGGAGCTGGAGCAGTCTGGAGGATGGAGCTGAAGCAGACTGGAGCTGGAGCAGACTAGAGCAGATTGGAGCAGGAAGTGATGACGTCTACGGTTGGAGCCCCTCCTATTATAGTACTACTGTTACTTATCATTTGTGCACGCTAATAAACAAAACAATCACTGAACATGTGCAGTGATGCGTGGAGTTATTTTTGATAGCCTATACTACATACAATGAAAAATTGTGTGCATCTAACATTTCACTGGAGGCAACTGCTGGGGTAACCGCTCAAGAATAAAATGTCGTGAAACGCGAGCCATTCGATGTTTTGGACAAGTTTCCTTTCCCCAGTGTACTCAAGTTGCTGCAAACATGCTGATTGTTTGATTTGAATCATTTATATATATATAAAATATATATATATATATATATATATATATATATATATATATATATATATATATATATATATATATATATATATATATATATATATATATATATATATATATATATATATACATACATATATATATATATATACACACACACACACACACATACACACACACAACAGCAACAACAAGAAGAAAAAAAAAAAAACAAAGGCGAAATTAAAATTGGTACAATATTTATAACGTACTCCAAACACGAAAATCCGTGGGAATTAAACAGCTGACTTGATAGTCCTCTATTTCAAGGGGTGTAAGTAAGTATGCTGATGCTGTGGTTTCTCTTCTAGTGTATTTTGGTGTGACATATATATGTCTGTTGGTGCGAGTGGGCTGCTTGTTGATGCGCATTTTTCAGTGATAGTATATCCGCCATATAAATGAAAGGTGCTGCGTTTAATCCCTATGTGACTTTTTTTTTTAAATTGTAAATTGTTGTTGTCTTTTTATATTTATTTTTTAAATGTGCGTTCAATACCTACTTGATTCTTTGTGTGTGTGTGTGTGTGTGTGGTAAATTTTTGTTGTTTAAAATTTTTTTTTTAATTGAATGTAAATTGTGTGTGTGTGTGTGTGTGTGTGTGTGTGTGTGTGTGTATGGGTGGCTATCCTCTGAATAGCGGTCCCTAATTCTCGAGGACGAAAATATACCCTGCAAGGGTCTCAGTCACATGAAAATTGCGAACCTCCTTCCGGCGACTATACCGCCACCCCCTCTAAACTAGATGGCTGGGACTCACGAGCAAATAAAAAGGAGGAAGCTGCAGGAGATGCGGTAGCTGCTGCTCGTGTGTCCGAGCCATCTAGGGGGATACTATCGGCCCTGGCGGTATAGTCGTCGGAATAGGGTCCGCAATTTGCTGGACGGGTATGTCCTGACGATGAATGGACTTTCAACACCGGCAGATGGTCTTTCCGACAGCGATAATAACTCACTAGCAAATCAAAACGAGGAAGCTGCAGGAGATGCGGTAGCCGCTGCTTGTGAGTCCCATCCATCTAGTCTGTATAGTCGCCGGAAAGAGGTCCGCCATTTGCCGTAGGGGTATGCCCAGACTATAGGCGGACTTTCGACACCGGCAAACGGTCGCGTGTCTTTCCGACAGCGATAATACACCATCTATCTGATGGTTGTTTCTGCAACGTCTCGCTCTGTGCAAAATGCTAGGCTGTTTCAGTAAGGCAATGCTACTAATTGTAGCAATCCGAAGCGGCAAAGATGAAGACTGCTGACGCGCGGTAAACACAAGTCATAAGAGGCACCAACAAGCTCCCAACCTTACCCCCCCCCCTCCCCGCCCCCTCCCCCCAGGAATTTATTTGAATGTCTCCCGTGATGCACCGTGACTTAAATGCGTATGTGTAAATGTGTATGTGACCCTGCTTTGCATGGTCTCCACGAGTACATTGCGACCAGATAATTGGGTCTAGTCGAGGAAGCGAGGGGAAGCCCGAGCTAGACTCGTGGTCAGTTGATCATCAGAAGTCAGAGAAGACGGTAGCATTTTCTTAGAGTAGTTTTAATATTGCGCGAGGTACTAGTGTTTGAACATGTTGCGTGCGAGAGAAGTATAATTAATTGTGGAAACATGTGGAACAAATGTGACCGAACAAACTGACAGTATGTACCAAGAAGCTGAGCGGCGTTTGTGTTGTCAAGCCTAGACGTTAAAGCAGTGCAAGTTTTGTAGCAGTAAACATCCAGAGAGTGAGCCGTGGCGAAAGCCAATAGGTAGTAAGCCAAAGTTCAATCCAAGTCAAGCCAAGGTTTATTACAGTATGTTATAAGTTGTGTACCTTATAATTAAATTTTTTTTTAACCATTTAATAAACATTTTTACAAGAACGATTATTAACAGGTTGCGTACCAAATGTCAACACTGAACGGATTCTGAGTTAAACGTTAAGCAGGATTTCTGGAACATACTGTAGCGATTATACGTCACTGCGTCACTGGCGTACCAGACTTATGATGCTGGACATATTTGCATAGATTAATCGGCACCGAGCGTCAACATCAGGCTCGTCGCCTTAACCTCTCAGGACTTTTCTTGGCCCCCATTTAAGGCCGGGTTGACTTGGGAGCCAACGTTGTTTTTAAAAATAGTCCGGCTCATTTCGGATTTGCACTCCTAGCCGCTACACCACGGCGGCTATTAGATAGAGACAGCCTTTACTAAACTGGTGTCACCACTCGTCATTATATTTCACTCAAATTTGCAGATGGTTTTAAACACTGGTTGCTATATTATACTCATACACATTGAATATATATATAGCATTGGTGGCTGTATTCTTCTTTATCACCAACACAGGCAGACAAATCAACTGATCAAACATTGCTGTCTGTTCTATACACACCACAGTGAAAGAAGGAAAGGGTTAAACATTCGTTGAACGCTGGTGGTAATATTATACTCTCACGTTCAATAATAGAATTAGTCAATAAATTAGTCAATCATTGGTTACTATATTATACTCGTGCTCAAAGATACACGGTATTCAAACATTGGTTAAACTGATACTGATCTAAGATGGTCGTTTTTTCGGAAAGCATAGGTACAATTTTTACAGAGCCTGATAAAGTGTCATGATTTTTTTTTCCCGCACAACGGCTGAAAACTCGGGCGAAAGGTCATGGCTGTTCATCATTTTCTAGATGTTGATCTTGTTCAACCATTTGATGATGCATGCACCTGCTGTCAAAAGCTGTAACGTATTTCAAACACGTGTACTACAATTTCAGAGGAAAACGTCGAGCTTATTATCTACGCTTTTTGGGCACCCATGTGTGAACCTCTTCCTGTGATGACCACGGATACGGAGAGATAGGTCTTGACCAGTGTGAGTCATGATTTCGGCGCACCACCAAGTTTAGTTCAGTACCTCTCCATCACTGACAAACAGCAAACACAAACTCTTGACTTCTTTAACATTGGGATGGCTCACCTTCGTGTTGGTATCCCCAGCCTGCCATTCTCATCCATCTTCCAGGTTCTTTGTTCTCTCCCTGCACGGGTAGACAGACGGGTTGAACATAATTGTTGAACTGGATTCCACGGCCTCTCACTTTGATTAGCACAGGGTTATTCTCGGTGCTCACATCTGCAGATTTTGAGGTGGCAATGAAAAACAGATGGGACAAATAAAAACTGTGTATTGCTAGGTAACAGATTACGCGTAAACTGTTTAATGTTTAATAATAGATACACAGGGAAAACAACGCTAATCTCTAACACATACAAACTGCGTAAAAAGATAAGTATACAAACCTGGTCACAGCAATGATGTATCAATGCTACTGGTCTCGATTTTCTGTACCTTGCAACTCGTGTTAACCACGTTTTGCTGCATACTATCCCCGTGTGGGTTTCGCAACTCCATTTTTGGTGTGACATAAACATGTCGGCAGAGTCGACTAACTGGGAGCTTGCTTCGAAGTCGGAGTACTTATGTTTGAGAGGCAAGGAACCAACAGTCAGCATACAAATGCGTCTGACCCATGAAACGGAGGTACACGCAGCATTCAGTTTTTGGAACTGGTTATTCCCCCAGCCTCCCACCCCTCCCCATGCAAAGTAAAATCGAGACTTAGCTCCCCATCCCCTTCCCTTTCCCACACACACAAAATAAAAAGTGGCGGATAGTATTTTCAAGCTGCTTAGGGCCTCAGCTGCAAACGTCCTGTAATAGAGCACAACAGTTACACATAATTGGTACACGATAGCTCGCTGACGATTGCTCTATAGTTACAGTAACCGAAGATATGGCCAGTCACCAATATGGTCACTGCCAGGAGGAAAATAAATAGCAAAGTTACTTCTTGTGACATATATATAGATAATAAATCTACAGAACAACTACCTGAACAAGTTGCTACAAAATCATTGGCCACATGGAAAGACTGATCACCCATCCAAGGCTTTTTGTCCTAGATGTTAAAATAAGTGTGAATGCTAACCTCGAAATGTTTAAAACGTGCCGGTCCTGGCTCAAAGTATTTAATACAGCCTTTAAAAGGTGCTGGTTAGGCGTACCACTGCGTAAAGCAAAAAAAAAAAAAAAATGCCTAGCAGCCATATAAGTAGCACATCAAGCCTTGCCCACTGACAAAAGACGAATGTCCAGGATATGACTTCTACAGTGTTTCCTATTCAAAACAAAAGCGAGGTACAGCAATGTATGTCAAGCACTAGGTCCAACATCGATGGCCAGGTAACCAAAAGTATAACAGTGGCATGCTTGAGATTCAAGGATTGGTTGTTGCCGCAGACCACCACTACTGGTATATCTTCAACGTATACACACACGTGGATCAACTTCCGAATGACGGCGCATGGGCATTCCTAGAAGATTTGGAGAAGTATGGTGGAAACTGATTAATTGCTGATGATTTTAACGCTCGGTCAAAAGAGTCCGGGTGGAACTGACCAAAACTGACCTTGGCTCTTAGATCGACCCAGCCTTGAGTGGGTACCGGCTGCAGTGCCAGGAAGTAGAGGCAGCCGGCGTGATGCTGACCACATCACCCATCGTGTGCCATTGGTCTGTAAATTATAGGTCTAGCCCTATATGCCCTATAAGCATAAAGGCGTGGAACAGGTTCCTGTACTATGATGGAAAATGTTTAACTGCCGGTGATTTTAACGCTCGGTCAAAAGAGTCGGGAAATCGGACAGAAAACAGACAGGGAGTTTCACTGAGTTAGGCCCTACTTAGCACTAGCTTCACTGTTTTAAACGATGGTCGTGTCACAAGATTAGCAGAGATGGCTGGAGGCTCGGATGGAGTGATCGACCTAGCTTTAGCGTCCAGTACTGATGCACACACAATGCGCTGGGATGTTCTTGGGGCGCAAGAAAGTGACCACATGCCATGCGTTGTTCTCATCCAAAAGGGACAGACTGTTAGGCAAATGCAACCACGACGTACGTTCAGATATACGGCCAGTAAAGATCAGATTGGTACATTGCATTTTTTGTGTCAAACAGCCACGATGGTGGCGACACACATGAAACAGAGATTAGTGATCTTATTGTTCAATCATTTGGTCCTTTCTGTAATCTATTATGGTCAAGGAATATTAACCCTATTTACTTCAAAGTGTACAAAGCTTTGAAGGATTCAAAATAAAAGAATGAGAATTGTCTTGGACTGCACAAGTCACACCCCAGTTAGAACAATGACGTAAATGCTTGGGCTGACATCGATCAAGTCTAGACTGTCACTGACCTAAGTCAAGGCCTATATTCGAGTTACCAATGACGAAAGGCATCCGCTGCATGGTAATTTTAACGATTTAAGAAATGTCAGGTTGAAAAGAGGAAAGTCATGGATGGCACTAGCTGAAGATACTAACGGGATGGCGGCTTTAGTCAAGCAAATAGACAGGGGGCAGTAATGGATCCACACAAACACCCACAACAGCAGTTTCCATCAGGTCATTTTCACAACAGGGAGATAATTTAGAGAGTAGTATAATGGTAGTAGTGTACACGGATGATTCTGTTCGTTGGGGTGTAAGATTTGGCTGGGGGTTTTCAGCTAGAATAAAGGGGGAATCTGTGGCAGAACAAAAGGGAGCTTTTTATCTACAACTTTAAGCATGAGAATTGAAGTGGAGACAATCACTGCAGCTCTGAATTGGAGAGAAGAAAACAAACATAACAGAGGAATTATTGTGTCTGATTCTCAGTCGGTTTTGGGGAAGCTTTAAATTGTGGCATGAGTGGATACCATTCATTGCATGGAATCACGTGGATATGCTGTTCGGGATATGCAGGAGTGTGAGGGAACGAAAGAGCGGATTTCAGGCTACAAAAGCGAAAGCTACGAGAACACTCGTAATGGACAAAGGAGATATTTTGAAGACCATAGATACACGGTATTTGGCAGAAGACACGAGATTAGAGGAAGTAAAATAAGCAAGAATGAGTAAACGATGAATTAAGTGTGGATCCGACAAGGAAGGACGGGCTAGAGGAAGCGTATAAAAAGTGTGCAACGGGAACAGTTAGATTCTAGACCTAACGCTTAAAGAGAAGAGGCATCTATGGGTATGCCCAGTGTGCTATAATGTCGATTCTTAAATCAGTAAATCAGCAAATCAGCCATTCCACCATCTGCAACCTGCAACTTCCATGACATGACATATCTTTTCAGTGGTTACAACTTGTTCCAGATTACCTCTTTTCATTACATGCCCATCCCCCTAATCACATTCCTCGCCTAAAAAATAAGGATGACTGTTTCCTTCTGGTGTTTGTGATAAGGTGTCTTCGAGATGGTTTGCGATAAGTTGTCTTCGAGCCCTCGCCTTTTTTGGAATATCTAGGTTGCATTTGGTGGGGTGGGGGGGGGGGTGGTGGGGGGCTATCAAATGTTTTCTCAGCATTGTTCTGTAAAACCACATCTCCGAGACCTCAAGCTATTGTAGTAAACTAACACAGAGAAACCATAAAGTAAGTTTTGTTTTGTTTCTCTTTTTAATATATTTATATATATATATATATATATATATATATATATATATATATATATATATATATATATATATATATATTTGGTTGGAAAAAGGGGGGGGGGAGGGTGTTATGTGTGTGTTAGACTGGAAAAATATTTCAACAAATTGGGAGCTTAGACCGACTTGAACATTTAGTTATAAGCAAGTTAAAGGAGACGAAAAACAGACTTGAATATGATGTTATAAGCAAAATAAGCGGAACGATTAACAGACTTCAACACATAGTTATAAGGAAACTAAATGAGACGATAAACAGTTTTAAACATTTAATTATAGGCAAACTAAATGAGACATTCTTTGGTTGATCAAATTTCCCATTTTCCTTCCACGAGTCTTCCCATAATTGCTCCCTTCCTGTGTGTGTGGATGTAATGATAAGATTTCCCAAAGGGTGGTAGCCCTTTGATACAGGACAGTTAAGGTTAAGTCAAGTGAGTGGAACCCGAGCATAAAATGCTCGCAAATTCCGTGTATAACTGAACTGTTGACATGTGACCACCCATAGAAAGGGGAGAGAGGGTTGAAGATGAGAGAGGTGATCGGGTTAGTTGGTGTTTGATAGCTAGAGTGAATAGTCCATTTTTGCGACAGGTGTGACTGCTATGGAATAATTTAACTAACGATGGCGTTAAGGGGTTTCTGATCCCTGATGATGACTGCTTGGCGAGAAGTTATCTTGATCATTAACACCAACGACTCCAAACAATTGTGACGCTGTTTTGGAAATGCAAGTCCTTCTCTCATCCTTCGCATGGAACCATTGGAATGCAAGGTATGAACACCGTGTGCGTGTAATGCAACTATTGACGTTTGATCCTAGTTCGAAGAAACATAATAGAATACAGCTACTAGACGAATGTTGTTGGAACTACAATAAAGAGTAGAAGCGTCAATATATATGTGTTTTTAACATCTGATTTGGAAAACATCTGTGGCGTTAAAATGTCAAACTAGAACACAAAGAACACATTATCGTAGGGCAAATCACACAGGATTCCTTTACATTCTTATTTGAAAATTAGTGAAAAACACTCCAGTCCTTGGAGCTAGGACACGCAAAATAAATGCATAAGGCAGCTGTTAAATGTACCAGCACTAACAGTTTCCGCCAATACTGCAGCTCAGTGTTGATGCAAGCAGTCGATCATGACAGGGGACATTTGCACACGCAATAATGCATAAGAGCATGCTGTTCCCAGCGTAATCGGTGGCCCACCACTTCAAAGTAACAAGGGAATAACATGAGATTTGGGAAAGAAAATGACTTGGCATAGGTTACAACAGAACATTGACTTGATCTAAGACACTGGTGATCGTGATGATTATGTATAATATTTTACAATAATAATTGCCTACATGGCACTTGATGACTGTGTTTGACATGAAATGATTTTTTGAAAATCAGTTTAACATGCAAAAAAAATTGTATTTATTACTTGTGAGGGAGACTGTCTTCTTGTTCTTCTGCGTCACGCATTTGCACACTGTGTTACGTTTTAAAGTTATGCTGTGATACTTGTACCTTTTATCTCAACATTAGATTTCATCAAATCTTAAGTATGTCGCCTTGTACGACATGCTTGTTAGGGGATCAGTGGATCCATTATTTCCCCTCGCCTACTCAAAAAGGGCGCCAAATTCCAAACAGGGAGTGAAGAAGGCGATCACACCGGATTTTGTCCCATTTGGCTTGAACTCGTCGCGCATAGACCACCCGCCTACTGAGAGCATTGCACAAAACACTAACTCCGCAGCTTCTGCGACAAAAACCGCGATATTTACAGATTAAAAAAACGGTAAAGGTAAAGTCGAGAGATGTGAACCAGCGTCATTGCACACGGTTATAAACGATAAGTGCTCTGCCACCAGTACGGACAGCTGATAAGAATTGTCCGCCTGTATCGCCGTTCGCACGTAACTCTGTGGCTACAGCGACGATCCTCCATTTATCCAGGAGTGTCAACTCTGGTGCCTATTTCCTAGTGGCTGGGGAAACCCCGGGACCCGCCCGGTTTTGAACACCGACCGGGAGCTACAGCGAGTAGCAGCTTTATTTGAAAGCGAGCCTTTTATCGACTGCCTAGTAGCTTGACCACTTGCTCACTGAAACCTTCGCCTTCTTCCTATCATAAGCTAGTTTCAAACATATTTATTCTGAATAATGAACCAGTGATTTACGGAGAGAAGACTCATACACACAATATAAAACTCACTCTGCAGTCTGCGACCGATGATTGTATGATAAAGAAGAGTTTGTTGTCCTTCGTCGTGACGGCTGAAGTTGTGTTCACCAACTACCATAGTGTAATTAAATGGACCCCAAGGACTGAAAGTTTAACATCACATTACATTACATTTCCGTAGACGTATATATATATATATATATATATATATATATATATATATATATATATATATATATATATATATATATAGGCACTCACACACACAGAGAGTACCATATAAGGGATGTACGAAATCCCTGTGAGGCCATATATTTTACGCTTTATCTCCCCATATCCACATTCGAAGCAAGATTGGTGTGGGTGGGTGGGTGGTTAGAGGGAAGTAGGGGTCGCACCGGTGGCATCGCTAAACGGGTGGGGGGTTGTTTATTTTTATATATATATATCCGGCGTGACGCTGACCACATCACCCACCAAGTTCTGATTGGTCTTTAAAATAGAGGTCTAGCCCTAAATGCCCATTAAGCTTTAAAGCTTGGAAAAAAGTCATTTTATTTATATATATATATATATATATATATATATATATATATATATATATATATATATATATATATATATATATATGTGTGTGTGTGTGTGTGTGTGTGTGTGTGTTTAAAAACTTCAGCTCACCATGTATTTTTTGTTAAAAAAAAAAAAAAAAAAAAAAAAAAAAAAAAATATTATTGAAAACTAGTTTAATAACTTTATCTGAAAACTAATTATCCTAAGTAAGTTAACATAATAACCTGCTGAAACATTTTAGGTCGGTCCACAAACGAAAAGAAAGAAGGTTAAACACTCCAGGGTGAGTGGATTGGGTATAGATAGATAAGAACGAGGAAAGTTCCAAATGTCCCTCACATTCGACCCCCTCGTCTTTCTATTTTTTGTCTAGTAATCCCCCTTTGGGATTCAATTTTTCGTTATTTGAAGCCCTAATCTGGCTCTTGCCAGGGGCTGCAATATAGCCCGGCCATAAATATGGTCTAATGGCTGAACGCGGTTCAATTTAGTGTCTTTCTACCTCTTTCTATGAGTGCTGGTCAATACCTTGTCTCTTTATTAATTATAGATCCTATCTCTATGTTGACTGTAGCCATTGTTTCTAGAGACATGATGTTGCTTCATTCAAGCATTTCCTTATAATTGCTAATCTTTTGGTATCCTTTGTACTTTCTTATTGTTTAGTTCGGTTTCTGCTCAGGACACATCTAACGGAAAAAAAAAATTGCTCTTGTTGTATTCTTCCAGTTTAATCATGCCCTGGCCATTGATCACACGCCATTGCACAGATATTTGGTCGTTGAAATGTTGAAACGATGGTTGAAACGATAGCGGCCACTTCCTGGGCAACAGCTTTCATGAGCTGGCTAAACCAGGAGAGGGTAGCCTAAACTATTGGGTGATTTGGGAGACGACTCGGTTCAATGGACAAAAAGGCATTTACCAGCAGGCTTTGTGGAGAGCTTCGAGCAAGGCAGGGTATTTAAGACGCCTTGGTTATCCACTGCACCTTGGTCCATTTCCAACTGGCTCGACATTATCTGGCTATTGGTAAAGATGGACACAGGCGAAAGAGTGAGGTTGAAGAACTGCAAAACTCTTCGTCGATTAAATCCAAGTCTTTGTGCAAGTATTTTCATCCAGTTATTATCTAATTGTCATCCTCGTTAATCTTTTGCCTAGAATTCAAACGATACTGAAGAATTATCAGCTGCATTGGGCTGGTCGTTGCCACACTATCGCCTCCAAAAGAGAGTATTTTTGAGGAGCTCCGGCAAGGGAAGAGGTCCCAGGAAGGACGAAAAAAGGGGCTATAAAGACACTTTCAAATCTGCTTTCAATTCTTTTGGCATCAACACAGCGTCATGGGAGGCTGCTGCACAAGACCGTTCTTGGTGGCATACATCCCTTAGACAGGGCGCATCAGCCTGCCAGGCAGAGAATCGTATGCATACTTCAAAGAACTGAATTGCTAATCCTAAACTTACTGCATCTTCCAACTGTTGTCCGCAGTTCAAGAACTTTCCAGGCTCATATTGGACTAATTAGCCACCTTTGTACTCATAATCATTGATCATTTCTACTTTGGATGAAAAGTGGTCTTCATCACTCGTGATGAACGAACCACAACATTTGATCGTTCTCTTTGATATTGATCCTCTGTTGTTATTGTCTGATTTTTTCTCATAGTTTCTACGCTGTTATTTGCTTAATTGAAGATTTGTTGTGTTCTTGGCTGGTAGTAGTGATTAATCCCTACAAGGACTTTTGTGTAGTCTTGTCTTTCTTTCCATCCTACTACCTTTGTGTCTGTTCTGTGTCTGGTGTTTTCTTAATTGCTTGGCGCTTAGAATTTTAGTTGTTCCGTCTCAGGTGATAATGATTTTTCCTGTTCCTTCCTCGTCTTTTCTCTCATTCTCTTTCCTTTTGTACTAGTGGTCGTCTGTCTTCGTTTGTTTTGATGTTTTCCGGTGGAAATGCCTTGTTCATCGCTGTACCTAACCTGTCTTCAAAGTCGTTGTACTCACTGCTGATTGACTCATTCGGGTATTATTTCTTTTGGCTTGTCTTCTGCTATTTGTCCACTATTTTTATTGGTTGCTAGATGTTGTTGAAATCTACTTTCTTTATCGCTTTCCTCTTACTGTTTTTGCAAATCTTTCTGTAGTGCTATTGTTTCTACTTTTTAGTTACTTTAATGTCTTGATATCGTTGTCTAATTTCTTACGTATTTCCTTCATCTCTGTGAGGATTTGTTTTGCTTCATCGTTGACTTCTTTGGAACTTTCCTTGGTTTATTTTTGAATTGTCTTTCTTGATTTCAGTTATTCGTCACGTCCTGTACATGATTGCAACCGTATGTTGAGCTTTTCACTCGTCACGGACTACGCCCTCTAGTGATCAGCTGGAGGCAACCCGCAGGTCCCAGAATTCGATGAACTTACATTCTTCTTCATCACGTTAGACACCTTTAACGCTGACCCAATTGTGTGCCTAGTAGTGAAGAGGGGCATGCGTCAGGCATGGCTTCACCTGTTTGGTCCCAACACGATCCAGTGCATACCGCCGTTTGAGCATTTCTGCAAATCAGTAGGATTTATGACAGTCGGACTTTGAGATTTTGCTGACGTGCCATAGGACGCATCTATGTCGGACATCTGAGCCTAGCCAGCAGGCTGTTAGTGGCTGTCATTGTGTGTCTCATCGTGTTGACGACGCCGTTGAGGGTTGACAGAGCATGTACGTAGGCAGGATTTTACAGCGAGAGACCGCTAACCTAAGATGTTACTCGTCTGCGCTACTCGTCTGAGGGTTGTCATTTAGTTCTACATTTAGCAAGCGGACATTACTCAAGTTCCAACCGAGTTTTTACCCATGCTTTTGGAGTGGGCTGATAAGAGCCAGACTCTACACTACATCTTTCGCGGCCACTAGCTCCGAGATCCCCTGCCAGCTCTGGTAATGCTCATTTGGGACGTTATGCGTGGCGCCTGGCGAAGATGTGGAGCAGGAGTCTTGCATGAGGTTCCGTTAAACCAGCACACAGAAAAGTGGCGCCTGAGGTGAAGTTAGGAGTATCCCCCTATACATATCACATGTTTCTTGACTATCCCTCAGGCCTGTGACCAAAATCACCGTGCCACTGCTTACGGAAAAGAGGTCAAACTGTCATGTAGGTCGTGGGATCAGAGCATGAAATTTTTTTTTCTGTTGAAAATGACCTTGGCTCCCAGTTTAAGAGCCTTAATCAGGTACCAGGAAAGTCTTCGGAAGTAAAGGCTTCCTGTGCGATTTTGACCACATCACATAAAGTATGTATATGCTCAGTACACCTGAAGAAATGGAAAACGTTTCTTTACTTGTTTATATATATATATATATATATATATATATATATATATATATATATATATATATATATATATATATATATATATATAATTTCTTATAATTGCATACTCACTCAACACAGGCGGCTGAGGTAAGTATCCAGAATCGATTTATAATGGCACCAGCACATAGCGGACTTCCATTGGCCAATATATTCACTATCCAAGGAACTTCGCCGTGTACAGCAGAGATACCTCCTAAGATCTTGTCCAGATCGTCCGAATTGTCCTCGTCGCTAGATCCCGTATGTTCATGGCTTCTCCTTCCTCTACTTGCTGCTGGTCGGCGACCACAAAGTGTGGCTGTTATAAATGAGAGAAGGGTTCGTTATTTTCTACTACATCAAACAATGTACAATTTTTACCAAAGCTCTGCCATTGCCAGTCACCAGCCCGGATAAAAAAGGAGCAGGGTTGGGAGGTTGTTGTCGGCGCCCGCTCCCTAAAAAAAAAAAAAAAATATTTGCCTCAAAATCTTACAGGAAAGGATTCTATTCCGGTAAACGAATGATTGAAGTGGGGTGTGGTGCACGGACTGCATGTAGGAAAAGTACGGGTGAAACAGCTCTGCAGGAGTCAGTTGCCACATAGGAACACTACTTACATGAGGTTCCGTAAAACCAGCCCACAGAAGAGTGACGGCTGAGGAAGTAAGGAGTATCCCCCTATACACATCACATGTTTTTTAACAATCCCTCACGCCTGTGATCGAAATCACCGCGCCACTGCTTACTGAAAAGAGGTCAGATATGAACACTACTTGACTCAAAAATAGTCACTGGTAACTAGAATGGGTTTTTTCTCCATTCTTGTAGGGCAGCCTGCGTTTCTCAGTGTCCCCGTGAGCTATGTCGACAGTAGTGTAGTTACCACCATTGCCTCTTACGCCAGACAGGTAAAAAAAGTAGGGAACGAAGAAAGATAAAGTGTAGTGGATAGAGGTTCGTCTGTCAAGCCAAGTGAGGATTTAAGGTTCAAATCTGCAGCACAGCAAGGAAAATGGCTGGTTGGCACCCACAGAGTGTACTGTTGTAAATTAGATAAAAGTTAGTTGTTTGCTAAAAATTTTTCTACAACCATTTCTTCTGTTTTTCTACTGTTTTTTGTTTTTTTCATCATTGACTTTGTTTGCCTTATCGAAAAATATGGGCACTAAAAAAAAAAAAAAGCATTACTTTAATAATGGCACACACAAAAATCGTTTTCTTCTTCTTCTTCTTCTTCTTCTTTTTCTTCTTCTTCTTCTTCTTCTTCTTCTTCTTCTTCTTCTTCTTCTTCTTCTTCTTCTTCTTCTTCTTCTTCTTCTTCTTCTTCTTCTTCTTCTTCTTCTTCTTCTTTTTCTTCTTCTTCTTCTTCTTCTTCTTCTTTTTGTTTATCGCGCGCCCACGTGGGTTAATACACTGATATAGTGAGAGTGTGGGTTTGATCCTTAACAATGCCCACCCACGTGAGAAACTGGACTATTATCTAAGCTATGTTGATTCTAGACAGTCCTGGATAGCCAAGAAAACAGCGAGTGGCTCGTTCCATGAAATGAAAGTTGCTGTACTTGTATCCACAGGAGTAGGAGAAGGGATAGATAGATATCAGGATAAACCCACTGTAATAATATCGAGATACACAGTTAACCCCTCCGACTTATCTCCTCTCCTGGCATTACTGAAAAGCCCGCATCAAGTGATTTAAATATTTGTTAGCTGAAGTAAACTAATATGCACAAAGACACTTGAACCTAAGTACACAATTTACTCAACTATTTTGTAATAACATCAAACATGATTTATTTGAATAAA
Organism: Candidula unifasciata; assembly: GCA_905116865.2. NCBI lineage: Eukaryota > Metazoa > Mollusca > Gastropoda > Stylommatophora > Geomitridae > Candidula > Candidula unifasciata. The sequence goes on from CAJHNH020001869.1 coordinate 109,964, forward strand.
TCGAAATTAAAATGAACTTGTTTAGGCTAGTAGAGTTAAGGTGATGTTATAGATGACATTAAAGTTGTACATAACTTAGCTTCTAGTTTCTAGTAGGAGAATTCACCGTCGGGCAGTTCTCGGCTTGAGACCCTGCCTATCTTTTCCAGTTTGCCGTCCTCACTGATTTCTGCAGGTCGTTACACTCGACGGTCGGCAAATAATGGATGCCTACTAGTCCCTGCCCAATGTGGGAACTGGAAAATGAAACCACGATGCCAAAAGTTCTGTCTCAAGCTTAGGTTAAGCCCAACAGATGGCATGTGCTGGACAGGATCTCCAATTGTCGCTTGATGTTATAAATCCCCAGACGAGATACCCAATTGTCGCGCGCCCACGTGGGTAAATACACTGATATAGTGAGGGTGTGGGTTTGAACCTTAACAATGCCCACCCACGTGAGAAACTGGACTATTATCTAAGCTATGTTGATCCTAGACAGTCCTGGATAGCCAAGAAAACAGCGAGTGGCTCGTTCCATGAAATGAAAGTTGCTGTACATGTATCCACAGGAGAAGGAGAAGGGATAGATAGATATCTGGATACACCCACTGTGATATAATCCAGGTGCTCATTTAACCCCTCCGACTGCTCTCCCTCATGTTCACATTCACTCCTGTCCAATTTGGAAGGGCTTATGTCTCACATACCAACTGTTACATCTTCTGCCTTCCTCTACACAAGTCCTGTAATGATAGTCAAGTCTTCTACGTCAGGTGCCATCTCTCGTACAGACTCGAAATGACACTCAGTCAGACAGAACCAGTTCTGGAATTCATGCTTGGAACAATCGACGCGCCCAGAATGCTAACAATAGTTCTGGGGCGAATCAAATAACAAATCTCGTGGATTTACTCTCCGGGATCAATCTCCGCATTAGCCTCCCGAGAGTTAAAGACATTTCAGTGTGTTAGCTGTATGTAATACAGATTCACATTAACCACACGTGAAAAGATTGCCAAAGTTATCTTCACGCTTGTGATTTCAAAAACATGATAGTTCATTAAATTTCAATGGTAACATCAACATTTAAGTTTTACAACATTGAAACACATGTGCACGAAAAAAACATTCATGACACTATCAAATAGGATATAAAGCAATGTGACAGTGCCCTACGAAAATGGAGAAATGTCCGCCTAGGAGTATTACAAAGTGATGAAGACACACACTTGCGCAAAAGGACAGATTTCTATCACAAAATATAGATTTGAACCTAATTTCGATTTTACCTGGAAAATGAAACCACGATGCCAAAAGTTCTGTCTCAAGCTTAGGTTAAGCCCAACAGATGGCATGTGCTTGACAGAGTCTCATTTACCAGACCTAGAGTTCACCCCTTTATAACTTTTATCAAGCTCCTCCTACATTACGCCTAAAACCATTCTCATTCAAGGATGTCACAGCTCCTCCCCGTGGGTGTATATTCACTGTCAGTCAGTGACTGTACAACAATTGTTTGAATTCCCACGGTCACATTCTACAGGTTCAATTAAGCTGGTCAAAGCTAATACGCAAAGTCACACCTCCAGTCTACTTCACCTGTCATCACAATAAAATCAGACTTTGTCCATTCTTTTGCCAACACTTTCGGCTCACTGTGTCAATATTGACGATCTGACCGGCACTCCAGTTAGGTAACCTCAGGGGGAATTAAGCACAATTAGCCGGAGTTATCTACTCCTAATGGTCTGGCTAGGAGATAAATATCTGACACCAACAGATGGTGTGCAAATCTGCAGACAGTAAGTCTGGGCTGGGCAAAATCACAGGCGTCACAAAGACTACCTAAACACTTTACATCTGTGAAAGAGTCTCAGTGTTTGATATTACCAACAGTCCAGGAAAATTCAATGCTTGTTCATGTCGCCTTACTTAGATTAGGGATGTATCCAAATCCCTATTTTTCTGCATACTTTCAAAATACAAAGAAATAAAAGTAGGTTGAGGAAAGACATTCTGAAGTCACCGAGCGTATTGTCACAGAGCCTCTCCCTTAAGTTCGGTCACCCTGACCGCACATCTGCACGCTCTGTGGCTTCCAAGAATTTCAAGTCCTTCTTTGCATAACTGCCCATAGGTTTTCTGTTTCCAGTATTCTTTATGGCAGTGGAAAGTCCTGCACTCATCTGCAGACATCCCGTGTCTCTTCATCCAGGATAATTCAATACTGTCATTGATCCTGGTACTGAGTGGGTATTCCAAGCAGTCGCTCGGTAATGTCCCTTTGCCTGGAGGTTCTTCCTTCCATCGGATAATCAAAGATCCACGCTTTGTCAACGGGACTCCTCTGCGCTGTTGACTGACAACCTCTGTGCGTTTCCTCACTTCGCCGCGCCCCATCTGCCTAGGGAGAGCCTGAAGTGTTCTACTAAAAGGATTAGTTGCAGTCAGGTTGGAATTGTCTTTAGCAAAGATCAGTCCAGAGTCAGAGCACGAAATCAAGTCAGGGAGTTCAGTCGAATCATAAGAAAACTCAGGGTTTCCTGTAGACTGTAAGGTGGGATTTCTTCGCAATGAAGTTTCCACCACCAGCTGAGATACTCCTGTCACTTCCTTTGAAGCAAAGAGTACTACAAGACCAGAATGTTGGGATTCCCTACTACTCACGGCTTGTTCCGCTTCAGGGTCCTTCATCAGAAGTATCCCTGTCGCTTCAGCTGTACAAGGTAGAGATATGTTTTCTCCCTGCTCAGAAGAAGTATTTTCTTCTTCGATAATGGCAAACACTTCTGTCTGTCCATTATCAGAGCGCACAGGCCTAGCAGAATTGTCCTGTTTATGTCGAGTCTCTAAGATCGTCAAGACGTCCAGAGAACGCTCCTCCTCATCTGCTATTCTCACCTTGGTCTGGCTTTCATATGCACAGTCCAGTGAAAGCAAATCAGGAGGTGTGTTGCCGCCATCGCAGTCAACTCCTTTGGGTGCAAAGTCATAACTAACACATTCCATTGGGCATGCGGCCGCATCCAAGGAAATAGGGGACACAGGTTCCGTGTTATTCCCTACATCAGTCTGCTTTAATTCCTCTTCTTGTTTGAAGGGACCAAAGGGGATATGGGAGTTGGGTAAGTCTTTGCCCTCACCCTCATTAATGGTTGGTGTGCCAGTCGAACCGCTATGTATACGGTTACAACCGTCATCACGCTTGTGACCACTGTCAGGTTCGCTCTCATTTATCACATCTGAGATAATGGGAGTAAGGGGTTCCAGCAATGTAGATCTGGTCCCTTTAGAAGATTTCTGCTTCTTGTTCCATCTTTTCCTTTTAGGCTTAAGAATGAAAGTTAAGGGGTCCAGCAATGTAGATCTTGTTATCCCTAAAGAAGAGTTCTCCTTGTTGCCTCTTTTCTCTGTAGGAATAAGAGGTGTGAGATACTATCCTCCGGTTTTTATGTTTTCTTCCTTGGCTGTTGGAGTTGGCCAAGGAGTGCACACCTCAATGGTTAGATAGTGAGCCCCCACCATACTTGCTTGAGTTTCAGCCTGAGGTATTGGTTTTTCCTCGCATATACTCGCAGTTTCCTCAACGCTAATGTTTTCTGCTTGCTGTTTTATCCTATCTTTTTCTGCCCTCTCAAGTAGCAGTTTCCGATTAATTTCTTCACTCTTACGCAGCATCCTTTCAGCAAATCCTTCCTGAATACACTTTATCTCTCTTTCTAATTCTTCTCTTATAAGCTGTATGTCTCTTTCATACTCTACTTTCCTTAGCTGTTCCTCTCTTTCATACTCTTCTTTCCTAAGCTGTTCCTGCCTATTATAGTCTTCTAGCTCCAACTGGCGCTTTTTCTCTGCAGCATTACGGGCAACCATATAATCAAAAGTGTCCATCTGGCATTTAATATATGTTTCTAACTGTGCCCCTACTCTACCCTCAGTTATCCCGAATTTCCTTACATCTTTTTGGTACTCGGTACGTAAGTCCATTCTATCTATCAGGTCTATCCAGAGATAAATATGATACTTCCTCGAGTCAGGATAAGAAGGATATGTCAGAGTAAAGTACAGTGAACTGGGCACCAGCGTAGACAATGACAGCCGCACAAAGATGTATATGATGCAAAGCAGCCTACCAGAATAACAGCCTATAGAATACTATAGCAGCAAAAGGATAAGGCTATCAATGATCAAAGCGATGTTACACTCAGTCACTAATTATTAATCTCAATGATATGATGTCAGCATGTAATATGTTCTACAATCTATATCAAATGAAATATGCAAGCAAAAAAAAATCATCAATACATCAACTCTAACTAAGCACTATAGATAAAACATTGATCGATGTTCATGAAATGTTCAATGATAGACAGTTAACTCATATGAAATCATCTTATTAAATACTTTTACAGTTATTATAATTTAATCTTCCCAGTTACCAATTACTAAGTATGATTTTAGTCTAAGAACTGGGTGAAGATTTAAAATGAAATCTATGAAATTAAACTTTTTATTCGTTAGTCTAGGGTCTGCCGGGTTTGATCGCTGGCGGGAAGTGACTTGTGTCAGGTTTTAATTCTAGAGAGCGACACCACAGTTACATGATGTTTTAAGTCCCAGACGAGATCTCCAATTATCGCGCGCCCACGTGGGTAAATACACTGATATAGTGAGGGCGTGGGTTTGATCCTTAACAATGCCCACCCACGTGAGAAACTGGACTATTTTCTAAGCTATGTTGATCCTAGACAGTCCTGGTTAGCCAAGAAAACAGCGAGTGGCTCGTTCCATGAAATGAAAGTTGCTGTACTTGTATCCACAGGAGTAGGAGAAGGGATAGATAGATATCAGGATAAACCCACTGTAATAATATCGAGATACACAGTTAACCCCTCCGACTTATCTCCTCTCCTGGCATTACTGAAAAGCCCGCATCAAGTGATTTAAATATTTGTTAGCTGAAGTAAACTAATATGCACAAAGACACTTGAACCTAAGTACACAATTTACTCAACTATTTTGTAATAACATCAAACATGATTTATTTGAATAAATCGAAATTAAAATGAACTTGTTTAGGCTAATAGAGGTGATGTTATAGATGACATTAAAGTTGTACATAACTTAGCTTCCAGTTTCTAGTAGGAGAATTCACCGTCGGGCAGTTCTCGGCTTGAGACCCTGCCTATCTTTTCCAGTTTGTCGTCCTCACTGCTTTTTGCAGGTCGTTACACTCGACGGTCGGCAAATAATGGATGCCTACTAGTCCCTGCCCAATGTGGGAACTGGAAAATGAAACCACGATGCCAAAAGTTCTGTCTCAAGCTTAGGTTAAGCCCAACAGATGGCATGTGCTGGACAGGATCTCCAATTGTCGCTTGATGTTATAAATTCCCAGACGAGATACCCAATTGTCGCGCGCCCACGTGGGTAAATACACTGATATAGTGAGGGTGTGGGTTTGAACCTTAACAATGCCCACCCACGTGAGAAACTGGACTATTATCTAAGCTATGTTGATCCTAGACAGTCCTGGATAGCCAAGAAAACAGCGAGTGGCTCGTTCCATGAAATGAAAGTTGCTGTACATGTATCCACAGGAGAAGGAGAAGGGATAGATAGATATCTGGATACACCCACTGTGATATAATCCAGGTGCTCATTTAACCCCTCCGACTGCTCTCCCTAATGTTCACATTCACTCCTGTCCAATTTGGAAGGGCTTATGTCTCACATACCAACTGTTACATCTTCTGCCTTCCTCTACACAAGTCCTATAATGATAGTCAAGTCTTCTACGTCAGGTGCCATCGCTCGTACAGACTCAAATGACACTCAGTCAGACAGAACCAGTTCTGGAATTCATGCTTGGAACAATCGACGAGCCCAGAATGCTAACAATAGTTCTGGGGCGAATCAAATAACAAATCTCGTGGATTTACTCTCCGGGATCAATCTCCGCATTAGCCTCCCGAGAGTTAAAGACATTTCAGTGTGTTAGCTGTATGTAATACAGATTCACATTAACCACACGTGAAAAGATTGCCAAAGTTATCTTCACGCTTGTGATTTCAAAAACATGATAGTTCAGTAAATTTCAATGGTAACATCAACATTTAAGTTTTACAACATTGAAACACATGTGCACGAAAAAAAACATTCATGACACTATCAAATAGGATATAAAGCAATGTGACAGTGCCCTACGAAAATGGAGAAATGTCCGCCTAGGAGTATTACAAAGTGATGAAGACACACACTTGCGCAAAAAGACAGTTAGATTTCTATCACAAAATATAGATTTGAACCTAATTTCGATCTTACCTGGAAAATGAAACCACGATGCCAAAAGTTCTGTCTCAAGCTTAGGTTAAGCCCAACAGATGGCATGTGCTTGACAGAGTCTCATTTACCAGACCTAGAGTTCACCCCTTTATAACTTTTATCAAGCTCCTCCTACATTACGCCTAAAACCATTCTCATTCAAGGATGTCACAGCTCCTCCCCGTGGATGTATATTCACTGTCAGTCAGTGACTGTACAACAATTGTTTGAATTCCCACGGTCACATTCTACAGGTTCAATTAAGCTGGTCAAAGCTAATACGCAAAGTCACACCTCCAGTCTACTTCACCTGTCATCACAATAAAATCAGACTTTGTCAATTCTTCTGCCAACACTTTCGGCTCACTGTGTCAATATTGACGATCTGACCGGCACTCCAGTTAGGTAACCTCAGGGGGAATTAAGCACAATTAGCCGGAGTTATCTACACCTAATGGTCTGGCTAGGAGATAAATATCTGACACCAACAGATGGTGTGCAAATCTGCAGACAGTAAGTCTGGGCTGGGCAGAATCACAGGCGTCACAAAGACTACCTTAACACTTTACATCTGGGAAAGAGTCTCAGTGTTTGATATTACCAACAGTCCAGGAAAATTCAATGCTTGTTCATGTCGCCTTACTTAGATTAGGGATGTATCCAAATCCCTATTTTTCTGCATACTTTCAAAATACAAAGAAATAAAAGTAGGTTGAGGAAAGACATTCTGGAGTCACCGAGCGTATTGTCACATTGTTCACCGTCTGTAAAAGCCGTCGAGAGTTCCTACTGTTCTTTCAACGAACTGCATCCTAGACAGTTATACACTTTTATAAATTCCTGATTCTTCCGTTTACCTTTTAAAGACACTATACAAAAAGCTTCAGTGGCGCCTATAGTGGGGGAAGGGGGGGGGGGTGTATCATCTAGTGCAGTACGGGTAACGGTGTAGCGGCGGGGGGGGGGGGGAGGAGGTGCAGTAACTATCCACGTTAAATTACGCATAGTCCAGGTCGCTATCGTAGTTGGCTAAACCTGACTTCGCTGCGACCGGGTGATGAACTCCTTGTGGTCCGGGTTAACGCCCGAGGGTAGTCAGAAAGGAAAATTCAAGATTTACGGTATTTATAATAGAATCAATGCCGAAGGGTTGCGATATCCATAGTACCGAGTCAAAGGGTTAACAAGTCATAGTTTTTTGAATATTTAAAGAAGAAAAAAAACGCATTTGCTTTGTTGTTATTATTATTGTAGCGCAGTTGAAACAAAATCATAATTAATAATATTGTTATTGATATTTTTATTGTGAGCGAAAAAACATGTGAAATGTGTTTTTTATATTTATACACACACACACACACACACACACATGTATATATATATATATATATATATATATATATATATATATATATATATATATATATATATATAATAGTAGGAAATGTATACACATATAAAACTTAGAATACATATATGTAGATATATAAATATCTATATATATATATATACAAATAATTATATATATGCAGTGAAAATTGTATACAGATGCATGGTAACACAACAAGAGTTCTACCACGCAGAACATTGACCACAAGGACCTAATCTAGAGATCTTTTTCTGTCCATACGCAGCGAGGCACTGCAGGAGTAGAGAAAAGCAGAAGAAGATATGCACTGACCCTCTTTGGCTCCAGCCACTTGCAACCTTCTCAACAGTACACTGATATAAAACTCAACAGGTTGAAGAATAAAGGATACGAAAGCTGCAAATCGTTATCACTGTTTATTATTTATTTTCCTCGGCCAGTGCACATCGAGTTACAAACACTAAATACAGCATCAAATGACGTTCAACAATTTACCTGAACAGAATGACACATGAAAACACGAATGAGAAGCTGACATTTCAACCATCCATATTGACAGCAGACCACGACGTCCAGCTCGAATGGATGTCAGCTCGAATGGAAAGACAGGGTTTCTTGCAAACTCAGTCAACTCGGTACAAGCATTTACTTTCAATTAGATTCTTTCAGCATTTATTCCTTCGGCACCGCTAGCCACACCGTTCCAGAATCGAAGCACAAGACTAATTATTCTTGATCATTCTAGGCATTAAATAATATTTCTTTCCCTCCTGTTAATGCCCGTGATTCACGCACATTTATCTGGAATGGTTTAGCCGATTCGCCAGTCTTGGCTGACATTCTTCGCGCACCCCGCTTCTTTCTTGATTTCATCACCCAATATATATATATATAAATCCCTTTCCTGTATGGCAGCAAATCTTGGAATGTCAGTGAACAATTAGGAAGAATCTGGAAGCAACAGAGGCTTCTGAGACGAATGTTACGAATATCTTGGACGGCTAGAGTAACTAACAACGATTGCTTTAAAGAAGCTAGTGAAAGAAGATCTCTATATACATCAATAAGAAAGAGAAAACTCTGTTTTTCAGCCACATAAGGAGAAGAGAGACATTAGAGAACATTGTGACACCTGGAAAGATCAGTTGAGAAGGGGGTAGAGACGATGCTGGATGGGCTGAAAAGATGGCATGCAGGGATATCATGAAGAGAGCTGTTCCCAGCATTCAGGGATCGTAACAGCAACATCGAACTGTATGTCTCCTTTCGTTAGGTTTCGCTAGGGCGTTACATGCGCATTAGCATCACAGAAATAAAATGGCGCCTGTACCTACTTGGTATGCCCTTAAAGATCAACGTGTTGTGCGTTTTTATATCTTTTTGGCAAAAGAGCAGCCTGCAAAAGACATTCTTAAGGAAATGCTTCCTGTTCATGCTAACAAATGTTTGTCTTGTGGAGCGGTGCACAGCTGAGTAAAAAAACTGTTTCTGTTAAGGACGCTATAACCATTTTTTAAAATAAAATTCGATCTAATCCTGTTGAGATTGCGACAGACGCATCCGTTCAGGGTTTTGGGGAGATGATTAGATAAGACAAGCGAGTAATGGTTGACTCTATAGCAGCTGAAATAGGGTGCTCACATGGTTCAGCATACAACATAATGCATGATCGACTGGTCCACTGAAAACCCACCTTGGGGCGAGACATTTTGCTAATGACGCAACAGTTAAATGTGAAGTGAAAATGTCGTTCAGAAAACAGAGCACACAGTTCTATGCAGCAGGTTATGGGAGGACTGATAAAACGACAGGACAAGTGCATCAGTGTTGGTGAAAATTATATTGAAAAGTAAAGGGACAGTGTATGTGAAAAAAAGCAACCATTCTGGACTTACTTATTGATTTATCCTATATATATATATATATATATATATATATATATATATATATATATATATATATATATATATATATATGGTGGGGGAGGGGCAGAGGGTCTGTTTTTTATTATTACTGAAAAGAGGTGGGGGGAGGACTGAGCCACACTTGACGATACATTTTTATGGTGTGTGGGGAATAGGTGTTGGTGGGAGGGGGGAGGAGGGAAAGGACATGTGAGGCATGACTGAAAGTTCCTGAGCTGCCACATTAGGACAGCCTTGATTTCCTGGATCACGTCGTGGTATGCAAACTGGATTTAGCCAACCTGGGATGATTGTGTCAAATTACGAACTTTTTTACTGACCTTACCTGGCAAAGGAGGACCGTCCGGCCAAGTAATTAAAACGATGGGTTCTCGATTAGAAGACCTGGGCTTCAATCCTTGCTAAGAAATTAATATTTTTAGGTGTTTTGTTTTTGTCGGGGACAAAATGCACGTTTTAGCATGCACAGTTCCTGGTGCTGAACTAGCCATGTCCCACACCTCCTAGAGCATCGATGGGTCAACATGTACAAGTTAGGATAATTGTGTTTTTACCTGGCGGAGTTGAGTTTCTTTGCTGGAAAGTGAATGGCAAACACAGAATATCATTATTATTGTTACTTTACATAAAATAGACAATTATATTATAACAAATAATTACAGTAAGAGACAGAGAGAGAAACCGAGATAGAGAGAGACACAAAGAGACAGAGAGAGTTAGACACCGAGAGAGAGACATAGAGACACACACACACACAGAGAGAGAGAAAGAGAGAGAGAGAGAGAGAGAGAGAGAGAAAGAGAGAGAGACACAGAGAGACAGAGCGAGAAAATGAGAAAAGTAAGGAAGTCGCTGCATGCATCCAAACAGAGACAGTTAGGCGGAAAGACAGATACTTTCCGAAAAACGGTGGCAAACAAACAGGCTGTTCAAACTATCGACCTTTAATTTAAAAAGGTTAATGCAATGTGCTCTGCTATGGGGTTGTTTCTACACGCCACATTGCTATATTGACGTACACTTAGTTGCTAAGACACACTAGAAACGAATGTTTAGTTGTAGACCATTATTCAGTGAATCACACATCTCACTGACAGCGCATTCTTTCGTCCTCGTAGTCACTATGCGTGGCTGATTTCTGATGACCTGGCCAACTCTCTCGCCCACTGCTTTGCTCCTTTCGTATCTCTCGAATCACACATCCATATCATACTGAAGCCTTGTACCTGGTAACAGTACATGTCTCTCGAACACTTATACGTTGTCACAAGTTTTCAATTCTCGTCAGGTGTTCTCTCACATACGATTCCACTCATCCACGTCCGAACTTCAACTGTCTTACTACTATCTCTCGGTTTACGTCTTTCGTTCCAGTCTCACGTTTTTCTTGTATCCCTTATTCGCTCACCAAGGGACACTCGAGACCCACTTATCTCGTTTTTCTCTTGTATCGCTGGTCCTCTGACCTTGTTCTCCCCATCGATAACTCTTTGGGATTTTCCTGGGAATTCCCACCATTACAGTTAAGAGTTGAATACCTGAGCCAGTCTTATTCTCTGCCTCACTCAACATCACTCCTCTCATTCTTATATATTTCTTTTCCATTAATACATCTCATATCTTTAAGATAAAAATACAGAACAACAATATATTAATTGCAAACAACTGGAATTTGCAAAAATTGTCCCAGCGTAATATTTCGTATTGCAAATTTAAGATGTATAATGCAGTTATTCTGTATCCATAACGGAGCACTGATGAGGCAAATCTGGAAATTGAGCAGTTACTGCAGGGGAACGAAACTTCGACTCTACAAGATAATTATTTTACCAATTCTTCTTTATGGGGCAGAATGCTAAAAAATGACCAAAAAGGAAGCACGCAAGCTGTCTACCTCCCACCACACATGTCTACGTGGAATAATCAAAATTTTCTAGCCAGATACAACCTCAAACACTAAACTACTTCAAGTCACAAACCAAGAAACTCTAGACAGTGTGATAACCAAGAGAAGATGGAAATGGCTTGGCCATTGAAAATGAATCCTGATTTACCTGCCAAAACTGCTCTCACATGGACACCAGAGGGAAAGAGATAGAAGAGGTGCCCAAAAACAACATGGAGACGAACGATGGAGAGTGACCTGAATGTGGCATCCCTGACATGGAAAACTGCAATGAAGATTGCACAAGACAGGTTAGCATGGAAAGTCCTCTGTGATGCCTTATGTGCCACTGAATTGATGATGATGATGATAACGGAGCACCGGCAGACCACCCCAATGCCTGCCTGCTAAGAAGGCATGGAGACAAGCTGGCTGGCAAACGTTTCGTGTTTGCTCTGGCTTAAGATTGAACAAGAATTACTGATTTGATCACTATGCAAACCAACCACTTGGAGTTAGTCGTAGGCTCGTTTTACCTTAGTAACACACATTACTGCACTGCGTCAGGACAACCACAGACGGCAGCAGATGAAAGACACTTACCCTCTTGTCAATGTCACGACTGATAACTGTGGCCAGCATGAAGACTGCAGCCAGCAAGCAAATTTGGGTCATAGTGCCAACGGTGAAGGTCATCGTCCTAGAGACCCGAGATTCTTTACACATAAATATCTCACAGTTGCCTCTAGTGTCAGCTACCGCTTTGATAAGAACTTCTCCTAGATGTGTTGTTTGTATCCTTGACACTCATGTATGTCTTTTCTGCCACGTGTCTTGATCACAAACGAAGACATTCAATTGGGTAGTCTTCACATAATGTAATTTTCGTTGTCATTAACTAGATATAACACAAGACCAATTGTAAATGCTTGTTTTCGGCCCACTCTTTTGTTCACTAACAGAAGCTTTTTTTACAAGAATAAAATGATTAAAAAAAAGTATATTAGAGAAACTTAACAAAGGTTGATTACTTATTGCCAGCAATACTGAAACCGATGAAGACATGACCAGATGTCACAAAATTATTTCAAAGTTTACTCAGTAATGGAATAATAAAAATCTGCAATAGAAAACGTGGCACAATGAGGTACTTTCTCGCATTATGTCTGGACAAGAAGCAATGATTGTTTGTCTGCGCCTAAACGGAGCATAGTATCCCAGCTACATAATGTAACATGTGGCAAAGTTGTGAGCACGCATATTTCTCAAACAGTAGATATGTCAATCAGACAGATTCATTTTCCGGATACATGCCAAAATATTTAGGGGAAGTGAAGACGACCGCTGTGATACTGCTAACATCATCCAGTGACTGTCAAACAGTACTTAAAAACTATACCGCTAGACCATATACCAACAGGGTGACTACACATTCCACACCCACCGGTTTTTTTTTTTCCTTCTTACTTGTGCCCTGGATATATTGTAGCCAGTTTTTCCATAATATATATATATATATATATATATATATATATATATATATATATATATATATATATATATATATAGGAACGAGCTCATGAATAGAATATACACTTATAGTTATATCGGAAGACTGTGTTAGATTTCACAGCATTAGAAACTGTTAATGCCTGAAATGTGTTGATGGGAATACACATTGTAACATATTTTCGCCCAGTATACCCAAAGCAAATTCTTTCGTTTATATCTTAGCAACAATCGGTCCCTTTTTAAAACACCATTGTCGATCGCGTAATTAACCCTTTCTCACGTGTGACCTAGACACAAATGGGAGTGTTAATTAAACCAACTTGCTAGGGGTGTCCCATTTAAAATGTTAGTGTGATGTACTGTTTCATATCAAGATATTAAGATCCACACACACAAACACATACACACACACTCTCCCATACACATACACACGCACTCTTTCACACGCGCTCGCGAACACACACACACACACACACACACACACACACACACACACACACACGAGCAGATATTAATGAGAAATTTCATATTTGCCTATGCAATGAGATCCGCGTGTTATTGTGTAATACTCATGTGGCCAAGGACTTCTAATAATTCCTCCTGGTCTCTGGATAGTGAGATCAGACGCCTGTGTGCATTTTTGCACATGTAAAAATTTCATTGGCAATTGAAAATCGAAAAGAGTAGCCTAACGGCGCTGCCCGGGGCATAATTTGAGTTAAAACTCTACCCAAAGTATTTCAGGACCCTCGCCGGTGCTACAGAGCCCATGCACTGTGCCGAGCTTCTTCGGACTCAGACTTAAGTTAGAAGTAGAACAGAGCACTTATGGGTTACTACCTATGTGCCATGATATTGATCTGTAGTTCAAAACATCAAACCTTGACACAAGACTCTTCGTGACCAACGCCGGCTAGAGATTATAATTTGTAACTAGACAAAACGCAGCGCTAGGGCGTTTTTATGGCAGTTTGTTGACATACTGAAATTGTTGTGACTGTTTGTGGTTCCAACGGCTGGCTCTCAGTGACACTGGGACAATCAGCGAAAGAGGTCTGCCGAATAACCCCCAGCTGCTGTCGAACGGGTTATCTGAGAGCAACTACACGTTGAAGAACGTTGATCAGATAGGCCAAAGGTCATAAATGTATTTGTCCATCCATGATATCAAACAAAGTCCACAGGATAGATAGGATCTGGAGAATTTAATCTAGCCGTTTGTCACATATCGCTCCTGTCACGTGTCTGATTTAAGGATTTCTCCTTAAGAACCAACAGCACTCTGAAATAATAATGTTGAGTCGTTGGCTCGTATTGGTCTAAGGGATTTAAGGATTTCTCCTTCTCCGTCGCCAATATACGCTCAACTTATTTCAGGAGTAGGGCAATATACTCAACTTATTTTCAGGAGTAGGGCAACTCAAGCTTTGGCACTACAAAATATATAATATTCCTAGGCACACTTGGCTGGACACCCCCACTACTATAAAAAGGTAGCTCCTAGGTTATGATAGTATACTATCATAACCATGTTAACACAGATGAAGATTATTAATTGAACATACATGTTTTTTAGACAACTAAGAACAATGAATGAGTGACACTCCAGTCAATACTGATACTTTAGAAATACTGTAATAAGTGTAACACATACATAATATAAGAATCAGCAAAGATTTTCAAGAACCCAGAGTGATATGAAGGACCAAAACTTCAAACTCGATCTGACTGAACGTGTATGAATGTTCCAGAGTCTGCCTTGATCATCCTTATGATGAGTGTGGACATTTAATAGTGAAGCCTGGAAATAAACCCATGATTGCCCACACTTATCTGAATCCCTGGTTTCTTGAACTGGCTGGATGTTCAGTCCCTCTGTTGTTACGTTCAAGACAGTCCCACACTAGACACTCGAACACTGGAGATACACCCAAGCTCCTGGAGAGGTTCTCAGGTACCAAGTCAAACACTTGAGGCACAAACAAACTGCCAGATAAATGATGATGGAGGTAAAACACCTATAATGTTGTCTGTAGACCAACTGGAGAATGTCATTAATTGATGACCACAGTTAGGTTTACAATCTGATGCCCACCACTGGCTTAGACATTGGTGACTTCCTTGTAGGTGGCTTTGTGGACTGCTGATTCACTGCCTGGCCTCCAAGGAGATATCCTCCTGTACGATGAAGGGACTCAGAATTAGCAGTCATCTCAGGGGTTACATGTCAAGCTCAGTTTATTAACATCCACATTAGTAATCATTCAGAGGACAGCTCTGGGGATAATGAGACAGTATAAGTCTCTACATATCATCTCTATTGTTCAGTCAGTAATAGTGACAGGAGATGAGTGCCAGAGTGGAGACAGATAGACTATCAAAACAGAGAACATCAACTCTCCTCGCACACACGCACTTGTAGATATACATCCCATCTCTCTCTCATATATATATATATATTTTATACCATCCCCCGTCTGTTCACCGTACACACTTTGTTGTGCTAAAAATAACCTTTGACTCAGAGCGCCGAGCTTGCTTTTGTCACAGTAAAAAGCCGGCCAAAGATGACCTAGTTTACATGTGTCTATTAGTCGATACAAATCCTACGTTTTGTTATGGAATAATTACTTGTAGGGTTTAATATCTTTACAAATGGTGTGGGTTATGCAGAGCACAAACTATTTAGTCTGCACTGGGAAATGTTTAATGTTCGGAGCCTGATCTCTGGACATCAAGAACTGCCCACACAGCTGAAACTTTCCTCTATGCAGCAGTGGCCAACTTTAAAAAGACATATTTTATGGTACTCGTAAATTATAATCAACTTATCCAAGCTTAGGAAATGTCCTAGACACCAAAGGCCGCCTCCTCAAAGCATAGATGTACGAGGCACATGAGAGAACATCTGTTCTTCTAGGCAGTCAGGCAGAAAATGCCCGCTGCAAACGACGTTTAGCGTCACTAGGAAAGAAGTCCCCTGTATTCATGCCTAAGGAATAAACCCGCTTACGGGAATTTCTGAATTATATACCAGAAATCTTCAACCTGCAAGTTTGAAAATGAAGATTTATCAAAGCAACTAGAGCGTCTAGACATGAATATATTACCAGATAGAGGTATATATCAATATAAGGGACTATATAACCTTCCGGACGGGTTTAAGTCTGAAATTTGACTGTCCGGGTAGGGAAGTCAGATTCACGACTCGTCCATCGTGTAGGGTTGGCTGTTCACTCCACGACACCGTTTGAGCTGTAAAATACCATAATACGATGATTTTTGTTTGGATTTTTATTACCTAGTTAATTCACTGTTTTGTGGTACCATTTTTGTTTTTGTCGCATATGGCTAGTAATCTATTCCTCCATTTCGTTCTAGCCTGTTAAATGCTTTCAGTATCATAAACAGAATCCAGTTTGTAAACACAGAACCTTTGATCTCTTCATTAACGTTTTTTTTTTTTTTTTTTTTTTTAGGATTACAATACGACGTCCTCGCTTTCCCAATCCCTTTAATTCCAGCTGTATTGACTGTCTGGTATGTCTCTGATGGTAATCAATAAGATAATAATAATTATAAATTACAGTGCACAATATTTTAACACGACACAATACAATGAAATTCTAAACACATTACTTCCACTGCAGTTCTATTTAGTTGTATATATCAAGATATTTTGGTTTCATATTCAGGAGGAAGACATATAAAGAGACGATCGAGAATAAAGAAAGTGAACAGATTAGTCACCAAATGAATGCAGACATTTTATCAGTCGCTGACGTCGGTATCCATTGTCAAAGTTGTACGGTTAGGAAGGATGTCACTGCTGTAACGATTGATATTATTTATAATCCACTGTGTAAATCTGCTTATATTTGCGAAAGCTGCACCTTGGCTCAGATTTCTGCACCCAACTAACGGAGTCGAGAGAATTCCAGCCAATATGTAGATATCTGAAAGATACACACATAGGTTCGGTGGATAGGTGGATAGACAAATGGATTAATTAGTGGACCGGTGCGTGAATAAATGGATGGGTTGAAGATAGATGAATGGATGGGTGGAAAATGGATGAATGGATACTGGATGACTGGATGGTTGGATGGGTGAACTGATCGTTTAAAAGATGGATATAATGGGTGGATGGACTGGATGTTAGGAATGATAGCGGATAGACGAATACATTTATAGGTGCTGTTGCAGCCAGGTTTTTACATGCAGGGTGATTTCGCAGTTAACAATACATTCACAATCAACAACGTGTTAGAACAAACCATGTGGTAATCACTCCACCTAACAAAGTTGAGATTTAGCTTTAGCAACCTACAATCAGAATCTCCGGCGGGGATATACAAGGAAATCTAGATCTAACATAGCGTAACTACTGAACGTACCACCAAACACAAATTCAGTGAGACTGTTCATCACTTTCGATTCAGTCCGCCGTGGCTACGTTGTGTTAATAACTCTTACAGTTTCGCAGCGTAAGAGGACTACATGTCCCTAGGGCGACTGGCAAGACCAAAGAGCAAAGAGCCAAAAGACTTTTCTGCGGCGCTAGACCCTATATCAACCTTTCGACTTACTGGCCCCTTCCAGACCGTCCGGATCTGCAAACCTGCCAGTTTTAGTTCGCCAGTAAATTTAATACCACCAGGATATCACACAGAGCGATAAATACCAGGCGCACAAAGAGCTATCATGCGGATGAGGATCATCCGGGGAGAGATCACAGAAACCGCGTTCAACCATTAGGCTATTGCGGCCACTGGTACAGCCAGGGTGGGGTTTTAAAATAATTAAAATTTTGCATTCCACAAGTGTATGACGAACATAGTTCTAGTTTGTAAGTGTAGCCATACCGAAATTATTACCAGGCTAAACACAATTCACCAGCCTGTTACACAATGATAATAGTAATTAATATCTTGTGTTAATAATAATATTATTTTTGCTGAATGGCAAATCTTTTTCTCTTCGATCGCTCTAGTGACGTAAATGGGTTGTGTCTATCAACAGCAAAGTTACGATATTTGAAAATTTAGGCTGACATTTTCAACATAAGTGAGCATTTATTGACCGGGTTGTATGCCCGGATAGTTTTAAGGTACATGACGTAACCTTATTTGTGTGGTGTTGCTCGTGGAGAATATGTCCTGGGCCACCATGTGTAGATTGGTCGTTCCCTAAGGTAAGACAGGGGCAGTTCATAGTATTCCCCGCCATCTAAGAGATTATCTTTAAATGCACAAATGACGCTTTGGTCCTGAGCTCACACATGGAATCTTCACGTCTTGCACATAACTGCTTAACCCCATCTTCATTTTCCTACTCGTCAGGGGCTGCGTCTTTCTCAGATCAACAGGTGGCTGCCCGCCGGCCCCAGACTTTGACGACAACACTTATAGGTATATTTTTCTTCATCCCGTTAGACTCCTTTAACGTTGTTTTACCTGGACACTTAGCATGATAGAGTGGTACATACAAATAATAATATAGTTTTAAAAAAAAACATGAAATGTATCAATCAATGCATAAACAAATTCTTCTTCATCATCTTCTCTGTTCACCGGCTGTAAGCACTTGCAAAAAAGTCCTGGCTGTTCGTCCATTTGAACGTCTGTGCTTTATGCCAGAGTCCTCGTGTTTGGATTACATATATTTTACAGCCCTATTTGTGTGCAGTGTGTTGTTCCTTGCCTCTCGAGCAAAAAACACTCCGACTTCCAAAGAAGTCCACAATCAGTCGACTCCTACGATACTCTTGCTGAGGATATGTTGGGTCTTTTCTTGTTTTCCCTACACTGGGATCCCGGAATCCACACAGGCAATATTTATAAACAGGAATTCTATACATAATGAATCTGATCCCGGGGGGGGGGGGGGGGGGGGCTTGAGGTGACTAAGGAAACAGGGGTCAAACGCCTATGTCTCGGTAGCAAATGTGACAGGCGAGATGTTTACCCCATCCCACATCAAGCGTATGTTGCTATATGGAACTCTCCGTGTGGCTTCCGGGGCCCCAATGTGAAGGAAAACAAGAATAAACCCACTGCGTCAATATCAAGCGTGCCATAAAAAGGTTGTTGCGTATCCTTTACAGGACGTTGCAGAACCAACCTCAACAGCCCCTGGCTGTTGTGTGGTTTTTCTAGGCAAATTTACGTCCAGTAGTTTGCCATTGCTGCTGGACGGTCGGCTTTCTTGATACCACTGTCAAAACCAAGGCAAGGTTTATGGGCCGCAGCTGGGATCGAACCCGGCATCCCGGCATTACGAAGCGTTCGCATCGACTTAGCCACAGAGCCGACAAGCGTGCCATAAGAGTCGACTAACTGGGATCTTCCTTCGAAGTCTGACTGTCTGTGCCCGATTGGTAAGTAACAATCAACTGCACACAAATATAACTGAAATATATGCAAAACTCAGGCCAGAGTCCAAATGGGCTATCAAGCAGGACTTTCTGCCGAAGCTTAGAGACGGTGAACAAAGAAGAAGAAAATAAACAGAGGGGGGAACCATTTGAGGCCGTTAAATATTATGAATTAATCAAGTAACAGAAAGTATTGTGAACGGCACTCATAGAAAGAAGTAGAAAGATAGAAGAACACACTAGACAACATAAATATCGAAAGCTATAGTTACCGTGCCGGGAATTGAACCTGTCACCTCCAGTCGTGGATTTCAAGCTGTACGATAGACATGGCCAATGAGACACCTTTTTTGGGGTGCCTAGTTGACCATGTATCTTAGTGCACTTGTATTCATGGCGAGGCGCAGACGCCGTCTGGAGGTGACAGGTTCAATTCCCGGCACGGTAACTATAGCTTTCGATATTTATGTTGTCTAGTGTGTTCTTCTATCTTTCTACTTCTTTCTATGAGTGCCGTTCACAATACTTTCTGTTACTTGATTAATTCAAAGAAGAAGAAGCAAAAGAAGAAAGAGAAGAAGAAGAAGAAGAGGTTCTAATAAACTAGGAGTTTAGCATCGTATGTCGGAAACGCCACATGGAAAACAGGATCTTTCACTACCTAACATTTTTAGGAGAAGGTAGTATTATACATAGCAAGCTGAGAGAGAGAGAGAGAGAGAGAGAGAGAGAGAGAGAGAGAGAGAGAGAGAGAGAGAGAGAGAGAGAGAGAGAGAGAGAGAGAGAGAGAGAGAACGGAACTCCTACCTCCCGACTGATAGAAGACAGGTCCGCCAGCGTCAGCTTCGCACACGTCGGTTCTGTTGATTTGATCTCTTACACACATGACGCGCGATGTAATTAACCCTTCTCCATACAGTGTTTCACACGTGGCTTTACTGATGACTTCTGCAGTCTTTGATCTTAGGAATCCCATATTATGTCTAACTTCTTTGAAACATGAAACAAATCAGTTGTTTGAAAGTTACTTAGTTGTTTATCCTTTACAGGACATTGCAGAACCAACCCCAGCATATTTTGGCTTTGGTGGCTTTTTAATGCAAATTTACGTCTAGTAGTTTGCCATTGCTAGCTAGACGGTCGGGTTCTCGATATCACGGTCGAAACCAACGCAAGGCTCAAGACCTGCATCTTGGATCGAACGCAGCATTACGAAGCGCGTTCGCAACGCTTAAACCATAGACGTCGATCGTTTGAAAGTATACAAGCTTTTTTTTTCTTAAATACATGATCTTTTTTTCACTCTTTCTGGTATGAATGGCATATAGGGCTAGATTTAAATTTATAAACACCATTCAGCAGTGGATGGGTGATGTGGTCAGCATCTCAATGACCACCTTTACTTTCCATGACTATTTCTGGTACCCAGTCAAGGCTGGGTCGACCTGATAGCCACAGCGACTCTCCATTGAAAATATGTTCAAATATTATTCATTCTTAACAAGTACTGACAACAATATTGAAATTCCAGTACATAATCTGCGTCTATCTGGGTAAAGTTTCGACAACACAATATTCATGACAAGCCCATATTAGTTCCGTTCCCCTATTCAATAGCCGACGAAGAGTATTGTTACTGATGTTGCCAGTTGTCATCATGGTAACCATACGTCTTGCTTTTTCCCCGCGAATCTCACTCGAGTGGCGCCCAGAGCCACCAGATGCTCCCCGCTGCATCGTTGTCCTGAAGTACGGTTTTCAGTATTTTCCGTTTTACTTGTTATCTCATCCTGCAAGCGAGAGATCACATCTGTCTTGTTCTACTACGGTACATTAACAATTTATAAAATCCAACTAAATTATCTGCCTGCTCATTCCCAAAAATGCCTACATTCCCCAACACGTACACAGATGAACACTGTACTCATCATATACATACACTATCATCATCTCGTTTGCTATTAAACACAATATATTGTTCGCTGTCTAGTCCTCCATGCCGTCCTACCCTCTTGACTCCTTGCCTAGACTCAGATCCTGTGCTTTTGGCCTCTCCCAGCAGCGTTTGTTTAATGATTTCCCATGTGTACGTCCCCCTTTAATCTAACAATGTATTTCCCACTTAGGTGCCCTTGGAGGGGTTCTTTATCACTTTCCCTCAGCATGTTTCCAATATATTGCCATGTTCTGAGTGTGGTAACTAATCATTATAGTTGGTTGTCAAGGCGTCACACCTGTCTAACTAGCACATCCCATAGGAGCCACGTCTTTAGGCGTATAGGGCATATATTGCTAGACCTATATTTTATAGACCAATCGGCACAAGATGGGTGATGTAGTCAAGGTCACGCCGGCCGCCTTTACTTCCCGGGACTGCACCCTGTTCCCACTCAAGGCTGGATCGACCTGGGAGTTCATTTTTGAAAAATGTCCGGCTCCGACAGGGAGCGAACCCGCGACCTTCTGATCTTCGGCGAAAGTCTAGCTGATCCCCCACTGCGACTTCCACTTGAAATTTAAGCAAACATTATTGTTTCTCCGTTCTTTAGCTCATACCATTTTTTGTCATCATCATATCAACGTCAAATAAAGCTAAGGAAGGCTGAATTAAGTACATGGTTGACAAAAACTTTGGTCGAAACGTTCGCCTATAATTGTTGAGCTCACTAGCCTAGCTTTTGTTGCACTTATTATGGCTGGATATCGATTCGACTACAGTCACAACTTTTAAAAAAACATGGATTTACAAAATAGGCACTGAAATAGGTAAAAATGGAAATAGTTAGCAAGCAAATGAAAGTTGAAGTCGAAAGGATCGACCCCATTATGCCGGTTTTTATTCCATCTGGCTCGATTTCTCCAAACAGCCGCCAGCCTAGAGCATCACACAAAGCACGAACTCAGTAGTTTCAGAGATAATCCCCTTGCATAACTGTAACAACTGCACTCGTGAGCCGAAAGACTCAGCTATGACATGATCATACGAAATTCAGAGTGCGATGTTTATGGCCTGACCACTTTGTCACGGACTTAGGAATTCCATGAAATACAATACCTACCACACAGGCTGATCTTCTTTAAACTCACCGGCTGTAAGCTTCCGTGCAAACTTCGTGGTGTTCAATCACTTTTGGACTTTGCCCTTGTTCGGAAAATGAGTTTTGTGTGTACATCCGTTATACAGATGTGACTTTTTTGTATGCAAGCTGTAGGTTTCCAACCTCTCAGGCAGATGCGCTCGACTTCAGAGGAAGGACATTCTTGAGAGAGTTGGGTGAGGGGGTGGGGAAGCAGTGGGTCTATTGCCCCCTCCCTCCCCTCTCACATACATACATACTTGAAATATAGGAACTAGATTTGGAAAAAGGAAGAATGAACTGGAGCACTTTTAGTACGATCAACAGCAGATAAGGGTGATGATATTTTTTAATTGTTAACATTTCTTACTCTGTTTATTGTGCCCCCATCCTGCGATTGTCAGCACGGTCCCAACTCCAGGAGTCTCACCCTCCACCGGCAGACAGATAGGTTGAACATAATCGTTGAACCGAATCCCACTGCCGTTCACTTGGATTAACGCAATATCATAATCAGGGGTCATGTCTGGGGATTGGGAAGGCAAAAGCAATTACACGAAATCATATTATGAAAACGCACGCATAATGTGTGTGTGTGTGGGAGGGGGGGGGGTGGCATATGAAAATCTAGACACATGCAGAAGACGTAAGATGTATGTGGCGCAAACATGTCAATCTCAGACACACATCAAACAGTCAATGTGAGGGATGAAAACGTAAATGTCACGTACACATACACTCACAAGATGAAGACGACCACACGCTAATTAGTCAAGTGAGTAGGAAAATGAGTTTCATGGACTTTCGGTCAAAATGGAGGAGAGATAGGTTCACTGTTTTCCTAAATTTAGTCACGGCAAATAGTTGCTTCTGACTATAGTTGGTCGTTTAATTTTCCTCCATATATAAACTGAAAGTTAAAAAAAAAGTTAAGATCCCTTTTCACGCCTTAGGTGCATCGTGTGTATGGAAAGAGCGTCCCATATTTTTACAGACAAATCGGCACTGTGTGGGTAATGTGGTCAACAATACGCAGGCTGTCTTTACTTCCCCAGGACAGCCCATCCTGGTACGCGTTTTAGGCTGGGTCGACATGCGACGCCCCATACCATGATAAAATCCACGCAGCCATAGATATATAGACTGAAAGGATATAGTATAGTGATGTGGCTACTGGGTAAAGTGCTTTTCGAAATGTAACCTACGTGATTTATTTTGTAAATTGGAGATTTAGAAAATGACCAGCGGCCTGTTGCTACTCAACTGGTGATGCTTTGTGTGATTAACAGTGTGTGCAACTACTGGTCTGTTTGAAACTGCTGCTTTCATCTATGAAGGACTGCATTTTTACTGTCGGACTGTTTATTAAAGAATTTCTGACGATGTTCCATGTTTAATGCGTGTGTGGGTTTTAAATATTTAGGGACTGCTGTCTGCGTCAATGTTTCCACAATGGTAACTTTAAGGTGAGAGAATCGAACTCATTTCACCCGGTTTTATCCCACAGGGCTCAGTCTCTGTCTGCAGACAGCTAGCTGTCTGTCGAAAGCGTCGCACAGAGCACGACATCTGGTTCTCCGGAGATCATAGATAGGATTCTCCGTACAAACTGCACTCGTCAAATGGACGGCGCCGCCGTGACACGAACCCACGACCTTCAAAACGCGAGGCAAATGACGACCAGTTTTTTCTACAATGAGACATCATTTTAATTTTAGCCGTGATGTTAAGTCCTCTGAAGGTGCTGCGTTCTTGTGAGATTCTTGGGTTCATTTCATCAATGCTGGTGACTCTGCGAGAGAGGGTGTAGCCAAGATACACTAAAATATCGACTTCTTTCAATTTCTGATCACTTACTGTTATGAACATGCATATGTGCAAGGTTCGCGTCTGTGGCTTAGGTGTTTCGACCGCTCTTCGTAATACCGGGGTACAGGGTTCGATCCCAGCTGCAGGCGATTTTAAAGCAGACTGTCAACTTTGGTTTCAACAGTGATATCGATAGCCTACCGTTAAGTAAACAATGGCAAACTTCTTCTTTTTCTACCTTCCTATCCCCCAATGGAGCATAGGCCCTCAACCAACTCACGCCAAGTTGTTCTATCCTTCGCTATTACATGCAGCTCTCCCCATGACCTCTAAATCTTTCTAACTTTATTCTCCAGCTCTCGCCTCAGTGTGTTTTTGGCCTGCCTTTATTCCTATGCCTCTGTGGGTTCCAATGCAAAGACATTCTAGTTATGCTGTTCTCCGGTTTTCTCAATGTGTTTCCTATCCAACGCCAGCTTTTTTTCCTCACCACTTGGAACAGTGGAGCTTGCTTAGTTCTCTCCTTAAGCTCTACATTAGTTATTCTATCATATCATTTGATTTCCTGATTCTCCGCAGGCACTAGTTAATGAATGTCTGCAAATTATTATTAGTTGCCTTAGTTGTTCTCCATGCTTCTGCCTCATACAAAAGTACTGATTTAACATAAGAATAAAAAAGTTTAAGTTTAATATTTCTTTCAATTTCTTTTGACCTCCACACATTCCCCAGTGCTATGAAAGCTCCTTTTGCATTTTGTATTCTTATTTTAATGTCTCTATCAGCTCCCCCATCTCTATCTACATTACTGCCCAAATAGGTGTGGACTCCACGTCTTGTAGTGGGTTGCCATTAAGTGAAACCACGTTACTATTTACCTGATTTATTCCTATTATCTTTGTCTTTCCTTTATGGATTTTCAGACCTAGCTACTGTGATCTCGCATAACGTCTAACTAATGTGTCTTGCATCTGATTCTGTGAATGGGACAGAAGAGAAATATTATCAGCGACGTCTAGATCGTCAAGCCGTTTTGTAGGGGTCCTTTAAATTCCATTCTTGGTGTTAGCAGTTACTGTCTTCATAATCCAGTCTAAAGCCAGTAAAAATAGGAGAGGCGACAAAGACATCCCTGTCGTACACCTGTTTTTATTTCAAATGTATCAGTTAGCTTTCCCTCATGAAGAACTCGACATTTCATGTCTTTATATGTTGCCTTTAGTAGGTTAATAATATTCTGTGGGATTCCATAATGTCCCATCAATTTCTAGAGACATTCCCTGTCAATGCTGTCAAATGCTTTTTCATAGTCTATGAATCCAATGTAAAGTTGGGAGTTCAATTCAATACTTTGCTCTATTATTATACGTAAGGTGGCTATCTGGTCAGTACAGGATCTGTTCGGTCGAAAACCTGCATGTTTAGCTCTTAGCTTTTTATCAATGGCATCTTCTAATCTTCCCAAAAAAAATTCTACTTAAATTTTTCTAGGATCTGACAGCAACAAAATTCCTCTATAGTTTTCACACTCCTATAGATCACCATTTTTTGGGCAGTTTTACAAGATATCCTTCTCTCCAGTCTGCAGGTATTTCTTCTGTCTCCCAGACTAAACTAAATAATCTATGTAGCGATTCCGTTGATATGTTTATGTTCGCTCTAATGGCTTCTGTTGGGATAATACCTGGATCTGCCGCCTTTCCTTTCTTAAGAAGATTGATAGCTTTTCTAATTTCCTTTTTAAATAGTATCTCATAGTTGATATCCAGATCCATTTCTTAAGGCTGGATATCTGCAGGAACCTTAGGGCCTGGTCTATTTAAAAGCATTTCAAAATATTCAGCCCATCTGTCCATCTGATCCTTAGTGTTAGTAAATAATACGTTTCCTTGACTATGTTTGATTGATCCAGCTGGCTGACTATATTTACCTACTAATTTGTTTGTGTTACTGTAAAGTTCTCTGGTGTTTCCTTTTGCTGCTGCTGTCTCCGCTTCCTGTGCTAGAGCATTTAAATATTTCAACTTATCTGCCCATATACACCTCCTAACTTCCTAGCTGGCTTTTGTGTATTTAACTTGCTTTAGCTTTAGCTGCTATAGTTTTGCTTTTTTTTTTTTAAGTCTGCCTTTTTACTATATCTTTCTTCAATCAATTTAATAGTTTCTGGTGTTATCCATGCGTTATGTTTCCGTTCTTTCTTGCCAAGGACTTCTACACAAGATTTATTCCAGATCCCTTTGATCTGATCTCAGCAGACTTCAGTGCTGACATCTTCAGCTAACTGCTGCAACACATGGTACTTATTAGAGACTATTACTGAAAATTGTTCCTCAACTTCTTTGTTCCGGAGATAACCTAGATTATGCTGGTTTCTATTATTATTAGATGTTATTTACCTGTTAAGTTTCAACTTAATTTTGCTTATCACTAGATAATGGTCAGTAAATACATCGGCACCTCTGAAATCCCTAACATCGTAAAGGCATGATCTAAACTTTTTTTAAATACAGAGGTGATCAACTGAATTGGTTGTCTTATAGACTAATGGTTCCCATGTTGCATTCTGTATTCTTTTATAGGGAAAAATACTTCCACCAATAACATACTGGTTTCTTGCACAAAAATTTGTGAATAATTGTCAATTTTCATTCATTACTCCTAGACCACGTCTTCCCATAATCTCTTTATAACATGTGTTATCTGACCCTATCTTAGCATTCAGGTCACCCATCAAAATTTGTATATTGTTATTTCTTTCAATATTTATAATTTTTTGATGCTGCATGTAGAATTCTTCCTTTACAGATGCATCTTTATCATTTGTTGGTAACACTGTATTACCGACATGTTCACCTTCTGTTTCGCTGTTCTAAATAATGCTCTTATTATTCTGGGACTCACAGCTTCCCATTCTATTAGTGCCTAGTTTTCTTTTTTTGATAGCACCAGGGCCACTCCTTCAATGTGGGGCGAATTTTCCTCTGTGCGTCTTGAAAACAAAAAAGTTTTCCCCTGAATTTATGATACATTTCCCTGCCCCAGTTCGTCTTGTTTCACATAACCCTAAACTACTAATTCTACAATGTTTCATGTCCCTTACTACTTCCATTATTCTCGATATATCATAGAGAGTTCTAACATTTCATGTGCAGATTTTCTAGGTTTTCCTACCTGAGAAGAGGTACGTCGACGATCCGGACTCCTTTCAGCTTCTCCACACTGTGTCATACTTCTTCTGCTTAAAGAGCCTCCCCTCATCTTGGTTGGCTGAGTTTTACTTACTTCTGTTTTTTACTTATCTATGGTTGGTTGGTTTTTGTTGCTATTGTTTTACAAGCTAAGGTAGCCAACCCCATACCCAACCCTACCCTTAGTCACATCGACATGCCTGGTTGGGTGCAGTGACACTTTTCTTTGATTCCCGTGAGGGCCCTGGTGACACACGGAATTCTGCGTGGAAATACCACAATAGACCAAAATTATGGGGCTGATTCTTCGAGTCCTGTAAATAATACGCAACTAACTTGTAAATATCAGGGCCTGTTCGTGTGACGAAGATATGATTCCAGTTACAAAGAGAACAGACTCACTATATGCTTTGTGAAGCACGATTCTTTTGTAGTCGTAACTGCGCTCGTTCTGGTCCTCGTGATAGAAAAAGTTATCACCAACTATCATGCTATATCCACGCGTATCATTTGGGCTGAAATCGACATCATCATATCCGGTCCGTTACGTTTTACAATTCAAGTTTGTCAAAAATAAATTATATACATACATTTAAAAACTAAAAACATATTCTTCTGTCTTTATCTTGCTTTTATAGAGAACAAAAATGAGATACCGAGCATCCCTCGACCCCTTTTTGTATTCCCCCCCCTCCCCCCCCCCAATCCCAAGCATGTCTTGGTAGGTGACTCTGTATTCGGTGTGCTTTTCTTAAGATGATGAATCCCCCTTTTTTACACCTTCCAATTGCAAAAGCCACATTCAATTTTGAGCAAATAAGAAGAGGAAATAATGAATACTTAGCAAACACTGATAAAGTATAATATTCTTTAAAGTCACGGAAGCGAATGGACAAAGTTGACAGCAGCAGTCTGCATCTTCCTTCCATTTATTGAAGACAAAAACAAATGGTACCCGGACTATCAGAACCAAGCTTGACCGCACAGCGAATACACTGGTGGTGGGGTGATGGGGGGGGGGGGGGACAGGTGAAGGAGTTGCTGCTGCTACTGTTGACACACTCATCCCCCTATCGAACCCTTTCTAGGAGTGGAACTGGGTTCAAAGTCTTCTTTCCTTTCTATGTTCACCCGCTGTGTACTGCAGGAGAACCTATTGCTTGTTCGTCCACTTCCGAACATTACTTTTGTATATATATCTGCACAAATATCAATAATTATTTATTATGCAATCCACTCCTTCGCCCTCAAATACTATACCTAAAATAATACTAAATGTATAAAATGAATGTTCTAAAAAAAGACCGTCTATATACGATGGGATGATGGGGGTTGCTGTATAAAAATATGGGGAGGGGGGTGGGGGGAATGGGCCTTAAGTTTGCCTGATTGGCCAGGTCCCGGAGTCTATGGTTGAGAATTTTGTATTAAATTAGAAGAACTATGCAGATCTTCTTCTTCTTCTTTTTCTTCTTCTTCTTCTTCTTCTTCTTCTTCTTCTTCTTCTTCTTCTTCTTCTTCTTCTTCTTCTTCTTCTTCTTCTTCTTCTTCTTCTTCTTCTTCTTCTTCTTCTTCTTCTTCTTCTTCTTCTTCTTCTTCTTCATCATCATCATCTTCTTCTTCTTCTTCTTCTTCTCTTCTTTCTTCTTCTTCTTCTTCTTCTTCTTCTTCTTCTTCTCTTCTTTCTTCTTCTTCTTCTTCTTCTTCTTCTTCTTCTTCTTTTTCTTCTTTCTTCTTCCTTCTTCTTCTTCTTCTTCTTCTTCTTCTTCTTCTTCTTCTTCTTCTTCTTCTTCTTCTTCTTCTTCTTCTTCTTCTTCTTCTTCTTCTTCTTCTTCTTCTTCTTCTTCTTCTTCTTCTCTTCTTCTTCTTCTTCTTCTTCTTCTTCTTCTTCTTCCTTCATCATCATCATCTTCTTCTTCTTCTTCTTCTTCTTCTTCTTCTTCTTCTTCTTCTTCTTCTTCTTCTTCTTCTTCTTCTTCTCTTCTTCTTCTTCTTCTTCTTCTTCTTCTTCTTCTTCTTCTTCTTCTTTTTCTGCTTCATCATCATCTTTTTCTTCACTTTCTCTTTTACCGCTTCGGGTGTTGAGGACAATTTCGGTTTTGATTTTTGCTTCGTGACGACCTCGTGCTGTTATAGGGTTTCTTTAATGTTATCTTTCCATCTTGTTCTTGGCTTCTCTCATGATCTTCATCCTTTGCCTCTTTTCATGTGTTTATGAAAATCTATAAATATATTGACTTGAGCTGCTGTGGTGTAGCGGATTGTCGCTCGTCTGTGAGCCTGAAGGTATTTGGTTCAAATCCGCATCGAGCTAGATGTTTTTTCAGTTAGATGTTATATATATATATATATATATATATATATATATATATATATATATATATATATATATATATATGGGCCAGCTGCCTTTACGTTCCATAATATTCTCTGTATCTTTTGCCTGGATCGACCCAAGACTATAAGTTGGTATGTGAGTTGGTGTGTGT